>JAEVGP010000008.1:600000-763992 GCA_017309295.1 Nakaseomyces nivariensis | reverse complement strand
ACCCCACAGCACCCAGACCCCACAGCACCCAGACCCCACAGCACCCAGACCCCACAGCACCCAGACCCCACAGCACCCAGACCCCACAGCACCCAGACCCCACAGCACCCAGACCCCACAGCACCCAGACCCCACAGCACCCAGACCCCACAGCACCCAGACCCCACAGCACCCAGACCCCACAGCACCCAGACCCCACAGCACCCAGACCCCACAGCACCCAGACCCCACAGCACCCAGACCCCACAGCACCCAGACCCCACAGCACCCAGACCCCACAGCACCCAGACCCCACAGCACCCAGACCCCACAGCACCCAGACCCCACAGCACCCAGACCCCACAGCACCCAGACCCCACAGCACCCAGACCCCACAGCACCCAGACCCCACAGCACCCAGACCCCACAGCACCCAGACCCCACAGCACCCAGACCCCACAGCACCCAGACCCCACAGCACCCAGACCCCACAGCACCCAGACCCCACAGCACCCAGACCCCACAGCACCCAGACCCCACAGCACCCAGACCCCACAGCACCCAGACCCCACAGCACGCACAAAAGGTGTTATCGTGATAGAGGTATGTTTGTTGGAAATATTTTTTTTTTTTCTTTATCTTTTTTAGATTGTTGGTAATAATATATTAGATGGTTTTTTATTTTTTAGATTTCATAATTTTATGTTTAATATGTTGAAGTTTTTTAATGTTACGTTAGGTATTGTTGTTCCAAGATGAATTAACTTGGAATATATACTATCGCAAAATTATATAGTTACGTAAATGACTATGTAATCATATGATCACTACGTCTTTCATGACCACGAATATAATCAATGAATAAAGATGGATTATAAATGGTTATCAAATAATGTTATAATTCATTCCGTAATAATTACATCATTGGTAGATGTTATAAAACATTAGGTAATGATAAAAAAGAAATAAGTCCAATTGATAGGTAAATTAGGTAAGAATTAACAAACCAAATAAGTTTTAGTATGGTGAGATTAAATAATGATGCAGCAGGCTAATCGAAAAGAAATAAGGCAACATCTCAAAACCTCAGGTATAAATACCAGGGATTTTTGATCTAATTACAATTTTATAATCCTCTTCCAATTCCTTTATAAGTTTTACTTTATATATAATAAACGAACCAAGACCTTGGAATAGTATTATAACATAATATGAAAGATAAATTAACTTTTTATTCGATTTTTCATATCACTTCAAACTATGTCTATTATTAACGATTTCGACAGAAACACTCAGTCTGTTCCTTTGGAACAACAGGTATGCAAAAAACTTTCTGGATAAATCTGTTTTCTAGTTTTCAACTTTTGTAGTAAAAATGTTACTTATGGTTCGGTATTGATTTTCAATTTCTATTGCTGGGTAATTATGTATGTGAATCATATTTCATTTTTACTATTTGCCCGGGTAAATAGGTCTTACAGATCTTACTTCAATTGGTGATCGTTCGAAATGTTCCGATTTGCTGGGTAATTATAAATTTTATATAATTAATGTCTTGTAGCTACTATTCCTTACTTTGAAAGAGTAAAACTGTATTGTACTTCGTGAAGATTTAATATGATTTTAACATTAAAAACTGAATGAATATGTAATTATAGAGCTTTGGAGCCCTACTCAGTTTGCCATAAACGTTAAGTGAAACTACCATTACATTTTTATTAGATATGGGTTTACTTTTTCGAAGTTCCATCAAGTTGGGATTGAGAAGAGGTATGCATACGTAGCACACAATACTGCTATTATAATGTAATAATGGCTATACCTTTGTATAATAAGTGGTACTGTGGAGCTGCGGGAATAAATCGAGTGTTTTTATCTTTTTTGTTGAAATCTTTATCATATTACATTTATCAGTTATCCTGCTTTATCTTCATTCGCAGGGACATACTAAATTATTCCCAGTGCGTTCATCATTTTATTCTTGTGTAACTTCATAATGACTCGGATAGCAACTATTATTTATTAAGACATTAACGGGATATATTATGTTTTATCACACTGTATTGTTACTGGATTTTAATTGTCACTTCGAGTTAAGCCTATTACTTGAGCACAAACACTCACTTAAGGATTTAGAAAAACAGTATTGTAAGGGGAGCATTCACTGAATATAAGCTAGTAAGCTGTTGTTCCAAAGGAATAGACTGAAAGTGTTTCTGTCATTTTCGTCTATATCATACATAATTTTAAGATGGGATGAAAAATCAAAATAAATGTTAAGCAATCTTTAATATTATGTTATAATTTCATTCCATGCTCTTCCTGGTATCTTTAAATAAAGGAAAACTCATAAAGGAAATGGAAGAGGATTATAAAGTATATTTTGATTAGAAATGCCCTGGCACATATATCTGAGCTTTCTTTTGTTTTGCCTTCTTATCTTTCGATTAGTCTATTGCATTATTACTTAGTTTTTCCATAGTGAATCCCATTTAAATGGTCTATTTCTATTTATTTCAGAAAAATATGAATTCTCAATTTAGTGGATTTCATTTACTTTCCCTAATATAAGTAATAGATTGATGTTTTCTTTCTGTTTTACTTAATGTCCAATATATAACATTTATCAATGATGTAGTTATTACAGAATGAATTTTAGCATTATTTGATTACAATTTATAATTCATCTTAGTTCATTCACTATATTTTTTGTCTTAAAAGACATATAGATCACCTGATTATGTCTTTATTCACGTGATCATATCATTTTACGAGTATATTCCAAGTTAATAATCTTTGAACAACACTTTCAAATGAAAATTATTGTACTCATACCAAAATTCCTACTTTGTGACTGCAAACGTATACATAGTTAGCACTGAGTATGATCAAATTAGGTACAAAGAAAAACCTCCTACTATTTATAGATATATATAGTAAAATATATCTGATTCGGTATGACATGACGTCACTATTCTTCTCCGCTCTCCATTTGGAGTAGTACCATTAAACTTATTAATAAGATAGCATATTTAATGACAGCTTTATTTTTATGTTATTACTTGTTGGTGATTTCTATACTCACCGGAAAAGGTATATATATCCAGAGTCAAAATTCTTTGGTGTTCTTTTGGAATATCAGGGTTTAGAACGACTCTTTTCGAATTTTCTCTCTCGAATTAAAAAGTTGAATCGTATAAAGTAACGAAATCAGTTTGGCAATGTTAAGCCATTTGTTTAAAAACTATTCATCTGTAACATGTAAGTATAATATTAAGTTAGATATGTTTTTTCTAATTGAGAAGTAAACAAGCCTTAATTTCGCATTTACTTAAAAAAATATCTGAAAATAAATAAAAAGAGAATCGTATTGATTGAAGAACTATAAAATATAAACGTTAGAGAACAGAAAAAAAAAAACGTTTTCAGCTAAATTATAATAAAATTTGTTAAGAATTAGATTTATCGATTTTCATATTCTGTAAGCAAGAATTAGTGGGGAAGTAATAATCCTTAAAATTACAGTATAGTTTATTGTATAGTTAGTCTTATTAATTGAAGACAGACTATGAACCTCTTACATCAAAACTACAGCGATTACAGTTATCATGTAGTAATATAGAGGAATTGTTGCCAATGAATTGGCTGCACCGTGATACTGTTGTGGGCCAATACTTGGTGCGCCTGCAGTAGATCCTGCATGGGAACCGGAAGAACCAGAGTTGGAACCAGAGTTGGAACCAGAGCTGGAAGAAGCGGAGCCAGAACCAGAACCAGAGTTGGAACCAGAGTTAGAAGAACCGGAGCCAGAACCAGAGTTGGAACCAGAACCAGAGTTAGAAGAACCAGAACCAGAGTTGGAACCAGAGCTGGAACCAGAACCAGAGTTAGAAGAACCAGAACCAGAGTTGGAACCAGAGTTGGAACCAGAGTTGGAACCAGAACCAGAGTTAGAAGAACCGGAACCAGAACCAGAGTTGGAACCAGAGTTGGAACCAGAGTTGGAACCAGAGTTGGAACCAGAGTTAGAAGAACCAGAACCAGAGTTGGAACCAGAGTTGGAACCAGAGTTGGAACCAGAGTTAGAAGAACCAGAACCAGAGTTGGAACCAGAGCTGGAACCAGAACCAGAGTTAGAAGAACCAGAACCAGAGTTGGAACCAGAGTTGGAACCGGAGCCAGAAGAACCGGAGCCAGAACCAGAGTTGGAACCGGAACCAGAGTTGGAACCAGAGTTGGAACCAGAGTTGGAACCAGAGCTGGAAGAACCGGAGCCAGAACCAGAGTTGGAACCAGAGTTGGAACCAGAGTTGGAACCGGAGCCAGAAGAACCGGAGCCAGAACCAGAGTTAGAAGAACCAGAACCAGAGTTGGAACCAGAGTTGGAACCAGAACCAGAGTTAGAAGAACCAGAACCAGAGTTGGAACCAGAGTTGGAACCAGAGTTGGAACCAGAGTTGGAAGAACCAGAACCAGAGTTGGAACCAGAGTTGGAACCAGAACCAGAGTTAGAAGAACCGGAACCAGAGTTGGAACCAGAGTTGGAACCGGAACCAGAGTTGGAAGAACCGGAACCAGAACCAGAGTTGGAGCCAGAGTTGGAACCAGAACCAGAGTTAGAACCAGAGTTGGAACCAGAACCAGAGTTAGAGCCATTGTTTCCACTCTCATTTGGTTTAGCACTTTCACTTATCACTGCAGAAGTAACAATAGTTGTTGGCTTACCAGCAGAGTCAGTGGTGGTGATGTGGCTGACAATAGCGGTCTCAGAAGAACCATTGGAGCCAATGATAGTGGTGCTGTGGTCATCAACTTCTGGGTTGAATGGGGTGGTCACAACAACAGTGGTTGGCTTACCGGCAGAGTCGACAGTGGTGACATGGTGAACAACATCAGTTTCAACAGATCCATCAGAGTTGGTGGTGGTGATGGTGTAGTCATTGGTGTTAGAGACACCTGCACTTGGGTTGCCACCTGGGTTACCACCTGGCTTGCCGCTCTCTTGAGCAGGTTTGGTGGTGACAATGGTGGTTGGCTTACCAGCAGAGTCAGTGGTGGTGATGTGGCTGACAATAGCGGTCTCAGAAGAACCATTGGAGCCAATGATAGTGGTGCTGTGGTCATCAACTTCTGGGTTGAATGGGGTGGTCACAACAACAGTGGTTGGCTTACCGGCAGAGTCGACAGTGGTGACATGGTGAACAACGTTAGTTCCAACAGAGCCATCAGAGTTGGTGGTGGTGATGGTGTAGTCATTGGTGTTAGAGACACCTGCGCTTGGGTTGCCACCTGGGTTACCACCTGGGTTACCACCTGGCTTGCTGCTCTCTTGAGCAGGTTTGGTGGTGACAATGGTGGTTGGCTTACCAGCAGAGTCAGTGGTGGTGATGTGGCTGACAATAGCGGTCTCAGAAGAACCATTGGAGCCAATGATAGTGGTGCTGTGGTCATCAACTTCTGGGTTGAATGGAGTGGTCACAACAACAGTGGTTGGCTTACCGGCAGAGTCGACAGTGGTGACATGGTGAACAACGTTAGTTCCAACAGAGCCATCAGAGTTGGTGGTGGTGATGGTGTAGTCATTGGTGTTAGAGACACCTGCACTTGGGTTGTTAGTGACACCTGCACTTGGGTTGCTAGTGACAGTAGCACTTGGGTTGCTACCTGGAACACTAGATGGAGAAACATATTCTGGGTGTGCATCAATTTCTGTCTTGAACAATTCGGTCCAAGTAGTCTCAACAACATTACCGTTGCTATCGAAGTACTTTGAAACAATAACATCCATGTGGATAGTCTGGCCATCTGAAACATAATCAGATGCCTCAATAGTGTAATATGGGAAATTGGTTGTAGTAACTGTGGTTGGGTTACCAGCAGAGTCAGTGGTGGTGATGTGGCTGACAATAGCGGTCTCAGAAGAACCATTGGAGCCAATGATAGTGGTGCTGTGGTCATCAACTTCTGGGTTGAATGGGGTGGTCACAACAACAGTGGTTGGCTTACCGGCAGAGTCGACAGTGGTGACATGGTGAACAACGTTAGTTCCGACAGAGCCATCAGCGTTGGTGGTGGTGATGGTGTAGTCACTGTTGGTGTCGATCTCACTAGACTTACCTGGGTTACCACCTGGGTTACCACCTGGCTTGCCGCTCTCTTGAGCAGGTTTGGTGGTGACAATGGTGGTTGGCTTACCAGCAGAGTCAGTGGTGGTGATGTGGCTGACAATAGCGGTCTCAGAAGAACCATTGGAGCCAATGATAGTGGTGCTGTGGTCATCAACTTCTGGGTTGAATGGGGTGGTCACAACAACAGTGGTTGGCTTACCGGCAGAGTCGACAGTGGTGACATGGTGAACAACGTTAGTTTCGACAGAGCCATCAGCGTTGGTGGTGGTGATGGTGTAGTCACTGTTAGTGTCGATCTCACTAGACTTACCTGGGTTACCACCTGGGTTACCACCTGGCTTGCCGCTCTCTTGAGCAGGTTTGGTGGTGACAATGGTGGTTGGCTTACCAGCAGAGTCAGTGGTGGTGATGTGGCTGACAATAGCGGTCTCAGAAGAACCATTGGAGCCAATGATAGTGGTGCTGTGGTCATCAACTTCTGGGTTGAATGGGGTGGTCACAACAACAGTGGTTGGCTTACCGGCAGAGTCGACAGTGGTGACATGGTGAACAACGTTAGTTCCGACAGAGCCATCAGCGTTGGTGGTGGTGATGGTGTAGTCACTGTTAGTGTCGATCTCACTAGACTTACCTGGGTTACCACCTGGGTTACCACCTGGCTTGCCGCTCTCTTGAGCAGGTTTGGTGGTGACAATGGTGGTTGGCTTACCAGCAGAGTCAGTGGTGGTGATGTGGCTGACAATAGCGGTCTCAGAAGAACCATTGGAGCCAATGATAGTGGTGCTGTGGTCATCAACTTCTGGGTTGAATGGGGTGGTCACAACAACAGTGGTTGGCTTACCGGCAGAGTCGACAGTGGTGACATGGTGAACAACGTTAGTTCCGACAGAGCCATCAGCGTTGGTGGTGGTGATGGTGTAGTCACTGTTAGTGTCGATCTCACTAGACTTACCTGGGTTACCACCTGGGTTACCACCTGGGTTACCACCTGGCTTGCCGCTCTCTTGAGCAGGTTTGGTGGTGACAATGGTGGTTGGCTTACCAGCAGAGTCAGTGGTGGTGATGTGGCTGACAATAGCGGTCTCAGAAGAACCATTGGAGCCAATGATAGTGGTGCTGTGGTCATCAACTTCTGGGTTGAATGGGGTGGTCACAACAACAGTGGTTGGCTTACCGGCAGAGTCGACAGTGGTGACATGGTGAACAACGTTAGTTTCGACAGAGCCATCAGCGTTGGTGGTGGTGATGGTGTAGTCACTGTTAGTGTCGATCTCACTAGACTTACCTGGGTTACCACCTGGGTTACCACCTGGGTTACCACCTGGCTTGCCGCTCTCTTGAGCAGGTTTGGTGGTGACAATGGTGGTTGGCTTACCAGCAGAGTCAGTGGTGGTGATGTGGCTGACAATAGCGGTCTCAGAAGAACCATTGGAGCCAATGATAGTGGTGCTGTGGTCATCAACTTCTGGGTTGAATGGGGTGGTCACAACAACAGTGGTTGGCTTACCGGCAGAGTCGACAGTGGTGACATGGTGAACAACGTTAGTTCCGACAGAGCCATCAGCGTTGGTGGTGGTGATGGTGTAGTCACTGTTAGTGTCGATCTCACTAGACTTACCTGGGTTACCACCTGGGTTACCACCTGGCTTGCCGCTCTCTTGAGCAGGTTTGGTGGTGACAATGGTGGTTGGCTTACCAGCAGAGTCAGTGGTGGTGATGTGGCTGACAATAGCGGTCTCAGAAGAACCATTGGAGCCAATGATAGTGGTGCTGTGGTCATCAACTTCTGGGTTGAATGGGGTGGTCACAACAACAGTGGTTGGCTTACCGGCAGAGTCGACAGTGGTGACATGGTGAACAACGTTAGTTCCGACAGAGCCATCAGCGTTGGTGGTGGTGATGGTGTAGTCACTGTTAGTGTCGATCTCACTAGACTTACCTGGGTTACCACCTGGGTTACCACCTGGCTTGCCGCTCTCTTGAGCAGGTTTGGTGGTGACAATGGTGGTTGGCTTACCAGCAGAGTCAGTGGTGGTGATGTGGCTGACAATAGCGGTCTCAGAAGAACCATTGGAGCCAATGATAGTGGTGCTGTGGTCATCAACTTCTGGGTTGAATGGGGTGGTCACAACAACAGTGGTTGGCTTACCGGCAGAGTCGACAGTGGTGACATGGTGAACAACGTTAGTTCCGACAGAGCCATCAGCGTTGGTGGTGGTGATGGTGTAGTCACTGTTAGTGTCGATCTCACTAGACTTACCTGGGTTACCACCTGGGTTACCACCTGGCTTGCCGCTCTCTTGAGCAGGTTTGGTGGTGACAATGGTGGTTGGCTTACCAGCAGAGTCAGTGGTGGTGATGTGGCTGACAATAGCGGTCTCAGAAGAACCATTGGAGCCAATGATAGTGGTGCTGTGGTCATCAACTTCTGGGTTGAATGGGGTGGTCACAACAACAGTGGTTGGCTTACCGGCAGAGTCGACAGTGGTGACATGGTGAACAACGTTAGTTCCGACAGAGCCATCAGCGTTGGTGGTGGTGATGGTGTAGTCACTGTTAGTGTCGATCTCACTAGACTTACCTGGGTTACCACCTGGGTTACCACCTGGCTTGCCGCTCTCTTGAGCAGGTTTGGTGGTGACAATGGTGGTTGGCTTACCAGCAGAGTCAGTGGTGGTGATGTGGCTGACAATAGCGGTCTCAGAAGAACCATTGGAGCCAATGATAGTGGTGCTGTGGTCATCAACTTCTGGGTTGAATGGGGTGGTCACAACAACAGTGGTTGGCTTACCGGCAGAGTCGACAGTGGTGACATGGTGAACAACGTTAGTTCCGACAGAGCCATCAGCGTTGGTGGTGGTGATGGTGTAGTCACTGTTAGTGTCGATCTCACTAGACTTACCTGGGTTACCACCTGGGTTACCACCTGGCTTGCCGCTCTCTTGAGCAGGTTTGGTGGTGACAATGGTGGTTGGCTTACCAGCAGAGTCAGTGGTGGTGATGTGGCTGACAATAGCGGTCTCAGAAGAACCATTGGAGCCAATGATAGTGGTGCTGTGGTCATCAACTTCTGGGTTGAATGGGGTGGTCACAACAACAGTGGTTGGCTTACCGGCAGAGTCGACAGTGGTGACATGGTGAACAACGTTAGTTCCGACAGAGCCATCAGCGTTGGTGGTGGTGATGGTGTAGTCACTGTTAGTGTCGATCTCACTAGACTTACCTGGGTTACCACCTGGGTTACCACCTGGGTTACCACCTGGCTTGCCGCTCTCTTGAGCAGGTTTGGTGGTGACAATGGTGGTTGGCTTACCAGCAGAGTCAGTGGTGGTGATGTGGCTGACAATAGCGGTCTCAGAAGAACCATTGGAGCCAATGATAGTGGTGCTGTGGTCATCAACTTCTGGGTTGAATGGGGTGGTCACAACAACAGTGGTTGGCTTACCGGCAGAGTCGACAGTGGTGACATGGTGAACAACGTTAGTTCCGACAGAGCCATCAGCGTTGGTGGTGGTGATGGTGTAGTCACTGTTAGTGTCGATCTCACTAGACTTACCTGGGTTACCACCTGGGTTACCACCTGGGTTACCACCTGGCTTGCCGCTCTCTTGAGCAGGTTTGGTGGTGACAATGGTGGTTGGCTTACCAGCAGAGTCAGTGGTGGTGATGTGGCTGACAATAGCGGTCTCAGAAGAACCATTGGAGCCAATGATAGTGGTGCTGTGGTCATTAACTTCTGGGTTGAATGGGGTGGTCACAACAACAGTGGTTGGCTTACCGGCAGAGTCGACAGTGGTGACATGGTGAACAACGTTAGTTCCGACAGAGCCATCAGCGTTGGTGGTGGTGATGGTGTAGTCACTGTTAGTGTCGATCTCACTAGACTTACCTGGGTTACCACCTGGGTTACCACCTGGCTTGCCGCTCTCTTGAGCAGGTTTGGTGGTGACAATGGTGGTTGGCTTACCAGCAGAGTCAGTGGTGGTGATGTGGCTGACAATAGCGGTCTCAGAAGAACCATTGGAGCCAATGATAGTGGTGCTGTGGTCATCAACTTCTGGGTTGAATGGGGTGGTCACAACAACAGTGGTTGGCTTACCGGCAGAGTCGACAGTGGTGACATGGTGAACAACGTTAGTTCCGACAGAGCCATCAGCGTTGGTGGTGGTGATGGTGTAGTCACTGTTAGTGTCGATCTCACTAGACTTACCTGGGTTACCACCTGGGTTACCACCTGGGTTACCACCTGGCTTGCCGCTCTCTTGAGCAGGTTTGGTGGTGACAATGGTGGTTGGCTTACCAGCAGAGTCAGTGGTGGTGATGTGGCTGACAATAGCGGTCTCAGAAGAACCATTGGAGCCAATGATAGTGGTGCTGTGGTCATCAACTTCTGGGTTGAATGGGGTGGTCACAACAACAGTGGTTGGCTTACCGGCAGAGTCGACAGTGGTGACATGGTGAACAACGTTAATTCCGACAGAGCCATCAGCGTTGGTGGTGGTGATGGTGTAGTCACTGTTAGTGTCGATCTCACTAGACTTACCTGGGTTACCACCTGGGTTACCACCTGGCTTGCCGCTCTCTTGAGCAGGTTTGGTGGTGACAATGGTGGTTGGCTTACCAGCAGAGTCAGTGGTGGTGATGTGGCTGACAATAGCGGTCTCAGAAGAACCATTGGAGCCAATGATAGTGGTGCTGTGGTCATCAACTTCTGGGTTGAATGGGGTGGTCACAACAACAGTGGTTGGCTTACCGGCAGAGTCGACAGTGGTGACATGGTGAACAACGTTAGTTCCGACAGAGCCATCAGCGTTGGTGGTGGTGATGGTGTAGTCACTGTTAGTGTCGATCTCACTAGACTTACCTGGGTTACCACCTGGGTTACCACCTGGCTTGCCGCTCTCTTGAGCAGGTTTGGTGGTGACAATGGTGGTTGGCTTACCAGCAGAGTCAGTGGTGGTGATGTGGCTGACAATAGCGGTCTCAGAAGAACCATTGGAGCCAATGATAGTGGTGCTGTGGTCATCAACTTCTGGGTTGAATGGGGTGGTCACAACAACAGTGGTTGGCTTACCGGCAGAGTCGACAGTGGTGACATGGTGAACAACGTTAGTTCCGACAGAGCCATCAGCGTTGGTGGTGGTGATGGTGTAGTCACTGTTGGTGTCGATCTCACTAGACTTACCTGGGTTACCACCAGCGATCTCACTAGACTTACCTGGGTTACCACCGGCGATCTCACTAGACTTGCCTGGGTTACCACCAGCGATCTCACTAGACTTACCTGGGTTACCACCTGGGTTACCACCTGGCTTGCCGCTCTCTTGAGCAGGTTTGGTGGTGACAATGGTGGTTGGCTTACCAGCAGAGTCAGTGGTGGTGATGTGGCTGACAATAGCGGTCTCAGAAGAACCATTGGAGCCAATGATAGTGGTGCTGTGGTCATCAACTTCTGGGTTGAATGGGGTGGTCACAACAACAGTGGTTGGCTTACCGGCAGAGTCGACAGTGGTGACATGGTGAACAACGTTAGTTCCGACAGAGCCATCAGCGTTGGTGGTGGTGATGGTGTAGTCACTGTTGGTGTCGATCTCACTAGACTTACCTGGGTTACCACCGGCGATCTCACTAGACTTACCTGGGTTACCACCGGCGATCTCACTAGACTTACCTGGGTTACCACCAGCGATCTCACTAGACTTGCCTGGGTTACCACCAGCGATCTCACTAGACTTGCCTGGGTTACCACCTGGCTTACCGCTCTCCTTAACAGGTTCGGTGGTGACAATGGTGGTTGGCTTACCAGCAGAGTCAACAGTGGTGATGTGGCTCACAACCTTGGTTTCAGAAGAACCATCAGAGTGGACAATGGTAGTGGTGTAGTCGTTGTTGTTAGCAACCTCACTAGACTTGCCACCGGCGATCTCACTAGACTTGCCTGGGTTACCACCTGGCTTACCGCTCTCCTGAACAGGTTCGGTGGTGACAATGGTGGTTGGCTTACCAGCAGAGTCAACAGTGGTGATGTGGCTCACAACCTTGGTTTCAGAAGAACCAGAGTGGACAATGGTAGTGGTGTAGTCGTTGTTGTTAGCAACCTCACTAGACTTGCCACCGGCGATCTCACTAGACTTGCCTGGGTTACCACCTGGCTTACCGCTCTCCTTAACAGGTTCGGTGGTGACAATGGTGGTTGGCTTACCAGCAGAGTCAACAGTGGTGATGTGGCTCACAACCTTGGTTTCAGAAGAACCATCAGAGTGGACAATGGTAGTGGTGTAGTCGTTGTTGTTAGCAACCTCACTAGACTTGCCGCCTGCGATCTCACTAGACTTGCCGCTTGCAATCTCACTAGACTTGCTGCTTGCAATCTCACTAGACTTGCTGCTTGCGATCTCACTAGACTTGCTGCTTTTTTTAATATCTTCGGTGGTGACAATGGTGGTTGGCTTACCAGCAGAGTCAACAGTGGTGATGTGGCTCACAATCTTAGTTTCAGTAGAATTATAGTTGACAATAGTAGTGGTGTAGTCGCTACTTGGGGTTTCACTACTTGGGGTTTCACTACTTGGGGTTTCACTTGTAGAATGTTCAATATATGATGTTACAGTCTTAGTCGAAGTACGGTTGAAGTCATCAACGATAGGGAAGTATTCGATAAAGGCAGTACTGGTGTAGTTGTCAGCAGTGATGGTTGTAGTGTGGTTGATACCTAATGCATCAATATCAGTTAAAGTTTGCGTTAGTGTCAACAATCCATCTTTGTTAAAGGTGGTAATATAATGGACCAAAGCGGTAACTACTGTGTCGTTTGTATTAATTAGCGTTGTAAAGTCAGTTGAAGGCGCGTAGATGGTGTTTGTTCTATACAGTGTGACATTGTTACCATTTAGGTCAACACCAACAACTCTGTAAATAAATTCAGTGACAGTGGAATTCAGACTATTGAGAGTTGTGACAGTGTAAATTTCAGGTGGGATGTAATGTGTTGATGTAGCAATAATAGGAATACCATTTTCGTAGGATTGGTAGAAGGAGATAGTTTCAGGGAAACCTAGATCATTAACAGTTTCATATGCGGCAGGAATTTTGAAAGAGTAAAGTGGAATCTCAACACATTTTTGGCAGACAGATGGAACTCCGTTTGGTGGTGGGGCGTTGTATTTAACAACACTACTTCTGTACTGTTTACCATCAATATTGGCATTATCAACAATTTGCACATAGGAAGCGTTATAGTTAAAACCAATAACCGCGGAAAAATCTTGCAAAGCTAGGTAACCAACCTTAAAGTGGATGATACCAGTAGCGTTGTTGTAATCGAAACTTCGGATTGGGAATAGAGGAAATAGAAGGTTGTTACTGTTACCCCAACCATAAATTGGAGTATTCTGTTTGTTGGAAAACGCAACAGTTGCTGTGTTAGGATAAGACAGGTAAACAGTTTGTTGTTGAACGTTCTTATCTTGTAGATAAACTGTGGCCCCATCATAGACATTGATACAACCAATACCAAGGATATCACCACTCAGGCCCCAAGAGGTGTTGGCTACACAAATGGTACCACTGTTGGTGATGACTTGATTTGAATTACCCAGAGTCAAGTGTTGTGGGGTACCACTGTTAGTACCCAAGGAGTACAGGTAATTAGAATTTGTAATATCAGCATCGATAATGATTTGGTCACCCTTGGAGGATGTAAACATCATACGACCTGTGTTCACAAAGTTACCGTCTCTAATATTGAAAGTACCTGCACCAGTACTGTTCCTGTTGTCCCAGACGACAGTACCATCATTACGGAAATTAAATGTTTGGAAAATAGGCTTGTCAGAGGTAGCAGATAGACCACCGTTTCCGTTGTTAATAACATACCATGCACCACCTTGTTGGATGGTAACTTGGGAATACATTTTCACAGCACTTGTGTCAACTTGTGCTAAATAAGCACCCTCCAAAATAATAATACCATTACCATATCCTGCTGGATTGTTACCAACAGTGATGGTGTTTTTGTTAATAACAGCCTGAGCAGTAGCGTAACTTATCAGGTAGATTAGCGCGAATAGCCAGGACTTCCACTTAATGGAATAAGAGTGGGTTCCCATAGTGGTTATTTTAAAATCAATTCAAGCGAGCAGTAAAAAAAATATTAATGAAAATAAAAATATCAATGATTCTTACTCAGAACAAATTAGAATCGTAGTTGGTAGGTGTAATTATTATCTGATAGAAATAATAGTTTCACTGCGATAATTATTTGATTTGATTTTCTTGTGATTTTTTTTTCTAGATTGGAAAAAAGTATAAGGAAGTGTCTTTATCAAATTCAAAAATCTTGTTCTATTTATATTATAGATTTCGATTTGATGAATTTGAGTTTTTCTCGACAACCATTGAAGAATCTTCATTGAGATCATCTCCTATGTTGAGGATTCAGGGAACTTCACACGTCACTTTATTGTACAGAAACCAGCATAAAATGTTTATAGGTTTGGAATGTAGATCTTTAGTTGTGATTTTCAAAGAATTAAATTAATTAAAAAATGAAATAATATGAAATGGTGAAAGACTTACTTGTTTCCAAGTATATGACTTACCTAATTTAGTGGCATTATTCCTGCTTTCAAAAGAAAGGAATTTAGTCGATTTTGAACACCGTGTCAATGATTATCACTTAATATATGATCTTATTTTGCCTTGGATAATTTTGCTTCTATTGATTATGAGAACAGGTTGTACATGCTAAGCTGGCACGATTATCCAAAAGAAAAATTGAAACATAGTGAAATCTGAGAAGAATGTGAAATTATCGTTACTAAATCAGAAAGCATTCGAGAATCTCTCGCAGATCAAATAGGACACCGTATTGTTAATGGATTTGTCAGAATGCTTGTTGTGTTTTTGTTTTTGTCTTTGGTAAGCTATGAAAATCTCAAGAATATTGCTTTTCCAAAAGAAGAAATGGTGAGCTTGTTGAGTGTATTTACGAATAGAAAACAATAAAGAATTGGATGAAAAGGAAAAAAAAAGGCCTTAAATGCTAAAAATTAAGAAAAAATTGAGAGAGAAAGAAAAAAAATGAGGTGAAAAAAAAATTGGCTGCTGCTCTTTGTTTTCTTTTTCGGGATTTTGTAAGATCTTCCAACGTTGAAAAAATATATCTAACTATTCCGTTTTAGGAGTTGTAATAATCTCAATTAATAATTTAAAGGAACCTGACCAAGTATTATTGCTTTTTAATTTTTTTTTTTTTTTCTTTGCTTAACTCTTTTCCTTTTATTTTTTTTTTTATTTTCTCTCTCGCTCTTCTCACCACTAAAATGATCAAGCAGACATTTCTTGTATCATAAAATATAGAAAAACTTGATTTTCTTCTAAAACAAATAAATGAAATGTACCGAAAATCTGGCCCTGCCTGTTCTCTTGCAAATCTCTTTAAGGATCTTTCATTTACTCTCGCTATCTCTATCTCTGTGTATGTGCGTGTCTGTCTCTCACTCTCTCTTTCTCTGGATTATTTTTTTTGTATTATGCCGAAACATTCGGTTTTATTTCAGTTTTGGATGCTTTTCTTAATTAAATTTTTGATTCCTTTCTTTTTTGGGTTGTCTTGTTCTATCTTATGGCAATAACTAAATTAAATGGAATTGCTTTTCTTGGGGAGAATCCATTTTTTCATTTTTCTTTGTTGTCAAAAAAAAAAAAAAATCCTAAGGTGATTTTTTTACCCTCAGAGGAATCCCCGTAGAAGGGCCAAAAAAATTGAAATTACTGGGTGGGAGGGGATGAAAGACTTCCCTCAGAGGAAACACTGTAGAACACGTGAAATGAAAGATAATCACAGACCAGTAAAAGAGGGGGGTGAAAGAAAAATAAATAAAAAAAAAGATTTACGAAAGAAATCAAAAAAAAAAGGTATGGTGTTAAGGGAGATGGAGGTGTTACGGGCTTAACTACTAAATTATTATTGTTGAAACCAATTTTCTGGGTCACTTTGATAATCTAGCAGGAAGGAAGAAATATGCTGAAGAAAACCAGGTGTGTTTGTATCACCCATAGTATCCGAGGAGGTTTACTTTATTGGTTAGTTGCTGGAAGTGAAACAAATGTTGTTGTTGCTTTAATTGCCCCCATTGTTCGGCTAGTAAGCCGTTAATAAAATCCGTATACGTCATCGAAACTTCAACTTCAATAATTATGATGGTAGTGGAGGAATGGATAGAGCATGTTACATCTCACTAATAGTGCGGAGGAACCAGTTAAGGAATGAACACTTTCAAAAGAAGGAGGATGTTGTCTTCTAACTGAAATAAGAAAGAAAAAGAAAAAAGAAGAATGATAAGTGGCATCTAGAATTGTACTACGGATTTAAGAAGTATAGAAAAAAAATGGAGGACAAATCCTGTTGCACTAGGGAATGATTATTAATTTGACGTTCTTCGTTAATCCTACTATATTTAGTATTTGCTTTTTCTTCCTATTACTCCAAAAAAAAAAAACCACTATACCTAATGGAATAACATTCTTTTTAGTCTTAATAAAATGCTTTTGTTTTTTTTTCTTGAATTGGAAGTGGTCCCCCCCCTCTCCCTCTGACAATGTTCACAATCTCTACCTAGAGCAAGGTGAATAAGAGGCTAATTATTACATTATACCGTGTACTCATTGATGGTAGAGCTAGATGATCCCTATTCGTAAGTTTACTTGACATTTACATAATGTGATGTTTCTTTTTTTTTTTTATTCTGTTTTGTTGTTAAGTTGAATCTTCAAGCTGGGCAGGTTGATAGGATTTACAAAGAAGTGTCTAGAACAGATAAAGCAGCTCTGAAAGATTTGTTTTTGAGTTCTTGTATACTTGTTATTTATCCATAGTTCCTGGATTTGTTGCACATATTCTAAATAGAGATAATACCGGCTTCCCGTATAAATGTCAAAACATATCCTGATACACACAAAAATATATGTTACTATATCCGGAGATAATAAGGAGAGGGGTCGGAAAAGCCAGTAATCTTTGTTGTGTCGCAAAGAATAAAACTTCAAAGTATTCTTTTCTTCTTGTACATTTCGATTACCAAGTCATGTTGTTCTAAGGTAGAAAGGCAAAATATTGCTATATTTCACTATTAAAAAGATGTGAAGTCTACAGATAGGTGTACACAATACTAAAAATGTCAACAGCACATTTTTGAGTTCCTTTTTCTGTCACTCTACCTCAGGTTATGGTGCCACTTGTTAACTGGACTATGAATATAGAACGTTTCATCATGAACTGATATTATCTTTTGTAAATCAATTTCCAATGTTTTGTAGCTGCTTTTTAAAATGATTTGCGTAGTGAAATGATTTGCGTAGTGAAATGATAGTATCTGTTACCTCTTTCTCTTGTCGACCTCTTTACACGTTTCAGTATTTCTCCGTAGCGTTTAATGACATCCTCAGATTATGTACTACAAAAAATATACATTCTCCTTAATTCTTCACAAATGCTATCTTTTGACTGCACTCAATACTTGGGGAGGGATCTCAGTTCCCTAGTTACTTCCAGGAAGCTGGATTCATGTTTACTCTGAGAATCCTTCTCTATGAGGAGGGCAAGATGGTTCTCTGTAAAAAATCTCTGCTGGGCGTGCAAAAAAAAAAAAGAGCCGAGAGAAAGAGAGAAGAGAAAGCCGAAAAATTTCGTTAATCGACATTTTCCTTTTAATGAGTCAGTATTTTGATGTTTGCAACCTCCAAGAAAAAGAAAACAAAAATTGTTTGTGACAATGTACTGTTGTCTTTGATTTTAAGAAGAACGAGAAAAATGGCGGAGGAATAAAGTTTGGAAAGGGGAGTAGCAACAAGAATTAAGTTCAAAGAACGTTGATACAAATATGTAGTGCTACAACAAGTCGTCATCGAAACGCTAAAACCGAATAGAAATTCTTTAATGAACAGTTTGTTGAAAAACAAAAGGTATGAAATAATTCTTTCTTTTCTTTCTTTTAATAAAAGTGCTTGTTTCTTAATTGTCGCTGCTTTGCTCTTTCCAGCTCAGAATTGCCGTTTTCTAGAAAAGAAACATAGACATTTTCAATACAACGTTGAGAATTACGTAATCCTTTTTTAAACGTAGATTCCCCCCCCCCCTCTAAAAAAATAAAGAAAACAAAAAGAAAAGAATCTCTGTTATGTTGTTATTTCAGCATATTTTTTTTTGAATAAAATATCCCATACCTCTTTCCTTTTCTGTAAATCTCAAATTCTTTGTTATGAAAAAAATTAAATTAATGAAAAATAATTAAAGAAATGTTTGTATTTTTTTTTTGTTGAGTTATTTTTTTGGGTGTGAATTTCTTTTTTATCTTTTTCAATTGTTTAGATTTAACCTATTCCTACGAAGTTTTATAAGAAACTGTCAAATAAACGAAGAACCAAAAAGAGCAAAATTGAAAGAAAAAAAAAAAAAGAAATCTTAGCAAAAGAACAAAAATTCTCAAATCTGGCTGTTTAGATGAAAAAACCTACACGCAAGAAAGGTTGGTAGTAGAAATCACATTGCTGCTCTTTCCCAAATTTCCTATTGGCACACTTTCTTGATAAATCATGTACTTCCCCCCTAAAGAAAACTACGTAGACAAGATAGAACAGTATTCCGGTGGAAATTTTCCTGTAGTAATATTTGTCTTGACATTTTTGATTCGTGAATTCTCCTTCTCAATCAAGAAAATCACCGTACCAGTGTTTTTTTTTGTCGTTTGTTTTTGTTTTTCTTTCGGTTACCTTCTATGCGAATATTCTAGGCATTCTAGCCGCAGGTTTGGAGTGGGTGGGGAGAAGCGTGGGGGTATTCAGGTGGGGTAACCACTTTTATTTGAGCACACAGTTCTAGGGGAAATAAAAATTTCCGTTCTTATTTCCACAAATTTGTGCAACCAAAGAAGCGAGATAGAACTGGCGGGGGAAGGGGAGGGGGAAAGGAAATGGTGGAGGTGGAGGAGGATAGTTAGCGTGGAAAAAAGGGTATGAGTTTTCTTGGTGATTGGCTGCACTTTTGTTTGTTTGTTTGTTGGTTGTTTTTTTTTTAAATATCAACCGTGAAAAGAAAGTTCTGACAGAACTTTCTTACTTTTTTTTGCAACATTTGGGTTGTTTCCAGATTTTCCGTTTTCGCCTTGTTCACCTAGGAAACGTAAGCAGAAATGAAGAATGGTGTGACCACGAGCTTAGTAACTCTCTCTCTCTCTCTCTCTCTCTCTCTCTCTCTCTCTCTCTCTGTGTGTGTGTGTCTGTCTATTATAAATAATGAAAAGAAAATGTGTAGTAGTTAGTACCGATGAATTCTAAGGACAGGTTATGTCTTTATAAATTTAGTAATATATTGTAGCAAAAGAAATGATCCTACTCTTTGTGTTTAATGGCTAGATGCTGTTTTTTTTTCAGGAAGTTATCTACGCAGTAGCTCCTTACCTAGCATAATGTACAAATGTAAAAATGATTCTCCCTTTAATGCCTCAGAGGGCAATCTTTGTTCGTTTTTCTTCTTGACTGTTCGGAGGTATGTAAGATTCTTAAGCTAGTGGAAGAAGGGCACATAGGAAAATATTGGGAAGGATTCATTTTTAATCACGGTTGTTTGTATTTTCAATAAAGGTAGCTACTAGGTTTTGCACGCCTATTTTCTACTCAACTGAATTAGGGAAACTGTCATCTACGGAATTTATTACGGAGGAATTAAAATCACTATGAGTGCGCTGTACCTTGTACAGAAAGATTGGTTTTTGAGGTGAAATACATTACCAACAGTCTAATTAAACTACATGTAGCAAGAATTAAAACAAAATAAGAAAAAAGAAAAAAAAGAAATGAAAATAAAAAATTTGGTAGGAATATAAAGGATGCCTACAAATGTAAGGAGCAAAAATGGTGGACAGAAGACAGTGTACAAAGAGAGTACAAAACAGTATTATTCTGCTCTTCAGTTTTACAAGGCAAGAACAGAAGTACTTGTAGGTTGCTTCTTTCCAGTTAGTTGCTTTTTTTTTTAATAATATAATAATATATCGTTTTTTCGTATAGGTGTTATTTTGATATGTAATTCTTTTGTTAATGTTTTTTTAATGCTATATTAGTGTTTGCTTTTGGGATCTACTATATTTTTTATTACGTATTAAGTGGTCAGAACTTTCCCGAGTTGGATAGGATGACGATCAAATTAATGGGCTGATCCTATTCCCTTTCAAGTTGTTTTTTTTTTTTTTTTTGTTTTGCTCTCTAAACAATTAAACGTAAAGAATATGCTAAAGTAACTAGGGAGACAAAATTTATTAGATGAGACAGACTGTCCATTTAACAATAAATAGCTGGTTATACAACTTGTTGAAAAAAGTGGGCGCATAGATTCTTTGTAGTTATATTTAGTCTTCACTTCTGTCTCTGAGAAGATTTGGGAGAGAAAGGAGAGTACATAGTTTACTTTCATTTATCTAAGGAAGTAAAACAATGAGATTGGTAGCCTAGCACATTTCTTGTTTGATAATTACTGTCATTGACGTGTTAACACCTAAATTAGAAAGATGATACTTGTTAAAGTGTGTTAAAAGGAAATGGGAGTTTTTCACTTATTTGATAACTTAAAATAGCTAGTCCATTTTATGTTACCTTGTCTAATAAGGAATGTTTTAAATTATCATACGAGTACCCAAACATATTTCTCAATTAGGAAATATCATAATGGTAACAGCTACAGTTGATTTATTCGAGAATCAATGAGAATCTTATTAACTCAGAAACAGCACTAATGCTTTTTTTAGGGGCTTAGTCACAAATCTGCCTAGTGATCTGAAAATTTCTTAAGCTCTGAATAACTAACTATTATTTCCTCTATAACAGCTGTTCTTTGAATTTATTTAACCTCATTAGTGCCAAAAGATACTACAAATCGGCATATTTTTTACACCTTCTTTCTTTTTAAAGAAAAATACCAATTAATCACCTTTATTCCTAAATAGGCATAAAAACATTTGTGACTTGAGCAACTGATAAAAATGTTCAATTTACCACTTGAAGTAGCAGTACTATAGATTATAGAACCAGCTGGTCCTTAGTATATCTATAGCTGAGATTTGAAAGAATTGTAGAGTTGCAATACACCTTTCATAACAATAAACTTAGAAGTACTAGGGGGCTATATTCTAATTCGATATTTTACCTTATTCTCACTTTCGAAACTATTTTATTAAGTCAGAGTAATTGGAGAAGGAAATTGCTCAAAAACCATTTCGAACCACATCACTCTCTCCATAACCCAAAAACATCATCTTTGAGCAGTTAACATCCTTTGAAATCCTTTCTATAATATCAATACGTATATCAAATTTCTTGGGATATTATCTATTTTGTTTCAATCAGTTTGAGACGTGTTTAATTTTATGTTCTTTCTTGTACAATTGCGGAGAACTTCCTAATCATCTTTTAGAATTCATCAGAAATAGCGGTTGGACTTGTAATATGGATAATAAAAATATAGTACACCCTAAATCATGAATATCGACATTACGTATAATTAATTGCTACATAAGCAAAGAGTAAAAATGTATCAGTTGACGAGATGTTTCTTCTTTTCTTGTAATGTGCATAGAGCCTAGAGACAATAATTAAAGAAGTATAGTTCTCATTAAGTTACACGCTAAAAGTATTATGCAGAGCTTTCATAGCCCAAAGACTTGAATATGAGGTGGTCTACAGAATACTGCGGTATTAACAGACTATTGAAAGTGAATTCGTTACCTAGACAGCTCATACTGGAAGAAAGCAATAAATATGCAAAAAAGAAAAATTAAAATATGAAACAACTATTATTTATGAAACAAATAAAGTTACTAATTGTTAACAACACGTCATGAAAAAAAACTAAATAATTCATGACCTTTTTTTTCTGTGAGTCTAACCTTGAGAAATCGGTATATTTACCAAATGACCACCTACAGAATAAAAAATTCTGATAAAATTGTTGTTAAAAATAGAAGTACAAGTATTCAACCAAAAAAGGGGATATTGAGACAGCTATTCATTACATTCGTTATTTCAGATAGTTTAAGAATGTAGAAATATGGTAATTTGGAAAAGGGAGAAGGTATGAAACATTGTCCTAAATGATTTCTGTAGAATTTCAGAAAAAGAAAAATAAATAAAAACTGAAATTAAATCAAATAGAACTCAAATGAGATAATCTACATACATAGATAGGTAGTATTTACTAATCTCTTCTGATTTGTTATTTTTTTTTTTATTTGTTTACAGCTCATGAAAAAACCAGGTTAGAATAAAGTTTCTCCAATAGGAAGAATAGAATTATCCACCAAGGTTTCTCTAGAGAAAAACCAGACGAAAAAAAGTAAAGTTCAAAAAGATTACGTAATAGTTTCTTCTTTATCATTAATTTCGTGTTCTTGTCTGTTCGTCTTCGTTTTCATTTCATAGGTTGATCTGAAAGAGCGCTCTCCTTACTTAGATTAAAACTTCAAGGCCAGAATCTTTCCCTCTTTGTCCCAAGAATGAAGCAGTAAGGCATCTTTAGTGGAGGTTTTATCGACTGATCTAATAGTAAACACAGTTCAATAATTTCGAAGAGAAAAACTATAGTCTCAGAAGCGCTCGTGGCCTTGATAAGTTTTTTTTGTCCTTTTAATTTTTTTTTTTTTTTTGTATTTGTTTCATGTGATATTGAAGTTAGGCGGATGCGCTTAGAATAAAAGCGAAAAACTGAAAGACATAGGCAGTGCTGTAACTTCTTAGGAAGCTGGAATATTTCAAAAAATGATAATTTTGGGACAAATACCCTACATGCTGTGTTTTTTCAGAGTTAATGGAAGCAAACAAACAGAAATATCGTGGTAAGAGTTGGCAGCTACCTTCGATTGTATTTGAGATAACAATCTTTCTAGAAAAAAAAGGTAACAGTTGTTCCAAATACTACCAATAAAATATTGTACAAGAGTATACTTGCATATTTGATCTGGAATTGTCTCATTCTGTTCTAGCTTTGTTCAAGAGAGTTCAAGTACGGGTGAAATCTATGAAAAATAGCAACATCTCAGTCTTCAATATTCTAGAAATCAGTATCTCCTATAATACTTCTAAAAATAGTTTGTTAGTTCTTTGCTGTCTTTATCAAGGCGAAATGTTAGAGTTACAATCGTAGTCTTTATCAGAATACCCACACAAGTTCTTGTAGACTGAAATCAGAAAAAACGATGTAGATATTTATGTTTTTAGAAATTAATTGCAAAGCCTACCTGAAAAGAAAAAGAGAAATAAGTGCTACCTATGTCCTATCTGGAAAATTGTTGCTGATTTGATTCTATATTTCTTTAACGAGGGATGTATTGAGAGCTTAGTTGGTGGTGCACTTTTTATTTGAAACGAAGTAGAATTCAACATAGAAACAATAGGTGGTGATAAAAAAAAAAAAAGGAGGCAGATACCTTATTTGGAAAATAGCCAAACATTCATTTGATATATTGCTAAAGATGATAATAAATCAAAGCTCTTGCACTAACCTGCTTTTTAACTTTACAAAAGTCGAATATGATTGGTTGGATGTTTTTCTTTTCAAGAATCTTTTTTATATATGGGCATTCAATTAAGCTGACAATATCTTCATTACCTCCCAATCTCATAAAGAATTTCTTTCCCATTTGGTGACAGAGAATTTATTTGAAAAAAGACATTTTGGATATATAACCAACCGATTGGCGTGGATTTTTTTTTTTTTTTTTTTTTGCTGATAATCCTTAGTTGTTGCTAAATAAATAGCACTGGTAGTTCCTTTTGATTCCGCTTAAAACAGTCCTTTTGTTATAATAAAATATGTACCCGGCATAGAACACAACATCGAATTAAAAAAATTTTTAGGTGAGAATAAAATTTCTTAATAGTTACATTATCATAACAGTAAACTTCACAGCAGCTTCAAATTTCTACTAACATATGATTTACTGACTATTTCAAGCATCACTTTGTTATGTAACAGATTAAGTGTCGATGGTACGGATAGCCCCCATAAGAAATGGAATTAAAAAATAGCCTTTAAAATATTGTTATATGCAAAACAAATATTGAAAAATGGATCGGATTCAATAAAGGTTAATTATTGAAAAATTTGAGCGTATATTGCTATCCTATGCCTGCCATCATTACCTATTTTTTTTCGGTTCGAAACCAATAAATAATACCACAGATCAATATGCGTAATTCAACATTTGATTTTATACTTTAACGAATATTATCGAAAAAACTACCATTGTACACTACCGAACAGGTATTTACTGATGTCACTGCATCTGCTGATGTGATATTTATTGTCCAACATAAAATCTTTCTATCTGGTGATATTTGAGAACTCCTTGCAGTGTGTTTAAAAGTCATAGATTGTTGTTGATACACCCGTTTTTGGTTCTAGATGGATTTTGATTTTTAATTTGGAGCTTGTACCCAATTCCCAAGCAAATATGACAAACAAGTATCGTTGTCCCAGGATACAAATATTTTATTATAAACTGTTTTACAATTTCAACTATATTCTCAGGCTCAAATTCATGTTATTGCTATTGCTTGTGATAAATTACAACTACAATAAATAAACCTAATACTTAAGAAACCATTCTTAAAACCGCTTTAAGATTTGATTAAGATAATTTGTTCCATATCCTTTTTTGATGCTTGTGTAATAACATTGTGAAGTGGGTATTCATAAATCCAATTTTATGATGGTGATGTTTATGTCAGAACCACACATTCATTCCTGTTAACTCTTGATCACCCCTGTTCATTACTGTTAATTTCGGGTCATAAATCCTATAAATAGAGAATGATACATTAGTGAATAAATCTCTAATCATTTCTTCACTAAACACTGGTTAACGAAGTAGTACCAAATAATATTCTTATGATGAAGCCTAATATTTCTGAACGATAGGCAGGGCCAAAAATAAGAAGATCAGGAAGGAAAAAAAGAAGGAAAGAAATATTAGTGATTCCCTCCTAAAGGAAGAATAGTGGAAAGCAGAGAACAATGCTAGAGTTCCTTTCCAGTTATTCCCTACGACTTTGTCTATGCAAAACAGAGAGATGAAAGTAGGATAAAAATCCTTCTTAGTTTCTTTATCTTAGTATTTCAGCTTTCTTTTATCGATAATGAGCGTTATTATTGTATATTTTGAATTGTTCATTCACAGTTAAGTGTCTCCCTCAAGACTTTCCTTAGAAGTAATTTTATTTGAGGAATGCAAAATGCATAGCAACCTTCATAATATTCTTTAAATTTGGGAAATTCAAGTAGCAAGACAATATTAGCAGGATAGTTGTAGAAGAAACAAAAGAGATCGCTTTTAGTAGCACGTTTTCCGATTCTCAACAAAATCAAGACTATTACAATGACGTAGCAAACTCTCCATTACAACTGATGTGGAATAATGAGCATTTTTTTACCTTCATTCGTTTTCATTTTTTTTTTTTTTTACTTCCTCGCTTTTAGTTCTCTGATGGTCAACTACTGAGAATTTTTTTTTTCAAAATTTCTTAATTCTGCCCGTACAATGTTTTCAGGTATTTTGTCCATTTCTCCTGATAAAATATGGAAGAAAATTAGTAGAGAACGGAAAGAGAACAAATTTTCTGCATCTCCTTCTAACGGTTATGTCTCCTAAATTGTTCCCTCCCTTTCGAATTCTCTGAAAAATAATAAATGGATTAAGAGAAAAGCGTAGCAGACATAAAAAAAAGAAAAGATATTGACAAAAATTAAAATGTCCCAAATATTCCACGCAAATTGACTGATACTCTGCTTTCTTCACAATTTTAAAGAAGCAAAAAAAACAAATTTTAGTTTTCCGCTGAAATCCCAGTAGAAGTTTGAGAGACAGATTGGTAAAGGAGAGATTTTCAACAAAAAAAAAAAGAAGAAGGATTATTCATGCTTAGACGATTCCATAGAGGTAGAATCAATCTGGAAAAAAAATGTGTAGATCATAAGCTTGAAGAAATGTAACCTAGACACTCAGTCCTCCTACTCTTTGCACGGTGTATTCTTTATTGTGTACTTCTGTTATTTTTGGAGCAGCCATATCAAAATATTCCTATATCTAATTTATTAATATTCTCTTCAAAATAATTTTTTGGGGTTAGAGTGGGGTGTAGACGAATACATGGGATTAATGAAAGATTGCTACTACAAATACTCTGTTCTTCCATTTTGTATTGTGAGAAGACAGGAATAGTGGAATGATGTCATTTACAAGAATAGCTGATTGTCAAAGAGAAGTATGAACAAAAGAGGATAATAATAATTCATCTTTTTTCCATAACTGGAAATGGTATGATTAGTAATCCTTGCTGTTCTTCTTGTAATTTTTTGGCTTTATTCTAGTAAATCCTTTTTGGGAAAGTTATGCTTGCTACACCAAATTTTTAATTGAATTTTACTATCTTCAATTTCCCAGCTGGGTTTTGCTGGTAAACCAGCAGAAAAAGGAAATTAGTAGCGAACTTAAGATTTTGTGTTTTATTAATTGATAAAACTAATATCCGTTTTTAATATCATTTCTAGAGGTCATTGTTAAATTAATCGAGGAAGAATATTTTGTACGTTATCATCTCAATTGGGTGGCTTTGTAAAAATGCTGCTTTAAAATCTAATAATTCCACTTTTAATACATCTCCAACTGCTATCATATTTGGTCACTTAATTCCTCTTTTATGTAAATAACAGGTGTTGATTACGGTGAGCAATAAAAATAAAACATAGGTAAAAAGAATGGGTGGGGAAAATCAACTATTCCATTCTTGATACATTGGTTCTTGTCGTTTTGATTTACCGGACCAACCAATATTCCTATACCTAGTAAGTTATGCTATGAAATATGCTGAAAATTACTCTTTCCAACATTTGTAGAACTTTTAAACGTGTAGCTGGCCAACCTAATGATACATGAATAGTAGATTAATTGGGAGTGAGAAAAAAAGACCACTAAAGATTAATTGGTACATTTGTCGTCCATACACTGAATCCCAGACTTAGTTCTAAAAAGAAAATAATTTGTTCACACTAGATCTAATGTATGAGAATCATTTTACGTAAAAGAACGAAAGTTAGCTGAGAGAGTTTAGAAAATAGAGTGACCTTCATTAGAATATAGTAGAAATAAAATAGTAACCTTCTAGACTTCTATCTATGAAATCCTGCAGTTAAGCTATAACTAAATAAGTATGGGCTTGTATGTTTCCTTCGCTTAAGTTAAGACTCAAAACAAAGTAGGATAAATTGAATTACCTTAGAGAAAAAGAAATAGAATCTATTTTAAGAGCAATAAACCTTTTTTCCCAAAAAGTCCATTGAACTATTCTGAATCCAGATTCACTACTAAACGATAAAAATTACCAATATTCCTTTTGTAGAAATACAATTAATCGGAGTAATAACATAAATTTGTAATGATACTTTTTTCTAGATATCCTTTTTTAGAAAAATATGAAGATAGCTGAATGTTTCTAGAACAATTATGGATCATTCCTTTTTTGCTTATCATATAACGTGGCAATTTAAGAGAAAACAAGAAAAATTAAGAGAAAATAAGAAAAATTAAGCAAAAAATTAAAAAGGAAACAAAAAGAGCTTGTGACTTATTACCTTAATAAATCTAATGTTAGAATTGAGGCTTATTGTGTTCAGCGTAAAAAGGATTTTCCTAATATTTACTCTCTTCCTCTTCTTCAGTTTCTTTCGTTCTAGGCTTCTTTCTTTCCCTACCATCGTTTTAGTACGGTTCATAAAAAAAAACCTCACAATATGAGGAAAGTAAAAAATTTTATATTGCCTTACTGGGTCACCAGGAAAGGAAATTAGATTGTCTTATAATTTTTAAGATATGACCTTTTTCTTTTCCACTTTGAGGAAAATCCTGAATGTTTATTTTCAAAATAGTGATTGATTTTAATAAAATCTATATAAATGTCTTCCAAATGTCCTTTCAATTTAAGAAGGTTCACGGAATCACCGTAGAGAATCCCCCCTCACACTAAAAAAAATGGCTTCATCCTCCCTAAATTCTTGTGATACCCAGAAAACTACTTAGAAGGACGAATTAAAAACAAGATCGGCACAACTAAAATAGGATTTTCTTCAGACTCTATTTTGACCTCAACAAAGAGAAATAGAAGATAAAAAGAAAAGCCTGTCCTCTGTTCGATTCCTACTCAGATTGCCTTTTGCTTTTTAGGAAATCTCTGACTTCTTAGATTCGATAGATGACTTCCACTTAAAAAAAAAAAATAAAAAAACCAGGAATAAACTTGAAGCTGGGCATACTTCAACATCATGCAAGTGTGTATGCGTGCCACGTGAAAAACTGACTACGTTTAGACGACGGAAGAATTAGACGTCACGATAAAAAGGTCACGATATAAAAAAACGCCACAGTTTTTTTTTTTGTTTTTTGTTTGTTTTTAAGGAGTGCAGTTTTTTCTTTGCCATAGAAAAAATAACTGCTTTAAAAGAAATAAAAAATTTTTTTACGTGAGTTGCAAGGCACCTTCCGAATAAGGAAGGTGCCAGGAGTAGGGTAACCAAGCGAATCAAGAAATACGTCTTATATGAACAGATGGAGGAGGCGGGGGTCTTAGCTTAAAGTCACAAAGGTATAATCAGATAATAACAACTTTTCTAAAAATCATATTAGTTGATAAGGGTATTATCAAGGATATACAAATACTATCAAAACGCGTTTCTCTTTATATATCCTTTTATAATGTTCTTATTGGAACCACAATTTACGCGTAGTCATCAACACGGCTCTCCCACACAATGAGACGATGAATTCACAGTTATGTTTTCCCACCACCACCACCCCCACAAAATTCTCTCTTGCTCTTCCTCCTCCCTGTGGAAGTAAGGGGTGGAGGACGAATAATTGTGTAAAAACTGGTGAGAGAGAACAAAATAAAAAAAAAAATGTGTCAGTTACCGGAAAAACTTTGATAACAAAGTAAGAGAACAAACGTAAATCAAAGGTTGAATCTTAGAAAGGTGCGTAGAGATGACAGAATATGGGAGTTCGAGAAAAAAAAATTTTTTGAACAAACACAATGCCACAATTTTTTTTTTTTCTTCACTTCTCCCCTGTGGTCTGTTTGTGGAAAGGTAGGTTTTTTCAGTATGGCACGGCTAGTCAAAAGTGAAATTGATAATGAAAAAAAATAAAAAATTAAAATTTAAAGATTGAAAAGCTCTTTTCAGTTAAACTGCAGCTCATCTCTTCTTGATGCCCAGTGTGGGGAGGAAGCAAGGGAGGAGATAAATTGTACTTCCTTTGCCGTGAACCTGTTCTTGATAGTTTTATTGTACTTTCAAGGAGTGATGAAGTATATAGGATAAAGAAAATTTTCTATTCTAATGTAAAAATCAATATTTGTGATATATATAAAATGATAGTCAAGATAACTTGCTAAGAAAAAAAAAAAAAGTTGGAACGAAGAGGCAAACTTATCAAAAAGACATATAACCGAACTTCTTCAACAGCAATTACGATATTTTTTTTTGTATTCTCAACAATACTAATAAAAGAAATAAAAAGAATTTAAATAAAATACTAATGAGTTCTGAAATTGAAGAACGTATTACTTCGAAGAACTCCTACGAGAAAACTGATTCTGGAGGCCAGAAGATCTATGAGGTCAGCAGTTCCCTTGATATCGATGAGCTGAATTCAAATGTCGATCCGGAACAGAACATCCGTGAGGATTTACAAAGAGCTTTGAGTCCTCGTCACATCAATATGATTTCCATCGCAGGTATCATCGGTACTGGTCTATATTTATCTACTGCCAAATCCCTACACAATGGTGGTCCAGCGTCTTTATTCATGAATTATACAATCCTTGGTGGTAACGTCTACTTGGTTATGTTGTGTCTGGGTGAAATGTCTACATTCATGCCTATTAGTGGCTCTTTTTGCTCCTACGCTAAGAAATTTGGTTCCGATTCCTTTGCATGCGCTTTAATGTGGAATTACTGGTTTAACGATGCCGTCTCTGTTGCTAGTGATTTGACCGCTTTGCAACTGGTTTTGGAGTACTGGCATACAAGCAGACATCATTTTCCATACTGGGCTGCCTCTTTGATATTCTGGTTTTTGGTTCTAGGTTTAAACGTTTTCCACGTTAAATTTTACGGTGAAGCAGAATATTGGTTGGCAATGCTGAAAGTGATTGCTATCATAATTTTCTTCATTATGTCTATCATTGTTAATGTTGGTAAAAACCCACAGCATGAATATATTGGTTTCAAGTACTGGACACGCGGAGATGCACCTTTCGTTGATGGATTTAGAGGTTTTGCTTCCTTATTTGTTAGTGCAAGTTTTGCTTATGGTGGTACTGAATCTGTCACATTGACCGGAGGTGAAGCTACTAATCCAGTCAGAAACACACCAAAGGTTATTAAAACTGTGTTCTGGAGAATTTTGGTGTTTTATGTCTTCTCTACCTTCTTTATTGCAATGAATGTCCCATACGATTACCCAGGATTGAATACCAAAACAGTCATGACTTCTCCATTTACAATTGTTTTCCAGATGGCTGGTACCAAGGGTGCAGGTTCTTTTATGAATGCTGTGATTTTGACAAGTGTTATCAGTGCATGTAACCATGCCTTATTTGCAGGTAGCAGAATTATGTTTAATATGGGTTTAGAAGGATATCTACCTAAGAGAATTGTCTCCAGAACTAACCGTTACAAGGTACCATACACCGCTGTTCTAATTACCTGGGGTGTGGGTGGTTTGTGCTTAGGTGCAAGTTTCATTGGTGCTGGTACATTGTGGACTTGGCTACAAAACATTGTTGGTGTTTCTAACCAAATTGCTTGGTTGTGTATAGGTATTACCTCTATCAGATTCAGAAGGGGTTTGGCTGTCCAAGGTAAAACTGATCAATTGAAGTTTAGAAATTGGACTTATCCATTTGGTCCATACTTTGTCGTTATTTTTACGACATTTATCATTTTGATTCAAGGTTGGCAAGCATTTTCTCCTTGGAGTGTAAAAGACTTCTTCTCAGTCTATCTGGAACTGTTCGTCTTTCCATTCGTCTTTATTTGCTGGTGGGTCTGGAAGAGGGACTGGTTTGTGAAGTATGAAGATATGGATTTTGTAACTGATAGATACATTCCTTCGAAAGAGATTATCGAACTGAATGAGGAACTTGACAATCTGAAGGGCTGGAAGAAATTAAGACAAATTTTATCGGATTACTTTGTTTGATATGTCCGTTTCATATTCTTAGCATCTAACTTAATGACCTAATTTATCTCTACCATTGCATTGAGTAATTCCTACGAAGTTGAGCAGGATACTCTACCTTTATTTTTCACGAAACATATTTAGCATTACAATAATATTATTTTTTTTTATGTACCATAAAGTTTAATTGTTTTAATTTAATATATGACCTTTTAATCGAATAGTTTTCTTCATACCAATTGGTCTTACTTATTTGACAAGTGAATAATTAGCCAGTCATTAGTCATTGTATTAAATGTAGATCTGTAGACTATGAAATGAAAGATGCAAACAAATACATAAATACTTATTGTATAGCAATACGTGCGGAATCAAAAACGCAACTTCCTGATAGTACCTTAAAATATTAAAAATATTATCAATTAAGAGATACTGCAATAAAAGCAAGCCTAGTTGATGTCGGCTACTTCTCTCAACCAATTGTCAAACTTGGTCTTACCGTATTGGATGTTCATAATCCAAGTGGCAATTTGCTTGGTTAGAGCACCAGATTCTTCACCTGGTAATAGTGGAACCTCGATCTTGGAGTCTCTCCAGCCAATTTCCTTAATAGGAGAGACGATAGCTGCAGTACCAGCACCGAAAGCTTCCACAAGCTCGCCTTTGTTGGCTCTTTCTTGCACCTCAGTGATGGTGAAGTAACGCTCATTGATTTCCCATTCATTCGGGTCAAGGTTCTTTCTTGCTAAAGTTAGGATGGAGTCTCTGGTAACACCTTCCAAGATTGTACCATCCAATGGAGCTGTAACAAGTTCCTTCTTGCCAGTTGAATTGTCCTTGAACACGAAAAAGGCATTCATGGTACCAACCTCAGTAATGTGATGTTCTGGACCGAACAGCCACAAGTTTTGTTGATATCCTTTAGCAGCAGCCTGGGTCTGTGGTAGGACACATGGTGCGTAGTTTGCACCCAACTTCTTGTCACCGACACCGCCTGGCCATGCTCTGGTTGCATAGTCGGTAGCATCTAATTTGACAGCCTTGAAACCGGTCTTGTAATAAGGACCGACAGGGGAACAAATGACAAATAGCAAGGCCTTATCTGGCTTGGCAACACCCAGTCCGTCGGTAGTACCGATCAATGTAGGTCTGATGTACAAAGAGTAACCCTCACCCTCAGGAATCAAGTGCTTGTCCAGCTCGATCAGCTTTCCGATCAACTTGATTAGCTCCTCGCTCTCAAATGTTGGCAGACAGATTCTTGCAGCGGACTTGTTCATACGCTCCATGTTCTTCTCTGGTCGGAACATGGCAATCTTGTTGTCTTTGGTCCTATAAGCTTTCATACCTTCAAACAGCTCAAAAGCATAGTGGAAAACAATACAGGAGGGGTCCATTGCAAGCTTCTGGTAGGGTTTGATCTCCGGAACATCCCACCCGTTCTTCTCAGTCCATTCAATGGTCAACATATGGTCAGTAAAAGTCTTACCAAACACCAACTGGTCATTTGGCTTTCTCTCACTTGGGGTAGCACGAGTAATCTTAACCTTAGAAGCGTCCATTCCTTTGTCTTTTTTTTTTCTTTTTTTCTCTGTAGTAGTATAGCTAGGTACTTTCCTTGTGTACAATTCAATTTAGCTAATGGTACTGTTTTTATGGGCTTCTATAGAAAGTCAAATAAGCATTTCAGGTACCAAAAGTCCTCCACTTTTATAATCGTTGAGAAGCTCATCGCTTTTTGTTGATGTTTTTTTCCATCGCATTTTTTTTTTTTTTCCATCGCATTCTCCGCATATTAAAATCCGAGGCATATAACAGGTTGAATATTTTTTATTAGTGTTTTTTTTTATTTATTTAGATTTTGTTGTTGGTTTTTTTGTTTTTGAAGTATTTAGAAGTTGTTAGACTAGACTTTGTAAGGGTACTCTACTGGTCTGTCCTTTCTGAGCCAGATTTTCTTCTTCTTAGCTGTGGCTATATGTGTCACGAACTTCTCTACGCAGTGTTCTGTCTTGAACTTCTTGATAAAGACGGGGTCCCACAGCTCTGACCCTATCCCCAGGTCCTTACAACAACGCATCAATGCGTTACTCTTGCACCCTTCCGTTGCGGTGGGGATCCCGCTCTCAGCGAAGTAGTCCTGTTCACCGCGGGAGACACTAACAAGTTGTCCGTGGCACACCAGGCCGTACTCTCTGGTGACTAGCTTTGGGGTGACAATGGTCTGAGACCGCGGTACCAGGCCCCACCCACCGGCACCGAACGCCTTGTTCAGAATACGACGGTACTTGATCTCAGGCAGGTATATCAGCCCGTCGGGCTTGATCTCTATGTCTGTGGGCACCAGGCTCATCGCAAGGGCCTTCTGCACAGTATCATCAAAGGGCTTGCTGCCCAGCCCGTGCCACGAGCTGTACCAGTCCACAGAAGAAGAATCTCTCGACAACTCCTGCGCCAGTGGGGGAGCTGACTCCTCCAACACTCTCCCACCCAATGCACTGGCCATGTCTTTCGCCCTCGCACTCGAAGCAACAGCCTTCACAGGCGATACCTTAACAGCAGCCGTAGTATTCCATCTGACAGCCCGCAACAATTGGCGAGACACAGTACTCCTCAACATTTTTGGTGCTTTTCTCTTTTTAGAACTCTAAACTCTACAGTAAATAAAAGGTTATATCCCCTCCCCCCAGTTCAAGAAAATCCAGTCATTAAACCAACCACTATTTGGTTTTTTCTTCAGGCATCGCATCAACGATAACAAAACCTGCAACCCACGCAGTTACTTGCGACCAAAACAAAAAAAAAATACATTTCACAATCAATATCTCACCCATAACCGGGTGCTGTGGTGTCTGGGTTTACAAGGAACAAGAGGTTTTCGTTTGGGTTCAAACAATTTGTTTCTGTTATCCAAACACATTGGTACCTCATTGTGTGGGGTGGGAGAGTGGGTAGAACATATTATAGTATATATATATATATGTATTCACCCAGGGACGTATATTCCATGCGATGATGTAGTTACTCACGTCAACATCACATGACCAAAACAACGTGACCACAATATAAAGATGATTTTTTTGTATTTTTCAAAACCCAAAAGCGAATTTCTCGCTCCGTCCCTCTCTCTTCGTCCCTCTCGCAGACTCGCGGAATGAACAAAAAGCAAAAGAAAATCTCGCTCGATGGTAATGAAAATCACATGATTGAACACGTCTATCGAGATAGTCTGGGGGGCTACGCTGGGCTTTTGCGTTGGGCTGCGTTGGGCGAAGGGTACCTTCTTTTTTTTATGATTTTTTTTTTCATTGTGTGATTTTCACAACGTGTTCACAAAGGAAACTGAAAAAAAAAAAAATATTAAAACTAAAATAGAAAGTAGACTTTTACTTTGCAACAAGAACTCTGTTTATTCTCTTCACAACCCCTGGTAGCCTGAAGATATCCATTGTCTTTTCTTTCTTTTCTTTTCTTTTATTTGGTCACCTTTTTTTTTTTCTTAAATTGCATTACTCTATATTAAAAAAAAAAAGGTAGTCAGGTTTTTAATTTATTTTAATATTTTTGAAAATACTCAATTGATTTTTGATCTAATACAAAGAAAAGATAAACAACACAAAAAAACATGGCTGTTACTAAGAGGAGTGTCTCTAAGAAGCCATTGTCCAGAGAGGGTTCCAGTGTTCCTGATTCTGATGATCCAGCTATGAAATACAACAAAGGTATTGCTGCCACCGAGCAATTGGCGCAGAACTGGCTGCTAAACCCACGCCCAGACCCCGTTAGTTACTACCGTGTCGGTGTCTATGTGGCTACTTGTGTCGCCTTCGTGGTCAGATTCTATAAGATATGGTATCCTCGCGAAGTCGTGTTCGATGAGGTTCATTTCGGTAAGTTCGCCTCGTACTACTTGCAAAGGACATTTTTCTTCGATGTCCACCCACCTTTCGCCAAGATGTTGATAGCCTTCATCGGCTGGTTGTGCAACTACGACGGATCCTTCAAGTTCGATGAAATCGGAATGAGCTACGACACCCACCCAGCTCCATTCCTGGCTTACAGATCCTTCAACGCAATCCTGGGTACCTTGACGGTGCCAATTATGTTCGAGACTCTGAAGGAATTGAATTTCAAGGCAATCACTTGTTTCATGGGTGCCATGCTAGTCGCCATCGACAACGCCCATGTGACCGAGACTAGACTGATCCTGTTGGACGCCACTTTGCTGATCTCAATCGCCGCCAGTATTTACTGCTACGTCAGATTCTACAAGTACCAATTGACACAACCCTTCAGCTGGAACTGGTACATCTGGCTATACTTGACCGGTCTATCTCTGCAATTCGTCATCTCCACCAAGTATATCGGTGTGTTGACTTACGCTGCAATTGGTATCCCTGTTATCGTTAACCTATGGCAACTGCTAGACATTAATGCAAACCTTTCAATCAGAATGCTAATCAAACACATCGGTCGCAGACTGAACGGTCTGGTGCTAATCCCATTCGTGATTTACTTGTTTTGGTTCTACGTTCACTTCCAGGTCCTGAACACTTCTGGTCCAGGTGATGTTTTCATGTCAGCTCAATTCCAAGACACCTTGAAGGAGTCAGAAGAAACAGCTAAATCCATGCAAGTCAACTACTACGATATCATCACCCTAAAACATTATGATACCGACGCATTCTTGCATTCCCATGAGGCTCATTACCCAACCCGTTATGAAGACGGCCGTATCTCGTCTTCCGGTCAACAAGTTACAGCCTATTTAGACGAGGATATTAACAACCACTGGGAAATTGTTCCTCTAGAGGATCTGAATGGAGACAGAACCAAGCCAGTGCTAATAGGTGAGAAGTTCAGATTAAGACACGTTAATACCGATTCTTACCTATTGGCCCATGATGTCGCTTCTCCTCTTTACCCAACAAATGAGGAAATTACTACCATCAGCCCAACCAGAGAGGACTTTGACGAAAAAATGAATGCCATGATATTCTCTTTTGAACCAGTAAAGAAAGGTGATTCAGGCCATATTCTAAAATCCAAGATATCTGTCATCCGTATTGTTCATTCCGAAACTAATGTTGCATTGTGGTCTCACAATGACCAACTTCTACCAGAATGGGGTTTCTCTCAACAGGAAATCAATGGTAACAAGAAGATTATTGATGAAGGTAACTCATGGACTGTTGATTCTATTGAAAATGTCGAAGGACAAAGAAACCAACACGTTCCAAAGGTTATTAGATCCATGCCATTTTTGAATAAGTGGCTAGAGCAACAAAAGTTAATGTTCGAACACAATAATAAACTGTCTTCCGAGCATCCTTTTGCTTCTCAGCCACAATCTTGGCCAGGTAGTATGTCTGGTGTTTCTTTCTGGGCCAAGGCTTCAGAAAGGAGACAAATTTACTTCATTGGTAATATCATTGGTTTCTGGTTCCAAGTTATCAGTTTGGCCGTTTATGTTGGTTTGGTTCTTGCAGATCAATTGACTAGACAAAGAGGTTACTTCGTCTTGAATAAGATCAGCAGAGAAAAGATTTATGGTCCACTTGCCTTCTTGTTTTGTGGTTGGTGTTGTCACTACTTCCCATTCTTTTTGATGGGTCGTCAAAAGTTTTTACACCACTATCTACCTGCTCATATATTTGCTGCCTTGTTTGCGGTTGCCGTCTGGGAAGTGATCTTCAGCGAATGTAAATCATTAGATTCTTCTAATAACGAGGAAAAACCTGGTGCAGCTTTCAACAAACAACCTGCAATTTACAACAAACCATACTTCATTTTCAATGTCCTTCTTCTTTGTGCGCTTATATGGTTCTTCATTTACTTTTCGCCACTAATATATGGTGAACCAATGACTGTTGAACAGGTTCAAGACAGACTGTGGTTGGACATCACGCTAAACTATGCCAAATAATGAGATGAATCTAAATAATTCTCAATACAAGGATAAAAGTACTGTGTATTTATTAAATATAATATCATTTGATAATTAATTAGATTTGTTTATATGGAATGAAAAGAATATAAAAAAAATAATTAGAAACAGATGTACTCCATTTCTAATTCAAAGTAGGAAAAGGAAAAGTCCTATGCATCTTGTTAATCATCATAAGGTAGTTAGGTTCGTTTTCTGCAGTAATATATCCATGACGAACTAAAAACTCAACCATGATGAGGCCACAATTTGGTTTGAATTCCCCATTTACTAATGCATCCAAGGTTTCCTGTAAGTTTAGGATATTGAAGCTATCAACTTCTCCATCGTTCGGCTTTGGTTGAATATCTTCTGAACATTCAAGATCATAGATATATTCCACCTCACCTACTATCGATGAAGCCTCAGTAGCAAATTTATCATTGTCTATAGATCCTGGGAAATAGAAGTACGATACAACTCCAGCTGCTTTTATATTGTTTTCAATAATGTCTTTAGCTAAGTTGGCCTCCTCTACACTCTCCTTAAAAAGGGTCTCTTCAATACCATATGGGAAACCTAATCCACCTGCTATGATATTATCAAGCATATAAGGCCAAGTAGGCTTTGTCTTTGATCTTCTTGGAATCCAAAATTTAATGTCTTTTGTATTCTTGTCCAGAATATAACCATTGACATGAACACCATATGTGATAATACCAAGAACACCAGATAGGGCACGCTCAACTAAAACATAAGGTTTTTTATTCACCCAAACTGCGTATTTTTCGTTTCTCCATCCTTTGACGCCATCAAGGGTAGATTTCTCGTAAAGTACTTTCCCTAAAACGTCCAAAAGATCATTTCTCTTCTCATACACCAATCCTGGCTTGAATTGAATCTCATGTTTCTCTTCATCTTTATTGAACAGACTGTTAAACTCTGCGTCTGCTACCCTTATCATTTCCTCGTACACCACTTTCAAGACAAATCCGACCCTGACTCCATTATCTGTTGTCAGATGATAAACTTGTTCTTTGAACAATGGATGGCTATCATAATTTTCAGGTAGTGAATCTACTCTATCTACTATGTCTAAAAAAGTAAACCCAGACGCATCATCACTCTCAGTTCTAACAATCTCCTCTCTAGAAGTGGGTGTACGCTTGACAACCTTAACCATTGTTTAGTAAATATTTTGTCTTAACCGATTTTGATATTTTGGAAAGGGCACCAAGGGCTAATCACTAAAATAAAATATAGCTCTTTTCATAAATCTGTCAGGACAGGTTGCTCTTGCTGCTTTTGATCTCATCGGTCTTTTCTCGAGTTTCGTGATCAGCTACAAAAGAATACCCAGGATGTCCATGGATTGACATTGCAATAAGATCTAAGCTTAGCCATCGATAGATATGTATGCAACAGACCATTGACAGAATTCCCTAGATTGTCTAGGTAAACTGTTGTTTACTTCAAATAGCTTCCGTTTGAAATCATCGAATACTTCTTGATCCTGTACAGTGATGTCTTCAATGTTAGGCATACTTTTCTCCAGCTCATTACGGTATAGAATTTTATAACAATTAGTATAATGTTTATCGGGAAAATAAAATACATCCACATTATATGCGAAGAGCCACAGGAAAAGTGTGTTCCCAGTTGGAGAGATCACTTTAAAATATCTTGCTGAATTAAACTTCAGCAATGTAATTAGGCCTGCCAAGACTTCCATGTAACTATCATAGTACTCTTTTTCATCCAGTCCTTTATCCAGAATAAGCTTCCTCTTATTTAAAGTCACAATATCTTTAGATTCGTCATATGTACCTATATTGCATTTACAAGATCCACACTTTATAAATGCATCCGCTGCGATAGTGTTTCCTTGTACAAGTGTGCCCTTAATAACTTGGAAAAATGTATTACCTATGAGAAGCTCACCTGCTCTGGGCCTTAGATCAATATACTTAGTATCCACAGTAATTACATTGTTATTTACCTCCTCGAGACTGGGTTTATGACAATGCCAGAAGTCCATAAATTCAGCCCAGAACTCCGATGGCATTTCATTCACCTTCGATATACCTTTTCCGGAATCTAAGATAGCATTAGTATGACAATTACGGCACAACAACTTAAAATTATGTGGAGTAGCTGATGTCTTAAAAGCGGCTAACGACCACTTATCCTCGGGTAAATCAACCACAGAAACATCTCTACTTCTCCTTAGCCCATTTTTACTATGTTTTAACCGTACATATGAGCCATTCATAACCAAAGAGCATGGCTCCAGGCCATACTTTAAAGAATCGATTCCTATTTTAACAACTGTGTCACCTTGTTTCAGTTGCAATCCGTCGCTATTAACCAGCAGTGCCCCATTCTCGCTATCGACAGAAACCAACGTAACACCTATATTCGGGAGAGTCTCTACCAGATATTTCATTATTGCAACTTCGCTTTATGTGCAGTTTAAGGGCATTCAAACCTACTCTACTAATTCAGCTCATCGAGAAAGCTTTTTCATTTTTTTTTTTTTTTTTTTTTTTTTTTAAGGAAAAAACGCCAAATAAAGCAAATCAATGGGTTTTCTTTATTTTTATTTTTTATTAATTATTTTTTAATTAGACAACCAATTTTAGATAGAACCTCTACTTTCAAAGGACATCAGAACACTAGGCATTCCCCAATGTCGTCGTTTAGTTTTTTAAACCAATCACCGGATATCGAGAAGCTAGAAGAGGAAGAGCATTCAAGGGAGGCTCAGATCGAGCAATGTTTCCAGCTATTCCAGCAGGCGCTAAAGCAAATGAAAGCGGGTGATTTTAAAACTGCAGATGGTATATTCAAGGAATTGATGTCTCAGGATGTGATAAAGCCGAATAAATGGGGTCTATACTCTTACAGCTCCTCCATCGTTGATAATTTAAGGTACCTTGTCTACCGAAATCGTGGGTTCTATTACTACAAGTACCTAATTCAACAGGATTTCGAACTTTTAGATCCTCCAGATATTGTTGATAATGTCCTGAAGATAGTGGAAAATTTGTTGGAGTCATTGAGGCATAGCGATGCTGACCATAACGTTATTGAGGTGTTGCTTCAAATATTTGAAAGTTTCAAGAGCAAGAGAGCTCAAAAATTGCTATTAGAATGCGAGTTCATGAGTAAAAATTCACACCTGTATTTTACTGGTAGGAGACGCATGAATATGCTGCCCCAATTGAAGGTACTTGTATCCCAATACGTCAATATCCTTAGGGGCCTTCATGACACAGCTAAGGTTGAAGATACCAATAAATTTATGAAGGATGAAAAGCTTCTAGCTACAAGTAAACCAAATACGAATCCCAAATTTACTAAAATTTTAGATAAACTATACAAACTGAGGACGGAGGACGATGAAATCCTTAAAACACTTGATATCCACGAAATCGATTTAGCTGCATATGATTGGCCTACTGTGGTAAGATCATTGAGAGAAACTCTTCCAACTATTAAAACTTTAACTTTATATGGTAGAAACTCAGATCCATATGCCGATACAGAATCACCCATTGAGGGTATCAAATTTACAATTGATGAAAACTTGAAAAATAATACTACAACTAATTCTGGTGCAGAGTCTCTTGAGATAGCAGATGAACAAGCACAGGAAGATACGAAAAAGGAAGAAGAAGTTGGGACACCAACAAATATACTGCCGAAAAAACGTCCAAGTACGGAGATTGAACCAAAACATGCCCCAAGGAGCAGTAAGCGATTTAGAGACCGCGGTGAGTCCGACAGTGCAGAAGATGAGTTCGCTCTCCTATTCAAAATGACTTTTGATACATATTCTAACAATATGAATAAAGTTAATATTACATTACCATATGAATATAACGATATTTTGAAGGATGATCCCTTCCATGACAATGAAAATTTAAAGCCTCATCGCACATTCCTTTTATGCATGAAAAATTGGTCACAATGGCATACGGATTGCTTTTCAGAACATGACAAAGACTTTAATAACAATATAAATGACTCAGAAAAATACTCGGTTCTAAATTTGAACTACTTCAAAGAACTTCTGAAATCCTCATCCTTTCAGAAAGAAGGCAAAAATTATCCCGAGCTAGGCACCGATATGTTAGACTCATTTCTCTCCACTATGTCGATACGAAGCCATCATTTTCATGAGGTAAGGTTCAAGCTTCTCTGGTTTTTGTTTGATAAAAAAGAGGAAGATTGTCTTTTGTTAACTAGAGTTTGGACTCCACAAATGTTCAAAGATATCGAATGGCTGACGTTGAATATTGAACGTAATATTTTCAATTTTATACATGTTGCCCCAATCCAAAATTGCTATGTCGCTTTAGCTATTTTAGAAATTCTTGTCAATTTGTTAGTTTCGTTGACTACTGAAGTTAATGATAAGTTACTACTTGGGCAAAAAGCAAACGAACAAAAACTTCAAAAAAGTAAAACCGATAAAAAGATAAAAAGATGGTTTTCATTACTAAAAGATATTAATTTTAATAATAAAAATTGGGAAATCAGATTCTTATGGTGTCGTTATAATTACCTGCAATGTGTAACTGATGTAAAGGACCCAGAACTGATGGCAATACTGAATCTAATAAAGAAGAAATTATCAGGTGAAGATGTTCCTTTCGAAATTTCGTACGTAAACTTTGAAAACATCATGGACTTTAGTTTACCAATTGTAGATTCCCAAATTAAAAAACTTAATATGTTGAATAAGCTTTCTCCAAATTCAGAGAACGATGAAAACCAAGAAGAAAACTCTACACACTTAGCGACTTTAGAGAATATTCTAATAGCCTCCATTTCGAACATCACTATGGTACCAACCATACCAAAAGATCCAGCACAAGATGAAAGCAGCGAGGATATGATTCAATTTTTGAAAGGTGCTCCATTCATGCTGAAGTTCAAGTTGTGGGAACTAATATATACGAAATACTGTTCTCAAAATGACTTAGAAAAGGTTACTCTAACTTTTTCTATTATGATTTCTTTACTACTAGAGACAATTTCTGGAACAACATTTAATAGTTTACCTGAAAAGTCAAGACAAGAAAAACTACTTTCCACATTGTCTTTATTAAAGGCAATCACCCACCAATGTGTGACAGCACTGAAAAATAATGGATGGTCTCAAAAGACCTTCTCCTGGTATAATGATACACTTGAAAAACTGGCCCACTTTTTTTTTATTTTATATCCCATGTTACCGACAAATATTACTTCAAAAAATGGAGGAAAAACGTTCTTTGAACTTGTTGTTAAATCCTCAAAAAAACTAAAGTCCCTTTTCACTGACATTAGCTCCTTACTACTATTCTTTTTGAATATCAAATTAAAATCTGTAACTGATACAGATTTTGACCTTGAAAATTCTATTATTGATTTGGTTCAAAACATGCACGCGTCAATAGGATATTTCAAATTCTGTGATTATGCCAATGGTGACTTTCTACAAGTCTCTGAAAATTTGATTTGCCAATTTACAAATGAGAAGGCTTTTGCTCAATTGAAACAGATTATGTGGTGCAAATACCACTTTCTTCTATCAGGTGATACATCAATTGTTGTTCAACATGATACAAAACCAATAGAGATGTCTAAAATGGTTTCTCTTCCATTGGGAATATATCTAGTTAAACTTCAATATCAGGACAAGCATCCGTACATTCACAATGCCAAAATATCTTCGAAACAGATCTTGGACACTATTATCGAAACCTTTGGAGATTTAACTACTCAAGATAGTTATGTAATGATGAAGAATAACCACTCTTTCAATAGTTACCTCAACAGCAATATCACTGCAAAACTTTTTCATTCAGCATTCGAAGGAAAGGATAAAATTGAATTGAAAACTCCGGGCGACGAGTTTCAGAAAGCACTTGATGCAGGTGTATTTTATGTTGCAGGTATCCAGGCTCTGAACCTTTATAAAATTAGGAAGAAATCGGTTCAGGCTAGACCTTCTGAATTAGATGCTATTATCACAATGTTTAAAAATGATATTCTTTACAATACTAGACGTTTTGAAAGTTGGTTCTTATTAGGTAGATGCTATAGTTTTATTGTAGAAGATGATCTACTTTGGACGGCGGATAAATTATCTTCACCAGAAAAGAAGATTAACATTGCACGGAACCAAAAACAAGCAATCTTATGTTATTTGATGGCGATCACAATTTACTTTGAGCCCGATATCACTAGAACTAATGAAGAAGAGAAGGTTATATCAGAGTGCCTGGAAGCACTAGCAAATGAGTTGATAGTTGGCTATTTCAAACCTATGGAAAAGTGGTGTTTCTTGTTGAGTGACCCTTTGGTTAATACAGAACAACTTCCAAATAATAGTGACAACAATGCACCTCAAAATTTCACTTACTCCCTGACAGACAGCGAGATAGAACAAGCAATACTATCTTGTCTGAATAGGGCTAACAATATCATTGAGAATCTTTTAAATTCTAAATTAGTCCAATCCAAAAATTGGCTAAATTATTACACAATTTCTGATGTTCTGTACCATACCCACCAGTCCGATAGAGATCCTATAATTAACAATATCAAAGAGGCTTGCTTAATAGCTGAAGAGACTACTTCTATAAAAGATTCAGTAGTAGAGCCACATTTAATGCAGCTTCATTATATTTATACATTTGCCAAACAAGACTTTTTAAGCTATGACAGAAGTTTACAACTGCTACAAGAGAACAAGTTTTTTCAGGGAAATACTGAATTAAGCTGGTCCATTGATACGACTTTGCCTAAAGAAGAGCAATTGAAGGATTTTTCTCAAAAGATTCTGGATTTATACAAATACATTATAAGCATGGACAAGGAGAAATGGCAACATCAACCTTATTATTTTATAGCCAAGATATATCATGAAGATTTCAGCGACATTGAAAAAGCAAAGGAGTGGATGGACAATATAGTCTCATTAAAGGCAATTAACAAAAACCTAGTAAATATTTGGAAACCTGATTTCGAAAGACCTGGGCAACATTTCTTATTCACTTATACCTATTTCATTTTCTACTTGGAACTACTGAAATTAGATCATGACCCTGTATCAATTGGACTATTGATTAAAAAATTACGGAGATTTAGTTCTGGTATGGCATACATCACCAATGCAATCGAAACTGCCACTAATTATTTCTTGTCATGTGTCTCAGCGAAATATAATTTAATGGATAAAACAGGCGTAGAGACATACATGAGCACCGTATATAGTACTGATTTCCTGGAGAACAGTGAGGATATTTTGAAAAACTTGAAGACACTTTCAATTGCAGAAAATATTTTTGAGGTGCTTCGTCTTGCCTACCAATTGAAAAAGGGAACTAACAGTGTCACATATGATACTGTCTGCCTTTCAATCTTCTTCCAATACATCTATAAACCTCATGCAATAGAGAAGGAGAAATCAAAACCCGATCACAACTATATAATCACTAATCCAGACAAACTGAAGACCGCATACTGGAAAAAGGTGAGCAAAAAGGAAGCATTCGATAAAATCAAATCCCTGGTAGATAAGACCTAGATGATATAGTAAATAGTTTATATATTGAATTGTAATTAGCCGGTTATGATATTTAATGACGGAGAACGTAACGTGACCCAAAGTTTGATGACGTATTTTTTTCTGTGTGAATTTTTCACACTTTTTTTTTTTTTGCATTTTTTTGCATTTTTCATCGATGTTCACTTAAAAAGACTCATCACATTATCGTAATTGAATTTTCCTATCATTGATTTAAACTGATTTAATTTTACTTCAATTGATCTTTACTCTTATCAATTGGTTTTTTCTTATTGCTGAAAGGGAAATAATTAAGACGAAGAATAAAATTACAAAAAATAATGAGCTGCAAATGTGTTAAGATTGCCGTTATCGGTACTGGTGTTGTTGGTTCTTCTTTCATGGACCAAATTTTGGCTTTGAAGTCTCACATTTCCTATGACATCGTCTATGTTGCTCAAATGAAAAAGGCTTTGGTTTCCAAGGACTACAAGCCACTAGACTTGTCCTCCAACTGGTCTGCTGCTTTGGATACTGCCACCGAGAGCCCAATGGATCTTGACATGCTAGTTGACTACTTGAAGAAGGCTCCATGTCCAGCTATCTTGGTTGACAATACCTCTAGCGCTGCAATTGCTGGTAAGTACGCCACCTTTGTTGAAAACGGTATATCTATTGCCACCCCAAACAAGAAGGCCTTCTCCTCTGATCTAGCGACCTGGAACTCTCTATTTTCTGGTAAACCATCTAACGGATTAGTTTACCACGAAGCCACTGTTGGTGCTGGTTTGCCAATTCTAGGTTTCTTGAGAGAAATCATCCAAACTGGTGACGAAATTGAGAAAATTGAAGGTATTTTCTCTGGTACTCTATCTTATATCTTTAACGAATTCTCCACCACCTCTCCAAATGATGTTAAGTTCTCTGATGTTGTTAAGGTTGCCAAGGAGTTGGGCTATACTGAACCAGACCCAAGAGATGACTTAAACGGTCTAGATGTTGCCAGAAAGGTTACCATTGTCGCCAGAATTTCTGGTCTAAAGGTTGAATCTCCAACATCTTTCCCAGTCCAATCTTTGATTCCAAAGCCACTGGAATCTGTGGAGTCTGTTGCTGAATTCATGCAAAAGTTACCAGAATACGATAACGAACTAGCTGACCTAAAGAAGGAGGCCGCAAAGGAAAATAAGGTTCTAAGATTCATCGGTAAAGTCGACGTTGCAACCGGTAAGACATCCGTTGGTATTGAAAAGTACGATCACTCCCACCCATTTGCTTCTTTGAAGGGATCTGACAACGTTATCTCTATCAAGACCAAACGTTACTCTAACCCTGTTATCATCCAAGGTGCAGGTGCAGGTGCCGCTGTTACAGCTGCCGGTATTTTGGGTGATGTTATCAAGGCTTCTCAAAGACTTGTCGGTGCTTAAGTAAGAGAAATCTAATGAATATAAATTTATATTAAAAAAACTCTATAAGTCTATTTTTATATGTACTAATACAATGCTTCATCAATAGAAACGAATATTATCATTAATCATTATAATTTTGAATGCTGTAAGTGCATTACTCTTCGATATTCTTATCACGTAACCAATTTTCCTTCGCGTCAAGAAATACGGTTCTTAGTTTAGTATAGTTTGAGCAAGTCCTGGAAAACTCCATAATCACCTTTTGAGCATCAACTTTGAACGTAGGTCCTGATTTTGTTCTGCTAACTACATTAGCTCGATTCACTCTCGAGATGTATACATTATTTGGAGCCAAAAATATATCACCATTCTCGCGCATCTCAGCAATATAGGCACCTGTACTATGAATATACTGGGCATACTTAAACTGAGGTATACCCCATGAGTACTTGATATTAAATTCCGTGTCTGTGTTATTAAAGAACTTCGAAGCTCTATTGTCTAGAAGAAATCCCGATATTTTCAGCAGGTGAATATGATAATAAAATTTACTCTTTGCGAAGAGTTCTGGATCTTTAAATTCTGGATCATCCCATGGGTTTATAGCTAATTTCAGTAAAACAAAGGTGTGAAATGGATCTACATCTGGAATAGTACATAACTCATTCCAAGGCACTTCAATTAATTTCAAACCGTACCTCTCACAAATACGTGACCAGTTTGCCAACATACTATCAATAAGTTTCGGAGTCGTTGTTAACCACTCTAACCGTATATGAAAGCAGTGCTCAGGATTATGAACTCTATCAAAGTGAACTGTACAAGTTTCAGGTTTATAGGATTTTGAAGATGGATCAACGTTAATAATCATAGAATTACTCAAAATAACGGTCTTTCTGTCTGGTGAAACAGCGTTTTGTGATTCTTCCGTATCCTCTGTGTTAACTTTAGCAGTCATTACAAGATTATTTGAGTTGACATTGGATTCGGATGAGCTATCTGACTTTATTTTTGTCAGAATATTTTTGCTATCAGTAGCTTGTGTTTTAGAATTGGAATTTTCAGTTGTATTAGTAACAATAACGTACTCCGGAGATATCTGATAAAAATAGTGACCATCCAAGAAACTATGACTGTTTAAAACATGAATAAACAAACCATCATTCATTAGTTTTTGACCATATTCCACAGCAGCTGATCTAGTTTCTATATCTGAGAAATTTCTGATTAACCAATTAACCATTTCGGAACCAACAAAACAATTCGCATGTTTTTTCCAATGCCATTTTCTAGTGACCAAAAGTAGTCTATTTTCCCCTAATTGAATTTCTTGCGATAAATTACGCATATCAATGTTTCTATTCAGCTTCTTAGAGCTATCACCAAATATAGAGTCTTTGAAATTCAAAATAGAGCTATCTAACTGATTCTGTTGTTCATTCAGAAAATCAAACAATGATCCGGTATAAAAAATTACCTCAGATTGAAGTTCTGATTTCTTTCCTTTCTGCTGCCTCTTCTCCTCTGTTGTTAATAGCTTCAATTTCGTGATCGACGTTATCAGTTTCCTCAAGCCTTCAACACGAATCTCCTCGGCATTTAAGGTCTCATTTTTCCCGTTAACAACCATAGAAAATGTATTTTGAGGAATATCTGTAGGCAAAACCACATATTTAGAACGAAATCCATGCCATCTATCACTCAAGTATGGATCTGAATAGCCTGCCAAAAACTGATCCAATAAATTCCAGTTAAAATCGGGTCTACTCATATGAATAGGATCGACATTGATTTCGCGATATTTATTATCATATCTTGTTTTGACGAACGAACTGTAACTAGGAACTTGATCAAGCAGATTTCTATCCTTTTTAGAAATATAGCGTTCAACATTTATGATTCCACTACCGTCACAATGAAGCCTATGAATCTCAGGACCTAGAAGCATATATATTTTAAAGTTTGTTGGTACTTCACCCTTGATGTATTTGTGAATAGCAACTATATCTCGATCACCCTTCTTAGTCAATTCAACTTCTCCAATTTCTTTACTTGTACAAATTTGAAAACCAACTAACAACCGGAGATAAATCATACTTCTTAGGAGATCTTTTGCGGTAAAATTATAAAGCTCCTGTTCCCAATTTAAAGTAACAGAATGATTCCTTAATGTGAAGTTGTTTTCCAATTCATTTTTTGAAGGAAATTTGGGAACCGTTATGGGGAGTTCAGCTGGTGTTGTAAACGACCTCCATTTACTGTATTTACGGAAGATATCTTTAGGCCAAACATCTCTCCACCGAGTTGGTAATATATCATCTTTGAAGAAATCATGAACTGGGACTGTATCACCTAAAATTTCTATCCAATCATCAGTATTGACAAATTTAATAGAGCTTGATCCCAATTCAGGTGATTTTGATTTATTTAAGTTTTGTGGACTCCCTGACGTCTGAATTTCTACTGTTTTGTTACTTCCGGATGCAGGATTGGGGGAATATCTCGATATTGTCAATCTATCCTTTAAAATTGGGACGTTGCTTTTATCTGTATTAGTGTTTTCAGAACCAAATAACTGGACATTCAACCTTTGCATCTTATCCTGTTTCGAGGCTGCCAAGGGGTACTCATGAGAGGATTTCAATTCTCTTTGATCAATAGATTGTTGCTTTAAACTGGAACTATTATCAATAAAATTACTACCTTCGTCCTCAGAGTTGTAACCTGCTTCTATATCTTCCTCGTTACTTTCAAGAGGATCACAATCCTTTGATGAAATCAACCGGGTTATAATTCTTTGCGTAAAATCTCTAATTGAGGATTTTTTTGTAATATCCTTCAAGGAGGTTAAAGCTGAAACAGATTCAGTTATTGCAGAGGTATCAGGTTGCGAGCTATCTGAGTTGGAGAATGAGGTTTCCTCAATTTTATCAAGATACATATTACCAGTTACAACTGGAGTTTGTACATCTTCAATGACTGGTTCCATGAACTTGGAATTCGGAATTAGTAAGTTTTTAGTATTTGCTGAAATTTTTGAATCCTTTTTGTTATCTGCGTTGGTAGATAGGTAGTTCTCATCCACATTATATGTATCGGTATGCACAAATAAATCTCTATCATAATTAACCATGAAAGATATTAAGTCCTTTTCTTTTTTGGATGGTGAGAGATACTCCAGCTCAATTTTTTCTACTACTTCATTATCAGTCAGACCCATCATTTGAAGACCATATATTTGACACTTTGGTGTCCATTTGGTTGCGTCTTTTGTTTTATCATTCCAGAAAAAAATATTCAGCCAGGGTGGTATGCCGTGGTGTAACTTGTTTTCATAATCTATATATCTGAATAACGGAACCACATGTAGTGGTGGCTTTGATAAACAAATCAAGTCCATAGTTATTTCAAGTGAGAGCAATTTCTGGCATGATAATCTCAACAAATCATAATCTACATCGTAAAGCCCTTTCCCTGGACTGATAATCATGACATGAGTTGATGTATGCCTTAAATCAATCTGTTTGAAAGGATCCACAATAGTTGTTGCTGCAAAGTTAATCAACTCTAAAATGTTAGATTTAATAACGGGTGTGAATCTTCCTTTGATAACAGAGAATCCATTACCATCATCAGATTTCTGACATAGTAAATCTTCGGTAATCTCCATAAACTCTTTTCTCAAACTTTCCATAATTTCTGCCCAATATATAACACTGACCTGATCTACAACAATCCTGAAATAGTCTGTCGTATTCTTTATTCTTTCTCCAGGTTTCAAGTCCTTATGAGACTGCGATGACATATCCATGGATATTGCAAAAGCTATTGTAATGCTATGATGGGTATCTATATCTTTCCATTTCTTAAAGATCTTTGGGAAAAACGAATTGACCATTTTCTGAAACATCTGTTCACCCGATTCGTCAAAACTCCACATCTCATTTGTAATCTGGATGATGAATAACAGTCTAGCTGATTCAGATCTAAACACAATCTTAGTATTTTCCCCTATGTAACCGGATAGTACTTTCTTACCATTTCTGTATATGCCATTAACTGTTGTACGTATGGAGTCAACGAACGTCATCTTTTGTCCTGAAAAAACACAAGTGTCAACTACTTCTGAAGATAAACACCACATATCACCTCTATTTAGAAGTATATCCTTAATGTGCAATTCTACCAGGTCTGCCTCTAGGTCTGCCTTATTCTTAACTTTCACCCACACTTTCGATCTTGGCGGGAGATCGAGCAGGCTTTGCAGCTGTCCTAATGCCACAGATATATTCCCAAAGTTCTTACACCGCCTTCTCGTCTCTGCATCAAAGTCTTTAGCTATGAAATATATCTTTTTGTCTTTTGCAGAACTCCCACTGTTACTGCCGCTGTTCCGTTTCCTGTACGTCATGAGCTCACACAATTGTCCTTCCTTGACATGCTTGAGGGTCTCTAGATCCAGCATAACCAGGTGTTCAGAGTGTCTTATCTCGTGGTAGACCAGATTGAGCTGCATAGTCCTCCTTGTACGCAGCACATTTCCAGTATGCTGGTTCAGGACCTCAGATACACGATGATGGTGATGCGTGGTTTCCTCTACCGTATCTTTTTTATCGCCTCCCACTATAACATTTCCTGATTGCAGCACCAGAGTATTAGCATTAGTAGTATTAGACGCCCTCACCACACCCAAACCTAACGTCTTACTGTTGTTATTGTTGTTGCTGGTACCATTTCCTTCCTTCTTCTTCCTAAGACTAGAGAACATCTTTTTGTTATGATTACCAGGTCAATACTTAGAAGAGTCAATTGGTTGATATGAGAAACCATATATAGTTTTTTACCGCCCTTTCGTTTATCTGCCTTTATCCCACCGGAATACTAAGAATTTCTTTTTTTATTTTTGTTGTTTTTTGGAGGGCGGGGGGCAGCTGGAAAGAGCCAATTCTTTTTTTTTTATTTTTGTAGTAGGCATTTCCCCAGTTCAGTCAGGGTAAATCGTAAAAGTTACCCAGCTATATTATATTTACCCGGCATAAAAGTTACCCAGTTCATATATTTACCCAGCCTGTTAGTTTTAAGTGGTGCCGGGTAAAATAAAGATTTCAGAAAAAAAGGAGAAACACGTGAATTTTTTTAAAGAAGAGAGAGAGAGTGTGTGTGTGATGGAAAGCAGTTGTGGGAACAAGTACAGTTGTGGGACACTGAACAATTGTGTGAGTGTCACTTTGTGCAATGCTCACTTGGGGAAGGTAACTGTGGCTTATGTGATGATTCACAAGTGACAGGGGCAGGCCAAGCAGAGCAAGCAGAGCAAGCAAGCCCCGGACTTTTTTTCTCTCTGGCCTTGTCTTTTACATTACACGTGATAAAATTGATTTTATTTCTTCATTGCTACTTCTTCTTTAAGACCATGAAGGCCAAGGATCTCACGTGTAATACAATCTGTGATCAACTGAACAGCACTAAAGCCACAGCACTTGTAATCTTGTTCTTTGGACTTACTCCAGCAAATGGTTTATATATAATGGATTAGATAGTCATTTCGTTAGATCTTTCTTGCCATCTCCTTTTCTTGAATACACAGTAGAAATTTACAAGACTAAGCCTAAAACAAAACAAAACAAAAGATGACTGGTGCTGAAGGATTGCAATTGCAAGTGCCAGCCGATACTGATTTGTTCTATGTGAGCAAGTACAAGGACCTGTCTCAGAGAGACAGCCGTATCCTGAGCCTGCTGGGGTGTACCGAGTACACCGCCGTTCTAGCCAGCACGGATCCTTTGTCCCGTGATTTCGAGAGAGACGCAGTGGTCGTGGTCGATCAGCATACTTTGCTCAAGTCTTTGCCTCATCTGTACCAATTGGCAAAGCAAGGTGACGAGCATGTCGTGTCTATATTGGTCGATTTGGACCTGGAAGACTACTCCGTAGTCCCCGCTGTGCGCGACACAGGTCTGCCTATCTCTGTCGGTATTTCCTCCTCGCTCTCTGAGCAGTTGGCCCGTACCGGTATTACTTTTATCAATTTTGAGAAGTTGCTGGAAGGGGACAGTGCTATTAAACACGAATCTACATTAGTTGGTACAGAGGGTGCTACAGACCTCATTATTAACTTATCTCAGTATAGCGATGAGCTTATTAAGTTTGTGCCAAGTGATGTCGCCGTGTACAACATCACTGAGTACAAGAAAGGCTTGCTGGCTGAAATACTAGACAGAGCTCCTCAATCAATCACTAGAATAACACTTTTGCAAGGTTCTACCACCTCTAGCAATGGCAGCTCAGAGTTCGAACCATTCTTGCTAGACTTTTTCGGTGATTTTGATCTTTTGGTGGACCGTAACATTAAACAACTACTGCTAACCAAGATCGGTAACCGTGTAAGTGACTTCAAGCAGGCTTTGGCCAGTATCATCGAAAACTTGCGTTCTAAGGAGCCGGTAAACAACTTCTTCGTTGGCGAGTCCTCTGTTAATGACAAAAAAGAAGTTGACGAATATCACCAATCCGTACAAAAAGTACTACACTTGGAAGATGCCTACATCAAGGTTCTAAGGCAACTACTGAAGGACAACTTGTCAATTATCAACGAATACACAAGTCAATCCATTACTGTGAACTCTCCAGAATATGGATACGGTCGCTATTTACACACAAAACAGAGCAGAAATGCTTTGGTAGAAGAGGCCAAGAAATCTCTGGACCCGGAATTGTTCCATTCTCACGATTCAGGTGAGTTTGTCCAAAAATTATCCAAGTGGGTTTCTTTCCATAACTCTTCACTTGATGAACAACAATTAATCGAGGCTAACAAGATTGGACATGAAGTGTACCAATATTTGAGCAACAAAGCTCACTCTCAAACAGCGATTAAGCTTCTTGATATTGCTGGTAAAGATGTCAACTCATTTTTATTCAAATCTAACTGGCTAATCGGTTCCGATGCTTGGTCCTACGATCTAGGTAACTCTGGTGTCCACCAAGTTTTGACCTCTAATGATAACATAAATATGCTTATCATTGATTCAGAACCATACGAACAGAGAAAAGCATCAAAAGACAGAAAGAAGGACGTTGGTCTGTACGCAATGAACTTCCACAATGTCTACGTTGCATCCGTTGCAGTTTATTCATCTTATACACAATTATTGACTGCATTCATTGAAGCCGCTAAGTACAATGGTCCATCTCTTGTTCTTGCTTATTTACCATACAAGTCTGAAAAGGACACTCCACTAGAGGTGCTACAAAACACTAAGATCGGAGTCGAGTCTGGTTACTGGCCCCTATACAGATATGATCCATCTAAGGAAGATACGAGTGAGAATCCAGCTTTCTCTCTAGACTCTTCTGTCATTAGAAAGCAACTTCAATCTTTCCTAGAGAGAGAAAACAAATTGACTTTATTGGCTAAGAGAGACCCTGAACTGGCTAGAAATCTAGCACAATCAGCATCTGATGTGATTACAAAGAAACAAAATAAAAGAGCCGAGGCAGCTCTAGATGATCTATTGAATGGTCTATCTGGACCACCTCTACATATTTATTTTGCTTCAGATGGTGGTAATGCATCCAACCTAGCAAAGAGATTACATGGTAGAGCTACTGCCAGAGGTCTAAAGGCTACTGTCTTATCAATGGATGACATTATTCTGGAAGATCTTCCTGGTGAAGAGAATGCTGTCTTCATCACATCTACTGGTGGTCAAGGTGAATTCCCACAAGATGGTAAGACTTTCTGGGACTCTTTAAAAGCCTCTACTGATCTGGATCTTTCTTTTTTGAATGTTTCAGTGTTTGGTTTGGGTGATTCTGAATACTGGCCTCGTAAGGAAGACAAGAAGTACTATAATAAACCATCCCAAGATTTGTTTAAAAGATTCGAGGCTCTTGGTGCCAAATTCCTAGCTCCTCTAGGGTTAGGTGATGACCAGGATGATGATGGATATCAGACCGCTTATTCCGAATGGGAACCAAAATTATGGGAAGCTTTGGGTGTTTCTGGTGTTGAAGTTGAAGATGAGCCAAAACCGGTAACCAATGAAGATATTAAATTACAATCTAATTTCTTGAGAGGAACGATCGCATCTGATCTAATTGACGAATCTACTGGTACCGTTCAATATTCTAATGAACAGCTGATGAAGTTCCATGGTATATATACACAAGATGATCGTGATGTCAGAGAAATTCGCAAAAGTCAAGGTTTAGAGCCAGCTTATCAATTTATGGCAAGAGCAAGATTGCCAGGTGGTAAGTGCAGTGGTTCCCAATGGCTGGGTTTGGACAAGCTATCTGATGACAGTGGTAACGGAACTTTGAAGTTAACTACAAGAGCTACTTTCCAGATTCATGGTGTTTTAAAGAAAAACTTGAAACATACTATTAGAGGTATGAATGCAGTATTGATTGACACTCTAGCAGCTGCAGGTGATGTGAATAGAAACGTTATGGTTACAACTCTTCCAGCTAGAGCCAAGGTTCATGAGCAAGTCTCTGATATGGGTGCAAAGATTTCTGAGCACTTCCTTCCTAAGACTACAGCTTATCATGAAATCTGGCTAGATGGTCCTGAAGATCAAGACTATGAAGATGACTGGAACAGAAGATTTGACTCAAGAAATGAAGGTCCAAGAAAGAAGAAGACCCTAGTCAGTGGTAACGCCTTGGTCGATATCGAGCCTATATATGGCCCAACATACATGCCAAGAAAGTTTAAGTTCAATTTGACTGTTCCTCCATATAACGATGTTGACGTATTCTCTGCTGATATCGGTTTAATTGCTATTGTGGATGATAAAACAGACATTGTCGAAGGTTACAACATATATGTTGGTGGTGGTATGGGTACTACTCATGGTAACAAGAAGACTTACCCAAGAGTTGCATCCTCTTTCGGTTTTGTTAAAACCGATAATGTTCTTCCAGCTCTTGAGGCCCTACTTATCATCCAAAGAGACTATGGTAACCGTCAAGACCGTAAACATGCTCGTGTTAAGTACACTGTTGATACTCTGGGTGTCGAGGTTTACAAACAAAAGGCTGAAGAGATCTGGGGTGGTAAGTTTGAACCGGAGAGACAATACGAAATTACGTCAAACATTGACTACTTCGGTTGGGTTAAGGACGAATTCAACCAAAACCATTTCACAGCCTATATTGAAAACGGTAGAGTCTTGGATACTCCAGATGTTCCACATAAGACTGGTTTGCGTAAGATTGCTGAGTACATGAAGAAAACGGGAGTCGGTCATTTCAGATTGACTGGTAACCAACATTTGGTTATTTCTGATATAAGTGATGACCATCTTGACAACATTAAAGCTCTTTTAGCAGAACACAAGTTAGATAATGCTGACTACACTGGTTTGAGATTGTCCTCGTCCGCGTGTGTTGGTCTACCAACCTGTGGTTTAGCTTTTGCTGAATCTGAACGTTACTTACCAGACGTTATTACCCAATTAGAGGATACCTTAGAAGAATTTGGTTTACGTCATGATACTATTATTATGAGAATGACTGGTTGTCCAAACGGTTGTTCTCGTCCTTGGTTGGCTGAATTGGCTTTGGTCGGTAAAGCTCCTCATGTATATAATCTATACCTAGGTGGTGGTTTCTATGGTCAAAGACTGAATAAACTGTACAGAGCTAATCTAAACGATGAAGATATTGTCGACATTATCAAGCCTTTGTTCAAGAGATATGCTCTGGAAAAGAATGAAGGTGAACATTTCGGTGATTTCGTTCTAAGAGTAGGTATTGTTAAGCCAACTTTAGAGGGTAGATTATTCCATGAAGATATTGCTGAGGATGCATACTGATAAATTTATTTAGCTCCTCAGGATCCATCATTTTATAATATATTATTTATTTATTATTTTTTTATATTAATATTTTCGAAACCATGTATATTTATTTTTATTTAATATAAGATGACTTCCAATTCAAAATAATGTATGAAGAAGACTTCAATCTTCATTGATTAATTCCTCAATATACGATCAAACTCAACTTCTAATTCTGATGGTTTACCTAGTAGATTTTATCATCATTCACGGATGGGTTTCTCTTTTTGGTTGGACTCAAAAGAAACCTCATCGCATTGATTTTATCAACTTTATTTCAATTAGTTTCTTCTGAAGACTTAATAATGCATTAATAACTTTTTTATTGTATCAAACTTCTTCATTTACTGACAATTGGATGAATTTTGAGGAAATTAGACTAATTTTGAATGATGATAATTGTAATGACCGTGCTGTGTTGAAAGCTTGCGAAGTATTAAAGAAGACTCAAACCACTGATTTGATAAGTGCCGGAATTGATTTAAAGACTTTGGTGTTAGATTTATGTTTATACTCATTGGATGGAGTGAATGTGCGATCTGAAGTTGTGGAACAAATAGATCGCTTATGGCTATCACTTGATGACGACGATGAATGCCTTGAACTTCTAATAAAGACTTTGGAACCATTATTGATTAAGAAACCCAGAGTATCCAAGAAACAGAATAAATATAAAGGCCTGAACCCGAAACTGGGTTTCTCCTTTGGCGAGGAAGATATTTATGCTGATTGGAAGAGGAAAGGTGGCATAAAAGGTATTCCATTATGTTTCACTATTCTTAGATATATGAAGATTTCTCAAATTTCTCAGAACATATGGTGGATAACTCCATTTATACTCAATCTTCTCGATGATACATCTGACCTACATGGGATACGCATGCCAGCAGTAGTATTGCTACGAACAATGCTAGATTGTATATTTTGCAAACAATCGAGTACCAAATGGATATCTTTCAAGGATACGGGGTTGTTCACAGAATTTGAGAATATGTTAGTCAATTTTTGTTTCTACTTGCCACCTTCTTATGATTCGGAAGATACACTGAGGATATGGGAAACAGTAATACCGACAATGGAAGTTTTGTATAATGCTCAATTTATCGATGATATACCAAAATACAAGATGCACATACAAAAGTTTCTGGGAGAAGTGATATTACAAAATTGTCTATTAAGATGTGGTTGTAAATATGAAAAGCTAACAATTTATCTATTAGGAACAATACGAAAAGAGTTCAAAAACCTCGGAGAAGATAGTACTGCGTTACTGCAACGACTAATCTACGATCTGGGTCAGTATTTGATCCAGGATCCCTTCTTCACTGCATTTGGTGCTCTTATTTTGGAAGTCACGAAAACAATTAAATTCACCATAGAAGTTTGCAATAACAAAAGACTCATAGCCCATAAATACGATTTTCTCGGTCTGATACTTTTGATATATGGAAAGTTGAAGCTTGAAGAACAGGACAGTGACGCAGCGTTTACAGAGCTGAAGGAAATAACTGTCATGTTAAAAAATTTAGGGTTTGATGTCACTGATGACTTACAATATCTCAAAGATATAAATGGCATCGACTATTCTCAGTTGTTACTGTAAAAATAAAAATAAATAGGATAGTATCTTGCATAATTAAATAAAATTTTATAGAATGGAATGTGTTTTCTAATTACAGGAGAGTGCTATATCATAGTTTTTTTTGGACACCAGGCATTTTATTGTTGCTGGGCCCCTTGTAAACCTCTAACGATTCTGATATTGGTATCTAGGAACCTGTTCACACAGGAGGCCAAGCATTGCTCCTCTTGTTGGTTTAAATCGCCGTTATCGACCCTGTCGATACACTTCTTAAAGCAAATATCGGTGAACTGGTTGATGGAGGTCCTCACTTTTTGTTTCGAATTTTCAGCATCTAAATAAGCAGCAATCTCCTTCTTCGAGGCATCACTCAAATTCCCTAAATCTGTACTATTCAATGAAGACATTTGCGTTGATAATATATGGCTTTATGTGCTGTGTTTTGATCTGTTTGATGTCTCAAGTGTGAGAAGGCATCCCTCTTTTTTTCGACAAAAAAATAAAAAGCACTATAACTATTTTTTTGTTTGTTTCCGAAGTCGAAGATTCTTTTACTCGGACTGAAAACTATAACATTATCATCTATAACAGCATACAACAGCAGCAGAATCAACAATTGAGCAGTCTGCGGTTGATAATTTTTACAAGGCAGTATATTTGGTTTCTTTTATGACGGTACTAGATGAGTATATTGAGAGGTTAGAGCACGAGGTGGAGAATAAACGGTATTTCCTTAGAGAATCCCGCGATGCGCTGAGAGATTTGGTGGAAGAGAAGCAACGTGGCGGGTCTACCATCCATAGTAGACGTGTTGCCATCAATGATAAGGTCTGGAGTGAAGTAATGGCAAGACCTATGTACCTTCCTGAGCGTAATGATCCAATTGGTTTGAATTTGGTGTCTACGCGGCTAGAGGCCCGAGACGAGTCTATAGACGATTGGTTGAAGTATGAGAGACAAATGGTCGAGCTACAAAAAAACTATCTGGAAGAGATTAAGGTCACTAATGGGGCGATGGAGGAGACTATTGCGGAATTTCGAACAAGGCCACCAGAGAACCCGCATCACGACACGGTGAGTAATGAGAACCTAAGCACTGCCACTACGCTCCAGGAGCTGCACACACAAAACGCACAGCATTTACAAGATCTTCAACAGTTTGTACAAAAGTATCTGGCTCCAAATGATCCAGATCAAACATCACCAGAAGAAATGATGTCATTTTTAGCAGAATTGCTCGAAGGTGCTGCAATTCCCAAGGAAACTGCAATTGGAAAGGCGCCATCGCTCTACAGGCTGCTTCTAAGGTCTAATATGCTCCAGGAGTCTGGTGATACTGTCAAACTACTCGATCTGTCATAATAGATTTGCTTTACCAATAATAATAATTGTTGTTAATATTGGCAATAGTGTTATATTATCACGTGATCTGAAACCCTAGGTGTTTTCTTTATTTTTGTTTAGGGCAACGCAGCGTTGAAAGAAGAAAAAAAATAACGTTACACCAACAAAATGAAATGCAAACTGTGCTATAATATTATTCAATTCGTGGAGGTGGTGTTACTCTATTGTGTTGTTCTGACCCTAAGGAACTGAGTACAATTATTCAATCTTTTTTTTTTTTTGTTGCAGTAATTTTTATTGTGCAAGATGAGTGAAACTAAGAAGCTTTCTCTAGAAGAGAGGTTGAATCTTGCGGCTCAGAAGAGAAGGAGACCTAAGAAGCAAGCAGGATCTACTGAGGATTTAGGTGGACAGGTTACTGTATCTAGTAGTAAAGAGTCGCTAGTCGATGCCATTGATAGTGAATTGAACCAATGGGTGCCTGAGGACATTTCAGGGATCGACAGAGCAGAGTTGATCAGGATACTTGATCAGCATTTTGTCGAGTTTAAGCAGAATTTCAAAAGTGTAAATAGTTCAAATAATGACACTAGTGTTCTGAAGCTGGTGAAGGGTAAAGATGTGGAGATAGATGAATTGAAGAAGAGTGTTGAGAAGTTTAAGAACAAAGAGCATTTTACGGGAATACAGGTAGGGAAACTCAAAGAAGCTGTGGAAGAAGCAAGATCCACCAGAGACCAGCTTATAAAAGAATTGGAAGAAGTTTTAAAGGAGAAGGATTCACTTGTGGCGAAGTTGCAGGAATCAGAAAAAAATATAGAATTGAAGTCTGAGGAAGTTAAACTTTCCAATGAACAACAAAATAAGATCAAAGACCTAGAAGCCGAACTAAGCTCCGAAAAAGATCATTCACAAAAATTGAGTATGGAGGTTGAAAGACTTAGCTCGGCTATTGAAGCTCAGAAGGTTGAGTTCCGTAATGAAGTAACCAAGAATGAGAAGGTCTCAAGTGAACTGATCACGTCACTAGAAAGTCAACTCGAACAATTACGTATAGAATTAGAGAACAAAAATAATGAAGAAACTTCAAATGTTGGGACGAAGGATAATTCCTATGCGGTTCTGAAGGAGCAATTCCAATCAAGCAAATCTAATTGGGCAAGCATTGAATCAATATTGAATTCAAAAATAAATTCTTTAGAGGATTCCATTGAGCATTATAAAAGAAACGTGAAAAAGTTAGAAACTCAGTTAGATAGTAAAACGACTGTTCTTTTAAATGTCGAAAATCTACTAGAAGAAGAAAAAAAGTCTAAGAGAGAGATCGAGGAAAAGTTGGAATCATTGTCGATAAGCTCAACAGCACTAAAGCATGAAATTGAAAACTTGAAGGAGGATTATAATCTCTTAGAGAAGAAATATGAAGCTCAAAGAAATAATATCAAGCAAGATTCTAGTTTCAAAAACCTGGAACCAGCGGTTGCTGAGAATGGAGCTAATGAATGGAATGACTTTAGAACAAAAATGGATCCTATCGATAGTATTGAAGAACACATTGATAATATATCTATTGGAAGTGGTTCTGAAATAGTTGGCACCAACTCAGCACAAGATATATTGAGGCTGGATGAATCAAGTATTATTCAAGACGACTCCAGACCTTCTGACATTATTTTCCCTGAGGATGCAGATGCCTTGGAAGAAATGAACCTCCATGATAAGTCATTCAGAAGATTGAGTGCGCAGATTTCTAACTCTGTTGGGCAAACAAATACACATCTAGTTACAAAGCTCGGCAATGAAATTCGTAGATTGGAAAGTGAAATAACTACTTTGAATGAGAAAATTGAAAGGCTTCAAAGGGAGAAATCTTTGGCAAATGAGGAGATATTAAAATTGATTGAAAAAAATAACGATTATAACGATGTCTTAAGTTCCAAAGAGAAGCTTGAAGAACAGGTAAAGGAATTGGAGGGTAAGCTAGACACTACGCTGCAAATACTCGGAGAAAAGACTGAGAGAGTGGATGAATTACAAAACGATGTTCTAGACTTGAAAGATATGCTACATGAACAGGTCAAACAAATGGTGGATCTACAAGATAAGCTCAGGTAGAAACAATACTACACGACAAAGGTACATATATAGAAAAAAGAGAGTACAAAAGCATGTAATTGAGTAATAATATTTAAACATTCATATATGCTGCATGGACAATTATCGTAAGAATAATAATAAAATCAATTCAATAGGTAGAATCAATTCAATAGGTAGGAAATATTTCAGTCGTTACCTTGAGCTTTAGCTAGAACAGTATGTTCTTCGATATCTTGAGCCTCCCATGGGTAACATAGCCACTTGTCAGGAACAGTTGTAGCTGCCAAATATCTGCCCGACTCCATCATATCAGCAGGTAGATCTGCCCTCTTTTTCTTGTCCTTGTTGTGTAGAACAAAAATGGAAAACAGTGTCTTTTCATTTAATCTATTCAGTCTTTTTTGTTGCTCTTCAACTTCTTTTTCCAATTCAGTGACGGCGTAATGTAAAGTGGTCCTGGTATCGTCAACTTCATCGACGATAAGAATTTTCTTACCAATCAAGGAATCAAAATGTTGGTCAAGAGCACCAAAATCTAACCATTGAGTTCTGATAACTTCCTTACCAATCTTGTCAACATTACTATTCAATCCCATATCTTCGTAAAGAGAAAGACCAATGGCTTGAATTGGGATGTTTTTCTGTCCAGGAACCTTGAGAAAAGATCTGATAATTCTAGCTGGGATCATACCACCACCAGTAATAGCGATAATTACATCTGGTCTCTCGTCTCTTTCCAAGATCTTCTTGGCCACTTGCTGACATAGCTTGTGGATATTGTTATATGAAATGTACATTTTTTCGTCAGACATTTTTGCAGTTAGATAAATACTATTTGATGGTGTGGTTATGTTCTAAATATAGGAATTATCCAAAAGCCTTAGCAATTCAAATATTTCTAAAACTTTTCATATATATGAGTACCAGATACGTATTCTACACAAATAAATCGATTTTATTTTGTGATGAGTATTAGACAAATTTGCGATGAGCTCAGCTAGCTCATCGCAAATTTTTTCAACTGAAATCAAGATATTTTTTCACGTAAAGTCATGCGTTCAAAATGGATGAACATTTAATTAACTACTGGAGTACAATGCATTTCGTTATATAATTTTATTTCTTTCTACTATACATATATGTATCTAGTATTTGTTCATTAAACGGATTACTAAGGTAAGTAGCTTAATTTTGTGTCTAAGTGTTTTCTAAACATTCATTATTTGAGTGTAAACATCTTTATCCTCATTTGACAATGTTCCAACGATAGCAGAGAACTTGTTATAATCAGATTGTTCAAGTGTGACCATAGATCCTTTGACTACATCATATATGTTGATGTCATCCAGGATTGAACCAGCCAATGGGTCTTCATCCAAATCATCGAAATACTCTTTGTCGTTGAGACCGTCAACAAATTGCATATCACCAGAACCACCGCTACGGAGCATTTCAAGAACCTCTTCTAAGTTGTCACCTTCATTATCTTCTTCGTTATCATCGAAGTTGAAATGGTTGTCCCAATCTTGGCCATCATTGAAGTCGGTAGAAGAAAATTCTTTTCTTTTTTCTTCAAGTAATTTTAAGGCCACTGGGTATTTTGCCATCAGCTTCATGATTAGTGGACATAGTTGCTCTACAAAGTTGCCCAGGTTATATGCCAGTAATTCTTCGGAAGGAACCCTACAAAGCAAGTTCAATAGTGCTAGAACTGTTAATTTTATGTCATAGGTTCTAAGATAGTTTGGAATGTAACTTGAGACCCAGATGTCAAAGAAAATTTCCAGACAGTTCTTTGTCTTTAATACTGATAACACTGTAGATGTATCAACAATCATATTTGCGATGATAACATTGAAAGCTGTAACACCAAAAACAATGTTCTTCTTCAAACCGTCCTTTTCAACAATAATACTATCAATAACATCAGATAAAAACTTTTCTCTAATTATCACAGGTAGTTGTTGTTCTAATGCAAGTGTCAATTTTTGTGATAGTTCAAAGACGGTCTTTAGTTCTTCCAAGTCGGCATCATCCTTTCCAGAAGATTTCTCATAGACTTCAAATAGTACTTTACAATAGAATTCGTTCTTTTTTAGTTCGTTCTTACCATAAACCAAAAAGTTGTTTAAAACTAGAATGAAATCTTCTAGGTACAATGGAACCATACTTTCTTCCTTTCTGTTGCATTCACCTATCAATTCTAAAACTTTCCAAGCAATTGGGCTGATGTCCCTCATTAAAAATGTTGAATTTTCAAAGAATTCACAGCATTCATGATAGAAATCTTCCATGTCATTTTTCAATATGAATTCTGCAGCAGGATAGAATGATTGTTCTAGATTCTTGACAATCTCAGTTGAGTTTTCAAATGATAGTAGAATTGAAATGGTTGTAGATAAGATTCCAATTGCTGCCATTTGTTTCTCAGTTTCATCAGGTACATCGTCAGCAGTTAAGAAATTGTTCGGATCAATATTGGAAACTTCATGTAAATCTATTGCCAATTTTAGGAATTGTTGAACTAAAGTGTTCATCAGATCAACACCAAAAGGTTGAAGTTGCTCGGCAAATTGTTCAACAAATTCTTGCATAACACCTGAAAGGGTATCCATTTCAAATTCATTAGATAAAGCCAATAGTTTCTGCATTGTTGGGACAACGATGTTAGATAGGTGTTCTTGGAAATATTCATGTTGAATGAAAGCTTGTAACGCAAGAGCAGCCAGAAGATTAACTGGCACACAGTCACCATCTTCATTGAAACATGACATGACGCCTTCAAATATTGTAGCAATGATTTCAGTATCATTTAGTTCCAGGTAGCCAAGTTTAGAACATATTTCACAAACTCTTGTTCTTAGGAAACCGAAAGGAGATTTGAAAAATGGGAAAACCATGGTCTTTAAAAATATCTCCAATTGACCAAAATATGGTGAGTTTTTGGAGGTTAGGATGTCTATAATGGCTGAAAACATCCTTAAGCTTGATTCAATCTCGAGAGCATTTTCCAAGCTAATATTGCTGAAATCTCCAACATTTGCATTCAAGCTGTTTGTGATAAATTCTAGAGTTGGGCCTCTCGTCACTTTACCTCTCTTATGAACAGATGCGGTCAGTAGTGATAGTGCTGCTAAATCTGGCGTGTAATTCTCATCCCAAAGTTCCATATTTCTGTGAATGTATTCCTGCGGATCGTTTTCAAAGGTCTCTAAAGTATCTTCATCTGGACGTAGTAGTGGATAAATGATATGCTGTAAAATAATTTCATAGTAACCGCCCACTAATTCCCAAGTTGACTTTTGGATCACACATTGTTCAATAAAATTCAAAATATAGTATATTGACTCGTCACTTAGCCATAATTGCTTATTGTTCCATTGTTCTATTTGTTGAAATAAGATTTGCAGGAAATGAGGAAGGAATTCTTCTTGATAGATCTTCTTGAAGTCATTGTATTCAAATTTTTTCGTTAGTGATGTAGAGGCATATCTTTGGAACAATCTGTATAAATTAGCATAAGCCCATTTCTTACATTTGACCCAGGAATTGTTTCTTCTATAGTCGCTATCTAGATTGACAATTGATTGAGGAATTGGTTGTTGAATAATTTGAACAAAGAAATTTGCCCATGGTATAAATGATTCGGTACGTTGTAATGTAAAAGGCAGGTCATGGTAAGTAACAAATTTATAAGTTTTTAGAATCAATTTTAACATCTCCCCAATTTTTGGGTTCTCCATATTTTTACCGTCATCAAACAAGGCAGTAGTTGCATATTTCAAGAGCTCTGGGAAATACTGTAATATTAGCATTTCTAGATCTTGTCTGCCATCGTTCTCCTTCCATCTATAAGTTCTGAATAGTTCAGAAAGGCAAATAAGACCGACATGGGTTACATTAATATCATCAGATGACAAAAGTTCCAATGACTTTGGCAACAGCTCATCCCACTTTTTAGCAGTGTATTCGGCATTGATAATAACTGTTAATGCCGGTTTCAAAATTCTAACACAATTACTGTTTTGTTTAGCACATGAGACCATGGTCTGGATAAGCATATCCTTGATAACAGGTTTTTCATCATTATCCACTTCAAAAACCAGTAATTCATTCTTGCCGATATAATTATTCGTATTCCAACCATAGGATATTTTGTTCTTGAAATATAACGAAGCCGATAATTTGATATTTTCTGGAACTTCACTAGAAGCTATTATTTCCAATGATGCCCCGAGAAAACCAGCAGTCTTGCTGGCTTCAGTTAACTTCCTTTCGGCAGCATGTCTAACATTACCATCTTGGTCTAACGTACCGGCGAAGCATTGTAGTAAAGTGTTCACGTCCATCGTTTGTTGGGTTCTTTTGAGATTTAATGGCACTTTTCTAATCTTTATATATCGGAAATAAAGAAATAAATATTTATCTTCGCCCAAGGATAGATAAATGTGATGAAACCCCTTTTTATCTATAGTTTATTAGTAAACTTGATCAAAAAAACATAAAACTTTTTGAGTATTGATGAACATCTCATCGCTTCTATTTTTTTTTTTTTCACAGCTGTGAAGAAAAAAATTTTTTTATTAAAATTGTTAACTAATAGGGCATCTGTCTATCATCGAGTAGATATTCTGTCATTGGCAATAAAGCTTTCGGATTATTGAGTTCTAAATAACTGAATACTTTTGGAAAACTGCTAATTTCTATTATTGAAAAGACATGATCTATCAGACCTATTATCTACAAGAAAAAAAAAAAAGAACTAAAAATTGAATTATATAACGATAAACCATGCTACAAAGCAATTCCTCGATGATCAGTCAATTTTTCTTGAATAAGTGATTTCCCAATTAGTTTTCAAACCCTTCTTAGCTAGTTCTTCTCTAGGTAGTACTGGGAATGGGTGTGCTTCAGTATTGAATACCATGGAACGTAGATCGACATTGTCACTAAATAATAGGTATGCATACTTCAAGGTTTCTGCTAACCAGAAACTCTCCATGTTATCTCTAGGACGACCCTCGATTACGTCATCTAGTGAGGTATATCTGCGAGTTTCTGGCTTGTCACAGTCGACGCATGAGTTGTTGGCAAAGCTCTTGAAGATGTTGTAACCCCACTGTCTGTATTTAGAATCCTTGGATAACTGGTATAGGAACATGATCGATTCGATCTCTTCTGGACGCTGGATGTTGTGTCTGTCCAGTGGCTTGACCCAGAAATCACCCTTAGGACTCTTCCAGAATGGCAATTCGGAATTATCAACATTGAAGAAAGCAATTTCTGGAGCAATACCTGTTGGTATTTGTGCGTAGATTTGGTAACAACCTTCGGTGTAATCATTGGCAACCTTCCAGTCCTCCTCTCTACGAGCATTCCAGAAGGACATTTTTCTGGCTTCTGCGATTGGGTAACCTTCTGTGGCACCCATGGCCAAAAGACCTCCCATGAAACAAACTAAATGGTCCATCTTTGGGCTTAAGGCACCCCTTAAACCTGACATCTTTTCACCAATAAATAAGTAATGGTTTGGAAGAGATTTTCCCAGTAGATTACGTTTAGCACCATCCATGGAAACCTTGTATAATTCGTAATAGAGTTGTTCGCCAGTCATTTGATATTGTTTTAGTAGATATTCGTAGAAGGAATCCGCACGGGAGCCTAATCTGATCTCGTTACCTCTGAACAAGCCAGTGTCTGGGAAGGTGAAAATAGGTACCAGACCTTGCCATTGGGAACTTAATAGGTTATTGTTCTTGTACATTGGCTCGTATACACCTTCGACTAGTTCCCAGAATGTATTATTACCTGTCAAATAGGCTAGATACTTGAATTCCATTTGTAAAGTAGTAAATTCAGATGTAGCTGATGCACCATCATCGACATGGTTCTTCATAGTGTTACCGTTGCTTAAATTGATACTAGAGTAAGGAATACCAATTTCAGTGGACAAGAAAGCCTTGGCTAATCTGTGACCCAAATCAGTTGCCTTCTCTAAGTAGATATCAGTGTACCTGCTAGGCAAGTCTAGCTCCGTTGCCAAATGGTAACCAGATAGCAGCCCACCCAGCATACGAATGGTGGTTTCAAAAACATTGACGTCCTGGTCAATATCGAAATCCAGAGACTTCTCGATCCATTCTGTAGCTCTATCAATCTCAGTACGGAACTCTTCCTTGTTACTCTCAGTACCGTTATACATTATCATCAATGTGTCAAGAGCATCTACAATGATCCAGCCCATAGGTTGACCATTGTTGGCCATGTTGCGGCCAGTTTGACTTATTGGACTGTAGATATCATAACCCCACCCATACTGTACATAGTTTCTCCATGACTCCAAAAATACAGTCTCTACCTCCATCTTAGCCTTCGTGGCAGACCCGTGGTAAGGCCATCTCTCACTGTTAGACCGTTGCGAAATAAACCAAGCTGCGATAGCCACGGCAATTACCAGAGTGGTCACAATTGGAGCCATTATTTCGATTATGGTTTTACAGAGATATTATCCTATAGTATAATTGCCCTTTCTTGCAGGTCTCTCGAGCTCATTTGAAGCCCAGGACTAACATTTAATAAAACATTAATTCATTGAATTCGAAGCACAAATGCCCATATCGTGTGTAATATTTTACGTAGTAAGCGTGATTTTTCATGGCACTCTCGACGTAGAGATCAGGAATAGGCCCATTCAGACTCAAATGGGGGCAGATTTACCATATTTCACAAGATGACTCAATTCTTATACATCTCATCCACTCTTTTAGAATATTTATATATTATATTACCGTGGTAAATACAAGATTTTGGTGAATCCGTTTGAAGAAGGGAGAAATTATAATTAAGGGAAGTGGTGAAAGAAAGGTAAATGATTGCTACAAGAGTAGGGGAATCTATTCCAAAGAATACTGAACATGCGGTTTCTGTGTGTCTGCCGAAATGGGCAGACGTAGTAGGTTATGAAGAAGGGGATCAGCGCGTTATTGGGAGCTTGAGTACTGGGTACCCTCGATTTTTTATTCACAAGTCTGTTAAGAAGTTGTGCGAGTTGATCACAGATCAGTACGCTATGAAGGGGGAAACATGTCTCTGTTTTCCATCGTACTTGGTTGCGAAGAGGTGTCGTGAGTATATTCTTGTGAAGAATAATGCAGTTCAGAACAAATGCAAGAAAATTAGGATTTTACAATTGGCTACCCCTATGGAGAGTACCGAAGATGATGTAACTATACCGGAGTGCAAGATCGCTGCGGTGTTCTTCTCAGAGGAGTTGTTTCCCTTTGCCAAACAATATTGGCAGCATAGCGGGGAGATCCTGTCCAGTAGACTTGCTGAGTTCGTGATAGAAAGACTATTCCCCCACTTGAAACAAAGGGATGACGAAACAATCAAGGATAACAAGACCTTCATAGAGACCAGATATGGTAGAAATCTTGATTTCACATTCGCCGACCGGGCAAAGGATATATTGAGGACTAGAATTGCGCACAAGGTGGTTGAGACCGGTGACGAAGATGTAGTAACTAATGTTTTTTTGTTTCCAAGTGGGATGGCTTCAATATTCACTGCACATAGACTACTATTGAATTACGACCATTTGAGGGTTAAGAGGTTGAAAAATAGTGAGGAAAACACAGGATTGATTGGATATGGAAGTCCTTATTTGAGAACTGTTATGTTTGGATTCCCGTACACTGATACGCTGTCGATCTTAAAAAAGTTCAACCATACATATTTCCTAGGCATGGGTGATTCATCGGCCATGGATGAATTGGATCAAATATTGACCTCAGGTGAACAGATTTTAGGAGTTTTTATGGAGGCACCTTCAAACCCCCTGCTTAAAATGGGTGATATTATCAGATTGAAAGAATTGTCAGACAAATATGGGTTTTTCATTGTCATTGATGAGACTGTCAGTGGGTTTGTAAATATAGACGTGCTTCCATACTGTGATCTCTTATGTAGTTCCCTCACAAAGATCTTCAGTGGAGATTCCAATGTCATCGCTGGTTCAATGGTTGTCAATCCAGCAAGTAAGATCCATGATTTTGCCATCAGTTTCTTGAATGATCGTAATAAGAACGAGGATCTATTATGGTATGAAGATGCAATCTACCTTGAACGTAACTCGAGAGATTTCGTTGAGAGGGCACGAAAGATCAACAATATCACAGAAGAACTATTATCGAAGATTCTTTTAAAGGAAGAATCGCCAACGGGTCTATTTAAGAAAGTATATTTTCCGAGCCTCACGAGTAAAGAAACAAAGGAGAATTATGATAGGGTTAAATTGAAGGACGGTGGTTATGGGGGGTTGATATCTCTTGTTTTCAAAGAGGAGAACCAGGCCAAGGCATTCTATGACAATTTGGACTTGAACAAAGGCCCATCATTGGGCACTAATTTCACCCTGGTTTGTCCATACACAATTCTCGCCCATTATGCAGAAATGGACGAGGTTGCCCAGTACGGTGTAGTGAAAAACCTTGTGAGAATATCCGTGGGACTAGAGCCATTTGAAGATCTAGAGAGAATATTTGATAAAGCACTGACAGCCGCCAGAGCTGCCTAAATAAGCGCTAATATACGTGTATATACTTGATAGGCGTTTAAATAATTATATTCTTGTAAATTTCTGACTTGTTGTTACGTAATCTGAAAAAAAAAAAAAAAAGAAGTTTCTTTTTCTTTTTTGATAGAATTTTTTTTTTTTGGTTCTTCACAGATCTAAAATGACGTCATTTTTATTAAAGTTGATAAAAAAAGCAAAATTAAACTTTGAACAATGGAAGATGTTCTTTGACAGAGTTTATTTAAAGAGTGGTGACAATTGCTTAGGCAACTAGTTTTGTTTGATTCGTTGGTTGATTTTTTTGGTTTGGAGATAGGTGGATAGAACAACTATGGATAACGTTGCTGAATTGTTGTTACGGAGGTGTCCACCGGCTACGCTGATAACTTATTTTGAGAGTGATGGTTTGCTAGTGCCGTACCGTTCGGAGACGAGACTTTACGAGACGTTGGTTAACGATGTAAAGCCTGTGAACTCTGATTATTTCAAGAGAGTGTTGAAGGGGTTTACTGATCTTTTGGACAGGACGGCAGGGAGCCTTGCAGAAGAGGTGTATGAGACGTGGGAGTGGGTATATGAGGAGTACGTGACCACGCTGGGTGTGGCGCAGTCTCCTGAGGAAGCTGAGCTTGACATTATCATGTACAAGTTTAACGATCAGTGTAAGGTGAACATTGCTGAGAAACCGCGGGTTATAGGCCAAGGTAGCACTGGGAACCGTACGTGGGAGGCCTCTGTGTATTTGGTCCACTATCTGTTGGAGCACCCAGAGCTTGTACCCAGAGATGCGAAGCGAGTCATTGAGCTTGGAGCGGGCACGGGTGTGGTGAGTCTTGCGTACCAGCAAGTGTTCCCGTTCAGCGAGGAGTTGTTAGTTACGGATGGGGACGAAGACATTGCGCGCCGCAAGTTGCCGCAGAACTTTGCGCTGAACGAGATTGCCAGCGGTGTGAGCGTGAAGAGACTCCAATGGGAGGCTGCTTCGGGCCAGACGGACCACGAGTACGACCTGGTACTAGGCAGTGACCTCACGTACGACGACAGAATACTGGAACCCCTAAGCAGTGCTTTGGAGCAGCTGCTTGTTGCTGCGAGCAGGAACTATGCGCTGATCGCGGCCACGGTGAGGAACCCACGCACCACGGAACTATTTGAAGAGACGCTTGCTCAGCACGGCCTACAGTACGAGGTGATGCCCGCGAGCGATGCCGTGACACGCGCGTGCGAGTCCACGCTGTTCAAGCCGCTCGTGGCGCCCGTTGCCATCTACAAGATATATAAGTAAATATAGAAATATAGTAAAGCCCTCTGACACTCTAATCTCATATCCCGGTACAATACCGGAATCCACAAGAGTTCTTAAAAGACCACCAAGAAAGAAACCTTTCTCTTGCTCTATCCCCAATATACTAAAAGCATATCACGACACCAGAAGTGTATGTGCCCAAGTCAGTAAAGAAAAACTCTCCACATAGAGACCGAGCCCTTCATAGCGCGCACTGTCTATTGCCGGGGAATACTTTTGGACAAAGTTGGTCTTTTATCAGGAAAGAATATAGAGAGAGTAAATAATTCAGGACAGAGAAAAAAAAAAAACAACTCGCTTTTTATAGTCCCCCACTTTCCCCCGAGAACAAAAAAATTCTGCAATACCAATTACCCGGAATCCACGGTTTAAGGTCATTTCGAACCGTCCAGCGAGACATTGTATCACCACACCATGTTAGTATGTAGTGATGTAATGTTCAGTAACACTACACACGAATATGTGTCACCTGTAGTAACATCGCCACGGACGGGTAGGGTGATTAAAGAAAAAAAAAAAAAAGGGCGGGATTTGCGGTTCTGGGTCACGCAGATTGGCGCAATATACAAACAAAAAATTTTGGGTGTTGCGTTGTGCGCTGTTTTGTGAGCAAGATGGAGGAAAGAGGGGGGGTAAATCACAATGGGGTTGGTAAAAGCTGGAAAAAAAAACATATTAGTAATTGTTTATAAGGTGCTGGGTAAGAGAGAAGTTGTTTATGATGTTAAGAAGCGGGAGGGGGGGGGAGAAGAAGAAGAGAGAACGGGAGAGAGAGAGAGAGAGGGCTTTGAAGTTTTAAGTCTATAAATAAAACGTTTTACTAATCAAGTTCGATCAAACAATTCATTTGAAAAACAATGATATCGAAGGAAGGGCAGGAGATGCATCCACAACAGTGTCTGATACCGAAGAAGTCGCGGGCAGTGAAGACCGACAAGCCGAGGCCGTTTCTTTGTCCGATTTGCTCTCGAGGGTTTGTGAGGCAGGAGCACTTGAAGAGACACCAGAACAGTCATACTCACGAGAAGCCGTTTCTGTGTTTGATATGTGGCAAATGTTTCGCCAGAAAGGACCTAGTGCTGCGACACGTGCAGAAACTGCATCGAGAGTACAAGGTGGAGCAATTGGAGCAGAGTCTCGGGACTGGTAACTGGGACGAGCGGACACTGGCCACCCCAGAGATATGGAACAACGATATCGTGAAAGTGAAGGGCAACAAGGCCGCAATCTTGCCCACCGTGGACTACAAGATAAACAGGGGCAGCAGCAACATTCTGACGACCTCGGCGACAGTGCTCACCGTGTGTGCTGACTCTACTCAATCGCCGCAGCAGCAATTGCAACAACAGCTGCGGGAACAGAACAGCAATAACGGCACTAGCTTGTCTCCCGGAAGCACCACGGCAAGTGATGTCTCCTCGGCTCAAGGTAGCTATACGAATTTGCCAAGAAATACAAGTACCACTATATCTCTCCAACAACAATTGCACCAGCAGCAGCAACAACAGCAGCAACAACTACAGCAGCAGCAACAGCAGCAGCGCCCTGTACCGTACCATGATCTGGACCTCTCGTCGTCGTCCTCTCTAAGTTTCGCTACGCCATCTTACCAGCACTCCCAAGTCCTCGTCGGGAACGTGACAAGCAGCGAATCTCACGCTGGGAGTACCCCACTGGACGTTAACTGGCTGAACTCCATGCTCGAATCAGACAATAAGATATCCGACATGAACAGAGTTGCTGGAGTGAACAGAGATTTGCGAAACGATGAAAACTCGAACAATACCAAGAGTCTCTCACCACAAGGTCTTGGTACCAGAAACAAGAACCATGGATTTAAATTGGAATTGCCCCAATATTTGAAAAATAGGAGGTATAGTGCACCAACAAACAAACTGGATGATAACAATGATTATAATGACAATAATTTTAATAATGAAAATAATAATAGTAATGATGCCCATGTATCAGAAAACACAAGCATGAGAGGACGTTCTAACGATTACTTGGCATCAAACCCGTCTGTTCTAGCTAGCACTTCAAGGACAATGAGCCAGCAAATACCGCAGCAGACATCCACGACCATGAATAAATCAGATATGAGTAACGTCAAAGAAGAAGACCTTAACATGGAAATGCAACGTGACGATTCTTTTGCAAATCTTTTCAAACCGAACGATTTTTCCAACGCAGACCAGCCAGTCATGGATATTATAAGTCAATTATCCTCCGAGTTTACATCACCTAATGACTTGAACTATATCAACTTGAACCAGCCAACAATTGAATTCTTCACTCAGGAATGGAGAGATCTGATATTACAAAAGTATAACATACTGGAGTCCAATTTCCCAACTTTAGAAGAGTTGAACGAGTACATTGAATTATATCAAAGGGAGTTCCATCCTTACTTCGCCTTTTTGCATCTGTACTCGATACAAGCAAGCTTGTCCAAGATATCACTTTTTTTATCAGTGGCCGCAATTGGTGCATTCTATTCTTTCAACTCTACACATTCGAATTTGCTGGCAAATTTAGCGTACGGAGAAATTAATCATTTGCTAAAATCTGTGAAACTAGAATCATCTCCACTATGGTTAGTGCAAACTATGTTAATTTTGGGATTCTACGCCATTTTCAATAACGATATTTCTCTGGTGAAATCTGCAAGTGACCAGTTCATGATGATTGTGAAGCTAGTGAAATCTACAAAACTGAACCAACCATTGGAATCCCAGATTGTGCCACCAACTTTGTTCCCAGATGCGGTTTCACAAAGGCTCACCCCAGACCAAATAGACAGCGCATACCGTTATTTCATTACTGCCCAATCAAGAATTCATATTTGTCACTCTATGCTGTTCTTATCTAATATTTTTCCTGCTATGTCAGGTTTGGAGGCTTGCTTCCTGTCCTCAGATATCGAGTGCGGTGTCCCATCACCATATGAAGATTTGTATATATCTAAATCACCAAGTGAGTGGTACGACAACGTGCTTAGAAATAGTATATCGTTGACAAATGATACGGAATTGGTCAACTTGTCTAAAGGTTCTGTTGATTTCAAGACCTGTCTGAAATACTTGTCTACAGGAAGCCATGTACTATATGATACAGTGAAACTTTCACTATACACGCTTTTATCACTTTTAGTCTCTATCCATGAAAAAATTATTGTGGAAAGGAGGAAGCTTAAGACTCAGGATGATGTGCAGAAGAATGATGAACAATGGAAGTTAACTAGGGGTCCAGTGATTGATTCTATGATTAGAAACTGGGAAATCCTCTATATGAAGAATGGAGGTATTTTATTGCCTACTGAAAATAACTTTGCAAAGATTACCGGTAGCCATGTTATGAGAAATAATGTTTCCTTCTATTTGTTTGCCAAGATAAAGAGATGTATTGATTTGAACCATGTGATCCAAAAAATATGGATGAGGGACTGGACTGCAATGAATATTGCGCTAGAAGAAATTATGTATGATTCAGAATCCCTTCAAGAAGCAACCGATTATGCCATTAGTTTGTTGAGCTCATGGTCATCGACATTCACGATTTTAGATGATGAGTCTGTACAGGCCATGAAGATTCCGATGTTTTCAATGGCCTGTATATTTTCTTCTATTTTAATTGTAGCGGAGTTTTTGAGATCAGTCGAGCGGTGGGCTAAAACTTACAACGTAGACAATCCGGATACTAAAATGATGAACCCTACGGATAAAATTTTGTGGTTGAAAGCTGGTAGATTACTAAAGAAGTTCCAAAAGAAGCTCCTATCCTCAGAAGCTAAGAAGTATTCGGAGTTTGCTGGTGTGCAGAAACATGAAATGTTGGATATTACAGAAGTAGATGAAAGTGTATTACAAAGGGCAATCGGCCTCGAAGCGAAGGTTGATGAAACTATTCAGATGATCCTTGCTGCATCTCTTTCCTCGAAGGCGTTATATATTGGCGTTAGGGTTATTGGCGATACTCCTATTTGGCCAATTGCGGTTCTCTTTGCACAAGGTTTGCAATCAAGAGCAGTATATTGTGTCATGAAGGATGAGGGTGTATTCCATTAGACGTGTTTCTCCATCGGATATTTATTATCTTTTTTCTTCATTGATTTTAGTGCATTTAATGAAATTAGAAGGAAAAAGTAATGAAGTTAACTAAATAAAAACTTAATTTCTTTTTATTATAATACTAGTATATAGAATGTGATATTAGAGTCATGATTATGTAGGGATCTAATAAAAATGGAAGAAAATCCTTACGAAACTAGACACTTTGGAAAAAAAAATGTTAGTTATGAGCACAAAACTCGTTGTTCCTTTGTACAATTGCGCATCAGCTGATTTATTGATAAAAAGGAGAAAGGTTAAATTATCTTAAATAGATGACTAAGGATAATAGACTCTGTTGAGAATAATAGAGGTTTCTTAAGTTGAGTATTCCATAATAAACAATATTTCTAGGTTGCATGTTTTAAGAAGGGATACCAAAAAGAGCTATTCAAATTTGCTAAATATAATTGGCATCTGTTTTAGGGGAGGATCCTTTTTAGCAATTTGTACTGAAAATTGCAGGATTTGCTGAATAGGGTTTTAATATCAGTGTTATCTTTAATTAATAAGTTATTATTTATCTTAAAGATTATTTGGCTATTGGATTGAGCAGAGATTTATTTTTTAATATCTCTATTAAATAAAAATTCAGATGACAGGGTCAAGGGGTTCTGCAGACGATATACAACCATTCCCAGGAGATTCATTGATTGGAAATACCAGTGAAACCACATACGCAGCTATAAGTGATTCAGAAATACAGAGAAGACCGAGAAGCAACACCATGTCGAGCATTAGGAGCGGCTTAGAAATTGTGCGGGAGCACCTAGATAGTAGGAAATTCGTCTATCTGATGCTAGCCAGTTTATCTATATATCTTGCATTTGTGGCAGCATTTGCCCCAAGAACCTCATTATCTAGAGACTTAAGGCGATTTCATTCCGCAAGGTTTACGCCTTCGGAGGTTTACAGGATTTATTTGGATGCTTTACTGTTAGAGAATAAAGCCTCAGATCATTTAGATAATCTCGCAGTTTCTGGACATTCTCCAGATTACCTTAAGGACTATTTACAGAATCTTGGCTTTTCACCAAAAATAGAGGAGTTTTATCCCTGGACCAACAGGCCAATTAAGCAGCAACTGCGGGTCTTTAACGAAAGCAAAACTATTTACAAAGCAAGATTAAAGGAGTCATTGTCAAATGTGAAACATGAGGCATTCCATAGCTATTCAAAAGACGGAAAATTAAAGTCAAGGTTTGTGTACTGCAATTACTGTTCCCGAGATGATTACCAATTGCTGTTGAAAAGACAAATTAACATCGAAGGTAAGATTCATCTTTGTAGATATGGAAGATTGGCACCAGGTAATAAATTGAAAAATGCTGAATTGTATGGATCTTCTGGAGTCTTGTTATTTAATCACGATGAGGAAGATGGAATTTTTACAACTTCAAACGGGTATAAACGATACCCAGAAGGACCTGCTAGACCAATGGATGCAATTCAAAGAGATACTGTTAGATATGGCTCGGATATATTTGGTGACCCTACTACACCGGGATATGCTTCTTATTATCCAGATATTGAAAGAGAGGCACCTGATCATTATATTCCATCTATTCCATCTTTGGCAATTAGTCCTGAAACAAGAGACTATTTACTTTCATTGCTGAATAAGAAAGGGTTTGGGTGGAAAATGGATGAGAAATTTACTAGTAATCTATCATTCACTGGGCCGTCAGACGATGGTATAGAAATTGAATTGATAAATCAACAGCAATATGGGACATACAAAAGTCAAAATATTATCATAGAGATACCCGGTATATTATCTGATAGTGATATAATAATTGGTGCCCCTAGAGTTGCGTTTGATGTTGGGAATGGTGCAGGCGCCAGTAGCTCTCACAGTGGAACTAGTGTATTGTTAGAATTGGCTAGGGGTCTAAGTAAATTACAAAGGAAAGGTTGGAGACCGTTAAGAACTATTAGATTAGTGAGCTGGGATGGTAAGAATGGAGCTCAACTCGGGTCCAGTAACTATGGCGCAAAACATTCAGTTGCACTGAAACGAGACTCATTGCTATACGTAAATCTTGATAAGGCAATTTCAGGTGATCATTTCAAAGTAAACGCAAACCCCATTTTGAAAACGGCTATCAAAGAGGCTTCTAAGTACGTTGATTACAAAATGAGAAATGATTGGTCCTTATTTGACGAATGGCAGAAGGACACAGGGAACCAGATAGACCCAATAAAAGGAGAGGTTGATTATTCGGTATTCCAATATTCATTAGGAATCCCAGTTGTCAGTTTCAAATTCTCAAGAGAAGTTTCCGATACAGATGTTTTTCCTATTAATACTGCTTATGATACAAAGGAATACCTATTGCGGTTCATTGATCCAAAACTCCATTTGCATAATACTCTGGCTCGTTATGTCGGAATGTTCGTATTGATGACAAGTGAAAGAGAGCTTTCTTACTATAATCCTCACTCCTACTTTACATCAATCAAGAAAGGTTTTGATGATATATTCAGATCGCTGTCTAAGGACTTTTATGATGATAAGAAATTGATGAAAAAAGCTAAGATGTTGAAGGCTTTAATTGTTCATATTGCTGATAACGATAGCAAGACTTTCGAAAGGAGAAACAGGGAGGTATATGAAGGGTGTACATCAGAGCTGCCGATATGGGCCATAGTTCGCAAGTTTAGGGCATTTTTAAACCTTTCTAGAGCAAATCGTAAGCTAAGACGTATTGGCAGCATATTTTTGACTCATAATGGTATCGACGGTAGACCCTTAATGAAAAGTTCCTTATTTGCACCAAGCACAACTGATTCTAGAGATGTTTCAGTGTTTCCTAGTCTCCATGATGCAGTTGAAGCGCAAGATGGTGAACGAATCATGAAGGCGTTAGTTATCCTTGAAGCACATTTCCAAAGTATACAACTCTTATTATCCTAATATATTATATATTATTATTTATAATTGACAGAACATTTATAGATAGAATAATATTTAATTTATCTATTGACTATGATAGTTTTTTGTTTTTTTCAGGTTTGAAAATTTTCTTTTTTTAATGATTTGGATCCGCCTCACACAAATATAATATTAGGAAATCATATAAATTCAAAAAAATAATTTTAGAACACTGTCTTGAATGAAATTGATCTATATTGTCATAATATTATACATAAGAATAATTATTTAGAGTAGAGAAAATTACAATTTAAATATTTTATTTTAATGACACAAGTTTAACATCGAAGGTCAACTCAGAGTTGGCTGGAATACCAGGAAGAGACTGTTTACCATAAGCATATGGAGCTGGGATAACAATTCTACGCTCGCCACCCAAGGCCATACCTGCAACACCAATATCCCAACCCTTGATGACTTCACCACGGCCAAGCTTGAAATAAAATGGCTTTCCGCTAATGTTTTTGTCAAAAACCTTACCATTTTTGAGCTTACCAATATATCTCATACCTACCTTTGAGCCCTTCTTTGCATGAGGACCAGTCCCTACCTTCTTATCTTCTATTAGGATGCCACCTTCTAGAACTTTGGCCATTGACTTCTTGTCTTCTTTCTGCTCCCCGGAACTTTCCTTTTTAGACTTCTTGGTGTCCTTAGGTTCGACTTCAGACTCCCCTTGTTTTCTCTTCTTCTTGTTGTCATTAGCTATTAGTTTTTCCAATTGACCTTCGACATCGCTGGTATCTTCCAACTTTGCTAGTTGTTCATCCAAATCCTCGTCGCCCTCAGAGATGGCATCATAGAATTGTTCATCCTCATCACTTTCGCTCTCATCTTCTTCATCTTGTTCCTCCTCTTGAGAGTCCAATTCATCTTCCTCATCGTCATCATGTTCAGCATAATCTTCTTCCTCAAGACTGTCATCATCGTGGCTATCATAATCTTCGAAAGGTTCATCAAACGGATGCTTAACATAATTACCAATCAAGGAAACAGTGTAGGAACCAGTAACTAAGAATTGAACATCCTCTTCTGGGGCAATAGTAATATCAACAGATGCTTGACATCTAGTCTCTCGCGAAAGAGTAGCAATAACACATTCGTCATATTCTTCAATTTCGTCATCATCATCGTCATCACTTTCACTTTCCTCCTCTTCTTCTTCGTCCTCTTCCTCTTCCTCACTTCTTTCATCTTGCTCAGCTTCATCTTCTTCGTCTTTACTCAATTGCTCAGCAAGTTCTTCTTCAATTTCCTCATCTTCGTCACCGTGGTCATGATCACAACAGCCACCGTGTTCGTGATCAGCTGCGGCTGCATCAACAGGATTTCTCCTAATAATTCTCAAAGTAGAAGGCTTCTTATCGTCATCAAATGGCTCAGGATCAATAGCAGCCATAGTAATACGAACTGTGACTGGGTTATCCAAAGAAATAGCTGGAGTGTGAGTGTATGGCTCCACATTTAGAGCATACATAGCAAGCGGTAACATATCAGACATCTTTTTCGTTGTTTAGAGTCCTATAAACTAATTGATATAAAAGACACAATTTTCAATTACTCCTCCTAAATAAAAAAACAACTGAAAATGAAAATTTAATAAACTTCAATTACTATACCTATTCAGGGATATATATACAAAGCTCATCGCATTCGAAATGAAAAATTAAAAAAAAAATAAAAATTTTTTTTTTTTTCAAAAGTTCTATATTACCCGGATACATATTTATAAGATTTAACGAAATACCAGCTGATAATAACGTGTATAAAGATAAGAAGCTTGGACGTATAAGAGTACAATACATGTGATGTGAGTATAAAAGTACTTTTGTTGAGCCGGGTAAAACAAACTTTCATTGTGATTCCGGGAAAAAAAAGGAATCTTATTTGAAGGGGAATTCAAGAATTAAACGTGAAGCAGAGTGAAAGCCTCTATTGGTTGAAATACATAAGGAAATAAATACAAGACTCTAGCATTCCCTGGTTTTATTGAACCCTAACTTTTGCTTTTATCTTCTTCTTTATTATTGGATTTACTGGTACGAATATATGGAGTACTAATATGGAAGGTCTTTACTTTAATGTTGATAACGGATTTCTTGAAGGTCTGGTACGTGGGTACCGTAATGGCTTGTTGACTAACAATCAATATATCAATTTGACTCAATGTGATAATTTAGATGATTTGAAACTACAACTGTCTGCTACAGATTACGGTAATTTCTTGTCCCAGGTCGCAAGCGACCAGTTGACTACATCGGTCATTCAAGAAAAAGCATCTGAGAGACTATACTCTGAATTTGGATATGTAAGAGATCAGAGTAGTGGATTGACACGTAGGTTTATTGATTACATCACTTACAGCTACATGATTGACAACGTGGCATTGATGATTACAGGTACTATTCACGAGAGAGACAAGTCTGAGATTTTACAAAGATGCCATCCATTGGGTTGGTTTGACACATTACCTACTTTATCAGTGGCTACTGATTTGGAATCCCTGTACGAGACCGTGCTTGTTGATACACCTTTGGCACCTTTTTTTAGAGATTGTTTTGATGCAGCAGATGAATTAGATGATTTAAACATTGAAATCATCCGTAACAAACTTTACAAAGCATACTTAGAAGACTTCTACAAATTTGTAAGTGAGGAACTACAGGAACCATCCCGTGAAATTATGCAATCGTTATTGGGATTTGAAGCTGACAGAAGATCCATCAACATATCCTTAAACTCGTTACAAAGTGCAGATTTCGATGCCAACTTGAAGAAGCAATTGCTCCCTAGTATAGGGCAATTATATCCCATTGTAACAGATCAACTTGCAGAGGCTAAGGATTTTGAAAGTATCAGAGCTATTCTGGGACAAGTGCCTGACTACAGAAACGCTCTAGAATCTGGTTCTCTTGAAGATCATTTCTATCAATTGGAAATGAAGTTGTGCAGAGACGCTTTTACACAACAATTTACTATTAGCACTATATGGGCATGGATGAAGTCCAGAGAGCAAGAAGTTAGAAATATAACATGGATTGCCGAATGTATTGCCCAAAACCAAAGGGAAAGAATCAACAACTACATATCTGTATACTAATTTTCCGCCTATCCAAATTCATATACATTAGAATGTTTGCTTGCAAAAAGTTTTTGTAGTCATAATACAAGTAAAATCGCCATGACAAATAAAACATGCTTTATATAACGAAATTTTGTAATTAATCTAGGGAGTCATATCAATACGTGAATATTTTAACAAATAAAACAACTTATATGAAATGGTAAACAATCAAGAAAGGTATGTAATGAAAAAAAATTGAATGCATAATTTCTTAAAGTGATAAATAAAAAAAGTCTTTCAAAATGAAGAAAATTTAAATTTGATAAATATCGTATCTTACCAAAATAAAATTAAAAAAAAAACAAAAAAAAATAAATATAAACTGATTGCTTCATAGATCCCTCAAAGTTGTAATATTTGTTACAAAGTTAATGAATGTATTATTGCTTGTTTTGTTCGTATAACGAAGATGGCAATTCCAAATGCGAATAACGAAACTCATCTTCACTGAGGATTATCCGTAATAATGCTATCATATGTCATAATAGCACAGCCGTAAAGGTTACTATCTTCCAAAAATTGTAATGTTATGTAATTTTTTGAGTGAAATGATATGCGCTCCTGATAATATTTGCATTTATGCAAGAAGGAGCCAACATAGTCTATATCGACAGATCTCTTACTAATATAGACTTCTGGGTTAACAAACTTACGAATGGCGTTCATTGCGGCAACTAGGTATATAGCGGCCCTGTTTATTAGCAGTTGTGTAATTTTTCTAATGAGTAGTATTTCTTCGTTTTCCCAATATTGTTCTAGGTTATTTCTTTTGTTTTTGTCAAGGATATCGTTCACCAATTTCCCAGTAAACTCCACATCATCCACACCATTTTTTGGTACCAAATTATAATATGCTATTATATTTTTAAGCAGCTGTGGTATCCACTTACCAGATGTTACAGATTCCAAAGGCATATCACTATCAATGTTTATATCAAAGTTGGACTGCTCAATGGCTTTTGATATGGATCCAAGGAAACCTAGTTCTGAGTTGATCAGCACTCTATCAGAAACTCGTTCAGAAAACTGCATTATTATATCCTTCTTGAATTGTGGTAGGTCTTCAAATTGTACTTCAAAACACGAGTTAACCCCTGTTCCAACAATTAGAGAGATCTTATCATTATCGTCCTTTTCTAAGAATTTAGAGCTCATATGAACTGCTAGCGAATCATTAATGACTTCCTTGATATCAAATGCAAAACGGCCGCGATAGAGATCAGCAAAACGATCAAAAGATTGCTTCAGAATATCCAGGATACTGATCCCTTTCACCTCTGGACTCATCTTGAAACCCTTACCCATTGCAACTATTTCATTATTGGCGTTTAATGGAAAACTAAACGTGATTGCTACTTTCAGATCAATCACAGTGTCACTGCTGATGTGGTGAACCAACCGCATGCAAATCCACTCAACAATGACGTCAAAAAATCTAAAATCTACAGTTCGCGTGTCTATCTCCATATCGTCCTTGAACTCCAGCTGACATGCTGGCATGGAAATCACCGCAAATTTGACCACACTACCACCAAAATCGATCGCCAGCAACTTCATAGGTGTGTTGCAGTCGGACCACATCCGGAAATCAATGCTGGGAAACGGCAGCATGGCCTTCTGACAGTTCTTCAGCATATACTCAAGTTCATATTCAAAATCTTCAGTAATCGACCCTATAGACCTGTGAACCGCCAGCTGACTCTTCACCTCCTCAATAATCTTCTCCGGATTGCAGATAGTCATTTCTTCTATTTTTCTACCTTTGTTTTTATAGTTGCCTTTTTTATTTTATTGTATCCGATTCTTGGAAGTGGCTTTGTCTCTTTCCCTGAATATTTGCGTATTTTCTATTGTCTCCTTAACACTTTTAATAATAAATAAACTAATTTAAAAAACTGTATAAATTTCGTGTCTGATAATTCATAGAGATAATCTTCCATTTTCGCATCAGTGTTTTTTTTTTTTTTACTTCCTTGTTGTGGATAGCTTGCATGCCCCCTCCAAGAATGCCCCCACAGAGCAAAAAAACACAATTTTCACCCAAAAAATTAATAAAAAAAAAAAATGGGGAGTTTTCCCTACGGCCAGTTCTCTGTAATTCTTTTTTTTTTATTGGTTTCTTTCGTACAAAGCCTAATTAGGAAAATAGGAAAAGAAAACAGTAAATCTACTTTTACCCGGCTAAAAGTTCATAATTTATTTTTCTGTGGGATTTTTTAGGATATTTCCCTTTTTTTTATTTGTATCGCTTACTCTTAGCCTACTTTATCGAATTAGGGTGTGGCCATTGTCCTAATTAGGGAAAAATAACATTTAGGTTATGAGGTTGTAATAATACACTGGCGCTTATGTAATGGATTTTTAAGTTATCTTTATTTATTCATTAATTAATTAATTAATTAATTCTTTTTTAGAGTTAGTGCTTGCCTTCTGCTTACATCAGCAATAAAAAAATTTAATTATAATAATAATAAATCTTTAGAAAAAACTTTATTTTATGACACAAAAACATTTTAAGATAAATGTATATATGTTAAGGAACTGATATTTTTTTCTTTTTTTTGAGAGAAAATAGGTGATTGAATCTATATGAACATCATAACAATTAGATAAATTATCATATAACCCAGTATGCAAAATGATAGATTGTTAAGAAATAAAGTGGCTGTATATAAACTTATTGGGTTTTGCCAAGAGTATCGTGATGGAATACAGAAGTTCCACAAACACATGCTTCGTTTATCGTCATTGTTTGACGAGATGACAAACATCGTAGATCTTGAAGATATGGCAAAAAGTGGTGAGGAAAGTGGGAATGGTAGCGGAGACGAATGGTCTGCTCCACAGGTAGACTCGGCGTTGACATTGGTAACAGTCATACCAGAAGATATGAAACATTACTGGGAAGCTGCAGGAGTAGCGACCAGGAAATTTCATTTCTATAAGAGATACGGGTTTCACTTGAAAAATTTGAGTAAAGAGAGTAGAATTATATCACACAAACTACAACACGAATTAAAGCATATATCATTGAAGATTATTGTGCCTCTAAAGATATTTGACAAACAATGCTCACATTTTCTAAAACATTGCCCCTGTGGAGGTAAAAAAGTAAGTGCCTATGAGATTAAGCAGGTAGATAAATTTATAGATCTCATTCCTCAGTTTTGGAATACATGGTTTCTATCTTTCTATTCAATATTTTACCGTATACATTTCTTACTTTACTTGCAAAGTAACCAGTTATTAATTCAAAAATTGAATACTACTGATATAGAAAAGAAAGAATTTAATATGGACTGGTTAACAAATAAATATGTGGAGGATACAAAACCTGTATTTTCAAAACTTGAGAAATTATTTCATTTCCCTGATTAAGAAGTCGGGCACCAAATCATTAATAATTGAAAATCAACAAAAAAAACAAAACAAATCAAACAACAGAAACATATAAATTAAGCAAACTACTTTCTTTTTATTGTGTAAATATATATGAATACAAATATTAAACACCCAGTTTCTCCTGTGTTAGCCTTTCCACCGTCTTTTGGATTTCTTGGACGGATCTTTCTAACTCCGACTGTTTGAATTCCAAATGAGCCTCTTTCATTTTTATCCACCTCTCAATTTTTCCAATCATTGTTGCTCCTTTGTATGAATCAACTACGACAGCTGAATCTTGCCACAAATATTGCTTCTATAGTTTGAAGGGTTAGTAATACTGCAAAAAAAAAAGAATGAAAAAAGAAAAAAAAAAAACTGTACTCAACATACTCTACATAGCTTATCCAAATCATTAAGTAATCCGTCTATATCATGCGTATATTGGTCCATGATCGAGGAGCTAATTTCATAAAAGGCATCCCAATCTAATCTATTATTTAAGATCTCCTTACCATTCGACTCAGACTCTTTAACCTCGGCATAGTCTTCAATTATGTGAGTGATTTCGGTGATCTTTTGCAAAACTTCATTTTTTAAACAGTGGTCTCTAATTGTAGCTTGATACTGTTCCTCGAGCCAAACACTAGCCTTCTCACTTAACGCTGACATACTAAAATACTTTTTTCTGCTCCAATATCTATTTATTGGTTTAATCGTTGCTAGATTATCAAGTAACACATAACTAAACATGTGCTTTCTTATGGAATACGCAGAATCCAAGAAATATTTTTTTTTTTATTTTTTTTTTTTATGATTTTCGGCGGCAAAAAATCAAATCAGAGTAGCAACACTGTCAGACGCTGCAAAAATATTTAAAATAAATGTCAAATAGCTAAACTATAACTACAAGAGAAGAGCTGGAAAGTATCTTATGATGAACTACTTCTTGCGGAAAATTTTAACCGCCAGCCCAAGTTTTCTGGTAGGAAAAACGCTTAAACTTAAACATTTGCTGTTGTTTTTCTTTTCTGAAGTCTGTGGATTTGTGCTTAAAATATGGGAATATATAAATTAAATGTCATTATGTTCTCTATAAAAATTAGGGTCTTTCTTTTTTTATTATTATTTTTTTTTTTTTGAGTTATTGTGAAGAATTTTGGAAAAAAACTCAGGTGCTGTAATGTAAAGAACTCCTAAAAATGCATAGTGGATGAAGGCTGTAGAACCTGTTGCTCGTTAATATCACTGTCAGTACTGGACCTTAGCGCAATACTCTGAAGTTCGTACTGCTCGTCCATAGCATATTCATCATCTTCGAAGGGATTTTGGTGCAAGCGGTTATTTTTCATAGCTTTGGTGCTATTTAGTCTCGAAAGAGCATTGAGACTACCACTTGATTTAACCTGTCTAGCCTCTCTATATCTCGTAGATGCATTTGGCGAAGAACCTGAAAAAGATCTTTCAGTCAACTCAACTGTTTGGTCATCATCAAAGGGATCGCTCGTTAAACGTTGCTTTTGGGTCCGAGTATCTAAGAACACACTTTTTCCTTCTTCTGGATAAGGCTCATAATTTTCTACAATACACCACTCCAGACCTGACCATACGAAACAAGATATACTCACAAAGATAGCCAGCATCCAAAGGCATGAGAACCAAGTACCACCAAGATGGTAAGAGAAACCGAAAGCCTGCAGTTCACTCTTAATTCTAGATTGGACCTTATAATTGAGCCATGCTAAACTGATAATGCTCGCCAGACCACAGATAAATACTGTAAAACTTAATAGGGAAATGACATGAACCAAGGTACGCTCCATGAAAATATTAAGATGTCTTCCCTTAATAGAGTAATACCATATCGTCAACGCAGTAATAAGAATCTCTATTGCTAGAACCGCATAAAGAAGATTTGTTACCGTGATTTTCCTAAGTTTTAATACGTTAATATATTTCGAGTAAGAATCCGATAAGCCCATTTTTGAGCCATCCTTTGAATAGGCGTAATCTAAAATAATACCAAGGCCCAAATTGGACAAAACTTCACGATAGTCAAAAAGGTAATCAGAACCAACGTTAATGCAACCACAAGTAATTGTTGAATTTCTTACCGTTATTGACTTACCGTCGATACCAATGAGTTCATTTGTTGTAAAGGTACAGTCACATCGACCATATAGGGATACAGTGATATACTGCGGTGCGTTTTTAACTTGAGTAGCTGTGTATTCTGTTAGAATCAGTAGTTCAGATGTCGTCAGTCCAACACCATTATTAATATTTGTCGATCCCGAAGTCTCCATATTTGTTCGCAACACATCAAACAAACCCTGTGTGATATCAGCTGAGAATGTATCTAACTTTGACATATAGAGGCTTCTCGGGCTACTAAAAGGTCCTAACACAACGATAATGTTGAATATAACGATTAGCACAGATGAGATTAATCGCAACCATTGTACCAACATCTCCAAAGAGTTCAAATTGGTGAATGGCCGCAATATCAGCCTCATCACGCGCTCAAGCATCGCTATTCGATTTATCACAAATTCGTTGTTCACTCGTCACTTTCTTTTCTTTTGTGTTGCTAGATTAGCAAGCAATTAATAACCACCTTGTAGCCCAAATCGAATGTTATTTTTAAGTTTTTATCTTTTTCTCCTATCAATAAGCAAACACTCTGAAAACTGTTGACTGCACACTCAGCTTCTCTTATTTCCTATCACTTTTTTCCATTTGAAGTTTTTCGTGTGATCCAAAGTCAAGATTTCAAAGCCTAAAAAAAGACATTAAAATATTACCCTATGTGTTACAATGGTAGCTATCTACGATATAGAATTAAAGGGTAATATAGCAAGAAAAGAGATGTGCAGGATAGATATACAAAGTGGACAACGATTTTTATCTACAATACAGTAGTGTCACCAGTCAAAAATTTACAATGGTCCCTGAAAAAGAAATCATAATAGATCAATGCGTCAGCATTCTAAAATAAAACGCGGTCATTTGGGGCTCCTAACTAAAAAGAAGAATATTTACGTCCCTAAAGACATAACCTTATTCCATAAAAGGCATCTTGCTATGGAAATGTTAAAATAACAATTTGTTTTTATTGAAAATATTTTTCTGCTGTTGCTGGCCTCCCCCTTCCCCTATGTTCGTAACGCAACGAAGAGAAAGAGGATTGAAAACAGCTTTCATAGATGATACCTAAAGAGCGTTATTGTTCCACAAACTTGCCGTACTTCTCTAGTCTCTTTCTTTTTTTATTAGTGCTCTGCTATTGAATCTTTTCTTTTTCATTTTTTTTCTCAAAGAAAATCAAATAAAATCAAATAAAAAATAATAGCACTGGAATCCCCTAGACTCTCTATTTTTGGTCCCTCGCATCATTGGCATTAATTTATTTGGTTGGCGTTTTATATGCAAAGATCCCAAAACAAATACAGAAGTAAACAAAGCATCTCGCGATTTATTGCATCTGTCCTTCTATTTTTTTTTTCTTTTTGAACCAAATTGTCCTCATCTGACTGTTAGACCCTCCAAACTTCCTCTGAAATTAAATCGTATATTGTAATTAAAAGAAATGATAATATAAGCACATTTTCTTTTTTAGTTGCCTGCAACAAAACCGTTCTAAGTAAGTGAGCGAAAGTAGAAATCAATTGATTCTTGTTTTTTCAAGGCATCGGTTCACATGAAACAGCCCATATTTAGTAACATGACCTTCGAATGTATTGGACTCTCAGACTATTCACTACCTTTACTACGAACAGAACCTTATCTCCAATAAATAAGGATTACAAAGCAATAGAGAAAGTTCAAAGCTTCTTGTCCCAATTCATATTATAAAAAGGTGAATAAAGAAACAAATAACAAATACAAAAAGGGTGCTCTACAATCCTTTCCAATAGATATTTATCAAGTCGTGAATTTAATCTTTCTGTTGTATCAGAATATCCACGAAGAAAATAGATAGCACATATATCAACCGCAAAGGAATAGTATAAAAAGAGTTGAAAAAAAACAAAACTAGGCGATCCGCCAAATTCGAAAAAAAAAAATTAGCAAAGAAAGAATTTAGCATTGAAATTATATCATTTTCAAAATACTCAAATAATACAGGGAGGCATTATATTTGGTTTAAGCTAAATAACTAACAATTAAAAGTTCGCTAAATTAAGTGCCAGAGCGAAACACGAGAGCAGTGAAAATTATAAAGAAAAAAGGAAAGAAGGCTAGATCAGATAAAAAAAAAAATTTCGGAAATTTCGCACTGTGCTAGAAAGTAGGAAATTTTACATCTGTGATAGAGAAAAGCATATTCGGCAATTTTGAGCTGAGGACAAAAGAAGCAAAAAAAAAACAACGATCACATCGGTTAAGCAGCATATCGTTGTAAACACATCGATTCTCATCAACCAATTCTAAATTTTCAAAACACTAACAAGCAGATTAGCTAGGCTAAGAAGCCAAATACATCGAATAGTATAAAAAAGAAAAAGAAAAATAAATTCCGGTTTGTTCTCCCCGTTCGTCATCCTTTTCTTTTTTCTTTTTTTTTTTTTGATATAATACAGATATAACATAAGGAATCATGGCCCAACAACCAAAAGATTTACAAGGTTGGCAGGTAAAAATTAAGGATCAAAATGGTAATATCATGGATGAAATGGATAAAAGAGTTCGAAGAAAAAGAAATGTATCAACAGATATTGTCATTTATAGAGAAGAAGATCTACTTACTATCGGACGTGGTGACCATGTAGTTGCTTATGACGAAGCCTCTGAATCATTCTCTGTATATTTAATTCATGAGATTCGTCAAAACACCCTAAATCATACCCTAGAGATACTTTGTTTTACGTACCTGCGATGGTTTGAGTTAGAACCTAAGGAATATTACAGAGAATTTGATCCTAGTCATGCAAATAAATCCAGAGACGAACTCTCTAAAAGATTTGTGGATGAGATAGACCAAGATGAGATTTATTTGACAGCAGAGATAACGCCTATATGGTTGAAAGATTTCATTGCTATTGCAAACGTTTATAATGAAAAAAGCTGGGATAAGGTGAAGGGTATGGTCGATAAGGATAAAATTTTTTTGGTTAGATATATTTGTGAACCTGTTGCAGAAAATTTTGTCCCAATTGATATAGAACAAGTAATGAAATGTATGAAAGAGGAACACCCGAGAAATTTTGAATGTTACATAAAAAATTTAACTGTTAATAAACCCAACCCAAACAATCGGAAAAAATTGAAATCGGAAAGCCAGGAACAAGATTTAAAAACCGGAACGAGTCTGAAACTACAGGAGCATTCCACTGTCTCTGAACCGACAAAAAAATTATTTGGCAAAAATAGAACTAGCAATAAAGTTTATTCATCTACCGAGGTATCTGCTAAGAAACTCCAAAGTTCCAAATCTAAAAGAAACGATGATTTGGTCGAGAATTCAAATAAAGGGAAACCTAGGCATCCTCTCAGAAGAGATTTGAAGAGTAAGAATTTGGCTAGAGTAGAAAACTCTCCATCTGATACTAAAATTGAAGTTGAAACTTATAAAATCAAAAGTCAGAAACATAGGACATCGAAGAGCCCAAGGGAGAATCATTCGAAAGGGAAATCACCAGTAGAAACTAGCAAATCCGAAGATCTCCCATTCAATAATTCAAAGAGCATAAAAGGCAATGAATTAATAAACACTGATAAAAGGTCTATTCAACATGATTCTACAATCAAAAATATCGAAAAAGTACCAAAGGAGAATGTTGAGTCTCCAGTAATGAAAATCAAGGGACCTCTTGATGATCTTGATTCCGATTTAGATTCCGATCTTGATTCCGATCTAGATAGTGATCAGAGCAGTAACCACAGCGACTATGAGACTGATTTCTTAAACACTTTGGGAACAGCTACGAAAAATTCGGTATTTGATGAAAATTCAAATAATTATGATCATATAAATAGTACCGAAGAAAATTTAGATCAACCAATTAAGTGGAATAAATTTGACACAGCAACCAATAGACTTACTAGCAAGTCATCTGAATCCTCTAATCCAAAATCAAATGATGAAGAGAATATTGCCATTTATCGGCGAGGAAGAGAAATGACTTCTATTATGAAGTCCCCATATACTTCAGATGAGGATGTTGATGATGTGGGAAATGAACCGCTACAGACCCATGATTCAAAGATGTTTAATGGTGATGAGCAAACGGAAGAAGCCAAACTAATGTGCGACGAAGTGTCTTCAAAAAAAATTACATCGCAAATAGAAGCTTCCATACCATCCAAAGAAACAGAAAATTTCTACAGTTGTAATACTGAAACTATCAAGATATCCAATGATAGCACTCCAGAAGTTCTCGCAGCAGAAAAGATCAAAAGTCAAGGTAGCGAAAGTTCCGAGCCCAAGAATGTTCTCTATGAAAAGACTATAAACAGCCGAAAAGATGGAGATCTGCAAACTATTATTAACGACCGTGATATATCAGTGGGTCAAATAAAAAATAACCTCGACAAAAATACAGATAATAACACCAAAAAGTCAACTCAACTGAATCCGGAAGAATGTAAAACAAATAACGATCAAAACACAGCTTTAACCTCAGTTCCAAATGTGACTTGTGTTAATGAAGCCGTATCTAATTGCAGTCTTAACCCAAAGGGCAATATTCCTACTACCACTAATACTACTACTACTACCACTGCTACTACCACTGCTACTACCACTGCTACTACCACTGCTACTACTACTGAACCTATCCCTAGCACCACTGCAAAAACAGATACAAAGTCAGTAGCAAGCTTAAATTCAAACTTCATTTCAAACGCCGATCCAATAAACATTCCAAGCAATACCAAAAGCTCTGTAGCGAGTCTCATTTCAAATGACACCACTGCGTCTAATAATTTCCAAGGTGCCCTCACAACATCTATGTCAAATTTCACCTCAAACTCAATTTCAAGCTCTCTTCACAATACCATTCAGAATCCAGGATCAACTTATATCCAAAAGAGTATGTCAAACCCTTCCCTAAGTAATGGTTATAATAGTGATACGGAAATGAGATCCAAACAAGAGGTTTCTCCACCTCTCAACAACCTTGAAATTACTCATAGAAATCATCTACTACAATATAGATCGGAATCTAGAGATATTCCAAGAACTCCAAGTCAAGGTAACGATGTAAATACACTCCATACGACAACTGAAAGAGCAGGATCTCAATCAAATGTGACACTTGGAGATATTCATGTTGAGTCCCGTGACGATGGAATAGATGAAAGTGATGTCTCGAAAAATCAATTCAACTCTCAAGTAACTTTACTGTCAACAGCTCCTGCTAATCAGTCAACAGCTCCTAGGTCAGTTCTGAAAAGCTCAAATGATGTTTTACAGAATAAATCAACAGGGAAAGCGGGCTTTATTATTAATGGCCCAATAAATACAAATCCGCATCAATCTTATCTTAACCGTAACATTACAAGCTATCCTATGAATATTTCCTCTGCGATGTACCAATCTCCGGCTACAAACAAGAGAAGGGGGACGGGTGACGGAATATGTGAGAATATACCATATAAAAAGCTAAAACCCATTGTAGTTGTTCCAGGTAGGTTTCAAGCTTCTGGAATATTAGACGCTGCCAATAATAGTTCTCTCAATGATACTTTGAATAAAATAAGACAACGAAATAAAACAGAATTAGTGACTACATCAGAAGCATTGAACGATTATAATCACAACAATGATTACAACAATAAAACTAATAGATTGGCAGATTCAAAGATGTTTGCACATAAATTAAGGCATACTATGCTTTCGAAGGAAAAATCAAGTACACAACAAACTAATGGTGAAATAACTACAGCTAATATTTTGAAAAGACTAGACGTTCTAAAAACTGATGCAGTCATTCAAGTTATGGAGCATCTGACAAAAAGGAAAAAAATTCTTGATAATATAAAAAGCATACAAGAAACTACCGAGAAAGAAAATTCACAAGACAGTAGTTTGTATCTATCTGTGGTCGCCAACCTTACAAATAATGAAGAATTTGTACAACTGCGAAATATTATGGGAATATCATCACCTGCTCAAAACAGTAGAAGCATTTTTAATAGTTTATTGCGTTGTAACAGCGATAAAGAAGTTGAAAAGCGTTTTAAACGTTTCGTCTACCAGGATGCATTAATATCTTCCAGAACCGATGAGTTTATTATCATATATGGCTCATTATTCAAGGCAATAACTGGTGGCCGTTACAAATCATTATATTTAACAAGTGAGGATGATTATATTGCGAAATATATCCTAAACAAATGTATCCACGACCTTTCTTTGGCCTCTAAGCATGATGAGATCCCAAAATTCAAGTTAGCATATATCAGAAAGCATGATAGTGCGTTTTATGAAAATTTATGGAATAATATTGCTTCTGAAAAGTTATCTCGAAGAGACGCCATCGATGTACTAAATTCTTACTTTAAATCCACGGGTCCTAACAAAAGGTACCCAATACTAATTTATGTTGACAACGTTGAAGATTTTTTTAGTAGAAGCCAAACTGAATATAACCACTTAATCACATGGTTCCTTGATCCAAGAAGTAAAATAACGTTAATTTGTAATGGCAGAAACACCAATTACGATGCAGACAGCACTATTCGGGACGTATTTTTGAATATACCTTTTGTAAGGAAAGAATCTGAACATAAAGGAGACGAGCATGTTGTGCACAAAATTGTTAAGGATATCAATAAAAGATGTTTTCACTACAACCCTGTTTTAAATATTGCAATAATATCTGAGTTTTACAGACACTATGGGGACCAATGGAAGAAGATCAAATTTTCAATCACGGAAAGTGAAGTAAATATTGTTACTTCCTCCTTCCGCACACTTCTTGTTCCAAGGGGAATACGAAATGCACTTGAAGTTCACAAACTTATTACTCGGGTATTGAAAGACATGGCAAACTATTACCTGGATGGCCCAACCCAAGACAAAAGGCTAGAAGTAAAGGCAAAATATTTAATAACACAAAAAAATATCTTTACCAACGATGATATCACTGAAGTTCTCCAAGGTGCCATAATTACGAGTCTAAAAGAGCTTACATTCATCGACAAATTAGTTCTTCTTGCAATTCTAGACTCTAAAGTATCCACTGTATCTAATGTTGGTGGGAAAGGACTTATAGAACTAAGTTGCATCTACGACAAGTTGGTAGATATTTTAAACCAGCAGTGCAACAAGAATGTTATGATAAATAACCTTTTGATAAACTATACCACTAGCAAACATAAAGATGATGCTCAGATGGCTATTAAGATATTTCTAAGTAGTCTGATGTGGCTAGACGTTTTAACAAGATTGTACCGTACAGGATTCATTACATTACACATGGATCCTGTAAACACCAACCATATCCAGATAAGAGTTGACGTTATATCTATTAGTACTGTGAAGGCTGCTATGAAGTAAGATAACACAATGAAGTGGATATGATAAGAGAATCATTACCTTTAATTATTTTTTTTTTTTTTTTTTTTTTATTTTTTTTTTTTTAATTTTTTTAATTTTTAATTTTTCTTTCACTATTATCTCAGTTTATATTCAATTCATTCTTGTATTAATCCTATATTACTTTACTTATCTCTTAATACTAAATTTTTTACCATCTACATCAATTATAATTGGAAGTTCAATAATGTATGAAGAAAATAGCATGCATATTTTTATATTTACCCGGCTTTCTATTAACATGACCATACGTTTTAAATGATCAAATAAAATATTTTGTGACTGTTTAAAAATTGTAACACCCGTACATACTATGCTACCTAAGATCGAAATTGAATTGATGAAAGAGGGTGGATTATGACTATACTTTCCTATTATGGAAATACTATGTTAATGTGTAATCCATTCCATTTCTCAAAAAAATTTAGTTTGGGTAAACCCATACACACATTGGCACAGACAAGGCGGGAGGATGGGGGCGGGGGGAAGTAGCACCACTACCAAACTTCAGAGGAGATGCTCTAGCCTAGGCAGAGCATCCATCCTGCCTAGACAGCAAAAACTAATGTCCCTGCTTGGGAAAATGTGTTTGTTCAACCGGGGGGGGATTGCATTACACAGACAGAGGGTTAGGGGGTGGTGGACGTAGACTCTGAGAGGGACAGGGCCAGTTGTAGGAAGGTAGCCAACGACGCAGTAAGCCTGGTAGCAAAACATTGGGGGAGAAACTAACCCTGCCCCCAAATCCATTCTATGCCCTACGGTAATTTCTTTGTCAATGGAGGTAGCTCTACAGCTTGCTCTGTGTGGTTGTGCGACCTTGAAATTTTTTCTCTTTCTTCAGAGAAATTGCTGAAAATATTTCATTAAAACAGTTTCAACACCAGCTAATCTTTGAATATTATTTTTTTTTCTGTTTGTTCAATTATTTCAAATTCAAGTCTCTTCTTTATTCTTATTTAGTTATAAGTGTTATCTATTTATTATTTTTTAACTTTCAGCTCGATAGAACTAAGACAATAGAACAACCATGGCTGTCGGTAAGAATAAGAGACTATCCAAGGGTAAGAAGGGTCTAAAGAAGAAGGTCGTTGACCCATTCACCAGAAAGGAATGGTACGATATCAAGGCTCCATCCACCTTCGAAAACAGAAACGTTGGTAAGACTCTAGTTAACAAGTCCACTGGTTTGAAGTCTGCCTCCGATGCCTTGAAGGGTAGAGTTGTCGAAGTTTGCTTGGCTGACTTGCAAGGTTCCGAAGACCACTCTTTCAGAAAGGTTAAGTTGAGAGTTGACGAAGTCCAGGGTAAGAACTTGTTGACCAACTTCCACGGTATGGACTTCACTACCGACAAGTTGAGATCCATGGTTAGAAAGTGGCAAACTTTGATTGAAGCCAATGTCACCGTTAAGACCTCTGACGAATACATCGTTAGAGTCTTCGCCATTGCCTTCACCAGAAAGCAATCTAACCAAGTCAAGAGAACTGCTTACGCTCAATCCTCTCACATCAGAGCTATCAGAAAGGTCATCTCTGACATCTTGACCAGAGAAGTCTCTAACTCTACCTTGGCTCAATTCACCTCCAAGTTGATCCCAGAAGTTATTAACAAGGAAATCGAAAACGCTACCAAGGACATCTTCCCATTGCAAAACGTCCACATCAGAAAGGTCAAGCTAATGAAGCAACCAAAGTTCGACTTGGGTTCTTTGATGGCTTTGCACGGTGAAGGTTCTGCCGAAGAGAAGGGTAAGAAGGTCTCTGGTTTCAAGGACGAGGTCTTGGAAACTGTGTAAATTATCTAATTTTATCACATTAAAAAATAACTTAACATGAAACAAACATCATTTTTTTTACAAATAATTTAATAAAAAAAATAACCATACAAAAAATAAACAAAACCCATAATATTATATCACTTTATTAAAAAATAGTTATTTACTTTTATTGTAGTAGATGAATTTTACATTTAAATTCGGATAACCTTACTCAATTGAATGTCGTGATCAAATATTGATAGATGGATAGTCTAAATTATCTTTTCTCCTACTTTTGTTTGCATGAAAATCAGCAGCTCTATCTAGACTTAATCTCCATATACATATCCAATTAAGAATCGACTGAATACATTTGATGCTGCTTCTACCATTTATTTCATAAAAAGTTTTTAGAAAAGAAAACAATAAGAAGTATTACTTATCATAAACTTCATTATGAAATACTCATCCACGATATCATGTGATATACGTATAGAGAAACAAATTAATTTAAAAAAATGTTGAAATCTAATTGCAATTTAAACAAAAAGGCCCAAATTTATCCTAGGATTAAGGGACCTTAATATTCATGTGATATTATTTTTCTCGACACTTATCTAGAAAAAGTACAATAATAGATAGCAGAAACTACCAATTTATTTGTTTTCTTTAAAAGATAAGGAAAATGTCCTCGTTGGCTGAAAAGAAAGTGGTTCTTTTGGCATCGGTGTTCTGTTCTAGGGCCGATTTGAACTCTTTGAGAGTCTTACTTCCACATTTTATTGATCATAAGGCATTATTATACCAGTTAGTCCTAGTACTCTGGCCTGAGCTAGAATCTCCGCAGACCCTGGATTTTTTGTTTGATCATGCATCTTGGGCTAACACCTCAGATACTGTTGAGAAACTCGAAGATTGTATTATCAAGTGCTTTGAAACAGATCAATCACTGATCCCACTTGTAGAGACAAACCCGGATATAGTGGTGGAAAGGTACACTCAATTGATTAATTTCGTTAGCTCGAGGCTTCCTGGATCTATGAAAATAGATCATGATATTGGCCACGAGTCAAATTGGATACGTGCAAGAGTGATCTTGTGTAACAATTACGACAGCAGCTTGATACTATTTTATCAACCATTATGGTCTAAACAACTGGATTTAAATGACGAATTTTACGATTGGGTTCGTGGTGTGCTAGAACCTTTAAATTATGCCCAAATCTCAGATTTAAAAATTGAAAAATTTATGGAAATGAAATCTAAGGAAAGATTGGAAACATTATTACCAGGTGGTAAGTTAAGGACAGATGATCTATATTATTTCGAGAGGATAATATCCCCAATACTACTTTACTTCAAGGATACAGATCTACCTTATTTTATTAACCACTATGTCACCAAGGATGCATTTGATTTGAAGAGTAGGAATGATCTAGTAATTCTGTCCGAATTATATGCCCATTGTAAAAACCAGAACTTAGCAAGTAAAATATTTGGTATCCTTTATGAAAGCAGTCATAACTATTTTGCATACTGCACTAGCATAGATGATGATGTAGTGCTACGGAAACTGCTATCTGATATCAATAATGAAGATTCTACTGTGTACTCCAATTTATTGGATTTGATACGTGAAATTGACGACAAGAAGCATTTCAATAGCTTCAAGGACCTGTTTCAAATTCAAGAAGGGTCTGAGGCACAACAATTCAATCTGTTTACTATTTATTGCAGATCATTACAACTTGAAAAGGTAACAAAATTTGTATTAGAAAAGGATTTTTTATTCAATAAGCTGGATGATCGCACAAAATTGGAAGTTATGATAGAATCACTTTTTGAAAGGGATGAATTCAGTAAGATTTCTGCATTATTAGACCAAGATCAAAATGACGAAGATAAGCAATTGCTTGTTAAGAATTTCTGGAAATTTTTTTACCAAAGTGAAAATATTAATGACAAATCATTCAACACTCTAACAGAAATATTAAATCTACTAAAATCTAAATTTCCATCAGATCAGGAGCTAAATCAATTATCGGAATTAACAACTGTTGTTAATGAGCTATCCAGATTTTCTATTAACTTACCTCCCCATGGATTTAAACCACATTATGTTGTTACATACAAGGAAAGAACAATGGACATAATTTCTAATATTCTTGAATTGAATCCTAAGCTTTATAAACAACCTGAGAGAACTTTTAACATCTTAACTCAGTTAAACCATTGTTTTGAGAAGGAAACCAATGTTATATTGGAAACAAAGCTTCTGACATTACACATAGACCATGCATTGGTAAACAGAGACTTCATGTTTGCTTACAAATTGTGTAAGGATTGGTTTTCGCTAATCGACCCAAAAAATACTGACATATTGACTGATACTGGAAACCAATGGCTAACAATCTTCCAAGTAGGAAAGTATATGGACCCTGAGTGGCCTGATGGAGAAATACCAGTCGAGATATTGATTCTACAGATGGAGCTATTGAGTGACCTTTTCCAATATGCACCAGCCGACCAAATAGAGATCATAGCCAATCAATGGTCTGCATTGGAAATTGAATTGAGTATAAGGGATTTAGTTAATGATACTACTTCAGTTGGAACTATGAACTCCAACATGCAATTTATCCAAAATGGGTTGAATGAAGTTTCTCATACTATGGCAGCTTTCTTAGGTCACAGAAAATAGATATTACCAATTAATTATCGGATGGTATTATTTTATAGTAGTAAATATTTTAATATTTAATATCTTTATGGTTATTCTCTCAATATGAGTAATCATATCATTTATGTTACTAGAATATTCGCCAGTATTAGTGAATAGTAATATAGTTCCTTTTATTCATGTTATTTACACGTTCCAATTTATAAACTAGATAAGTTTTATGATTTTATATTGAAAAAATATACAAGATTTCTTTTTGCATGCCTTTCTGAGAGTGGCCACCCCGGTTTTTCAGACTTAGTCAGAGTAGGACCATGACCCTCAAATAGTGATAAGATAGCAAAGGCGATGTAGAAAGAACTTTTAAACAGCTGCAGCTATCAGACGTTTCAGATAACCTCTAACTGTAGGCAATTCATCATATCTGGAAACCTTATTGTCACCTGCTCTTAAGTCCTTAATTGCATCACAGGCTTCTTCAATTGCCGCCATATTGTTGTCCGCTGTAAATACAACAAATGCTTCACCAACGTCGGAGATAGGTGTTTCATTTTCTGTGTTAGATAGAATTTCCTTGATCACGTCACTACGCGACTCAAATCGTTGTAGTTTTAAGGAAGAAACAATCTTCAAACCCTCTACAAACTTTCTGTCCACCACGTTATCCTCAATGACCTCGTTTATACCAAATACAGCTTCTTGAAAACGAGTTAACATTTCAAATGCAAGTTCATCATCAGTAGCGTCAATGGTTAGGAAATCTTGCTTGAATTCTTGTAAGAAGGAGTTCTGCAATTCTACATTATTCTCAAACGCATCTCTAGTTCTACGGAAACTCCAATCACGTTCGCTCAGAACATGTCTTATCCTCCACATCGTGGTCCTGATTTTCTCACTGATATCCTCATAGTCATTTCTGCTACTCTTGGCGGCATTCTTCACCAAATGATTCTCACGAGCTAAGATATTTCTCTCTTTCAAACATGTATACCACAAAGAATGCAGATCCTCAAAAGACTTCCTTCTTAGTTCCGGAATGGTCCATGGTCTCGAGCTTGTATCGAGATCCTCCGGCCGCCTCATGAACTTCTTATCAGCAAAGAACTGCCACAAAGGATGGTCATCCGGAACCACAATATTCGCAGTAGATGGAGGAATTGGCGCGGTAATACGCAAATTATTGGCATGATGTGTCTGTTGTGTAGGTAATCTGATCTGCTCTTTCGTTCTAGTCTCTGTATTTTTGGGCTTCGGTCTTGTATACCTCGTCCGAGCCAGCTGTACACACCCAGAATGGAAACCTCTCTTGAACATCGCTTTTACTGCCAGTCACACTGTCTCTGTACCTCTTATTTGCTGGGCGTTCCTGTCTTTATATTGAGTATCAGGCTCGAAGTTCTTTTGATATATTCCCAATTCCAACGGGCGAGAATGAAAGAGAAGGGGGAAAAGTCTCTCTTTACGCTAACTCGAAGAAAAAAAAAAAATTGAAGAAAAAAAATTCAAAATTGAAAAGTAAGTTATTAAGAAATTGGGTGTTTTCAACAACAAAGACTGGGAAAAAGAAGGTCAATTACTCAAAGAATCTACTTGGACTACTGCTAAGCTAATTAGTATTGAATAACTTATTAAAAACTGGCGAAAACGGACAATTATACGTGATTTAACCCACAAAAAAAACCTGAAAACAAAGAAAATACTCAAGAAACAATGTCTCTAGATACTCCATTAGATCTTTTGAAACTGAATTTAGATGAACGTGTATATGTTAAGCTTCGTGGTGCTAGAGCTATGGAAGGTGTCCTTCAGGCGTTTGACTCTCACTGTAACATTGTGTTAAGTGATGCCGTGGAAACTATATATGAGCTGGTAGATGGTGAACTAAAGAGCCGTGAACGTGCCTCAGAAATGATTTTTGTAAGAGGTGATTCCGTAACATTAATAACAGCCGTTTCTGATGAAGAATAGATGAAATAAAAAACCCACACAAGAACTAAAGAAAGCAGAAAATAATTAAAGTTAATCCAAATTTAATGCCCCCTCCGCCTCACTTCCACTTTGGCTTCCCGTTTTAATGCATTGCCAATAGGCCGTCTTTTTGTACTCTTTCAGAAAATGTATATATATCTCTATTAACTCGGTTGAACATTTTATAATTATAACATATTGCCATATAGGGAAGTAATCTTAAGACTCATAGCAAATATTATTATGTCATGCAACTACTTCGAAAATTTCTATTTTTACAGATAAAAATGGAATAATTAATGGTGAACATAGAAATGTATAACTATTATATTACAATTCTTTGTTATATTACGTATAAAAAGATACAGTTAATATATTACTTACAGTTTTAATTGACAAACATTAATGTCCGCTAATAGGAGCCTCTGGTAGTTCCTTTAGAGCTTCTCTCATGGCTTGAACACCCTTTAGCAAATCTTCCTTGGAAATGACCAATGGTGGAGCTAGTCTGATGATGTGATCATGAGTTGGCTTGGCAAGAACACCTTTCTCCTTCATTAGCAAACATAGATCCCAGGCTGTACGACCGTTTGCTTTCTTAGAGTCGATAACAATAGCAGTCAATAGACCAACACCTCTAACCTCAGAAATCATACCATTGGACTCAGTCTTTAGTGTTTCTAATTCATCCTTCAAGACTTCACCTAATTCTGCAGCTCTTTCGACTAGTTTCTCTTCCTTAATAACCTCCAGGGCAGCAATTGCAACTCTAGAAGACAATGGATTACCACCGTAGGTGGAGCCGTGGGAACCAGCTGTGAAACAGGACATGATTTCCCTGGAAGACAAAACGCAGGATACTGGGACGACACCGCCAGATATAGCCTTACCCAGTAAAACAACATCTGGCTTAACGCCTTCACTGTGTTCAAAACATAGAAGCTTACCTGTTCTACCAATACCAGTTTGGATTTCATCACAAATAAACAAAGAATTGTACTTCTTACACAATTCTTGAACTTGCAATAAGTAACCCTTTGGTGGAACAACAATACCAGCTTCACCTTGGATTGGTTCTAAAATAACAGCGGCGATCTTGTCACCATGGGACTTGAAGGCCTCTTCTAGATCTTCGATGTGACCGTATCTAATAGCGTGACCCTTGGTTGGATGTTTGGCTGTTGTGTTGGTCAAAAATGGACCAAAATGCTTTCTGGAATCTTCTTCATCTGTAGACAAAGAAATGGCACCGAAGGTTCTACCATGGAAGTTTCCTTGTGCACCTAGAACAATAGCCTCATTCTCTGGAATCTTCTTAACTTCGTAACCCCATCTTCTAGCCAGCTTCAAACCGGTTTCAACAGCCTCTGCACCAGTATTCATTGGCAAGACCGTTTCGTAGCCGAAAAACTCCGTGACATACTTGGCAAATAGAGCAAATACATCGTTGGAGAATGCTCTACTAGACAATGTCAATAGAGAAGCCTGATCAACCAGAGCCTTAATAATCTTTGGGTGACAGTGACCCTGGTTAACAGCAGAATAAGCACTCAAGAAATCCAAATATTCCTTTCCTTCTGGATCCCAGACGTGAGCACCAGAAGCCTTGTGGAAAACAACTGGCAGAGGATGGTAGTTGTGAGCAGAGTACTTTTCCTCCAACTCAACAGTTTCCTTAGAACTGATATTGTAGTTAATTTCAGACATCTTGTATACGTCGGTTTCTTGTTCTTTTTGTTTTTATGTATTTTTCTTAAAACACTCTATGTTTCAAATAAATGGGAAAAAAAGAAGATGGTAAAATTGTCTAGTTGATTTATTCCCACAACCTGTTTATATAACTTTTTTTTTTTCTTTCTCTCCCGTTGCCCCTCCTATTGTGAAAACTTTTCCAACACTCTCCAACTTTAAGACGCTTATTACTTCCTTTAAAGTCATCATGATCCTACGCGCTAGCACCTTCCTATAGGAGTGTATTGTAATTTTTTTTTTTATTTATATATATATATATATATTTTCACAATAGATGTATGAGTAAAGAATAAGAGTAGTACAAGATTCATAACAATTACCTTATTCATAACTTATATGGGCATTGTAAGATATGGTCTACACCAACCCGCTTCTTCATTAGCAATTTTTACCAAGAACACATTGGATTTCCTATTTCTACTTCATATAGAAAAGGACATTACTATAATATCTACTTCATAAGGAAGAATAAATAAAACAAATAAACAGTTAACTCTTTTATGCTGCAAAGCTTAATTAAAACATCAGTTATAAAAAAAAAAAAGTCAATTGCCTTTAAATGTTTGAAATTTAATCCTTTAAAGGGTTTACCCCCCCCTCCCCCTCCCCTCCCCGCAACCCGGACAATGGCCAGAAAAGAAAAATATCTAAGTCACGATTTATATCTTTTTTCACGTTATTTCAAGATAAGAAACACAAAATCAAGATTAGATAAGAAATCACTGATAACGTAGGAACAACGTATTTTCACATGATATCTTTAAATACTATTATACGAACAAAGGGGGGTGTGTGTGTGTGCCACATATCACTAGGAACGAACAAGTGTTGCTCAAAAATTTTTTCTTTTTTTTTTTTTTTAATGATTTTCGGTTTGCTGGCTTTTTCATATCCTCTAACGAAGGTTTTCATTTTTTTTATTAAAAGTTGCTTTTTTTTTTATTGTTATTATTGATTTATATTGTAAGTCATCTTTGTTCTGGGTACTTAATCAACGAAATACACATACATATACAACAATAACAATGGATACTAAAAGACAACAGACCCAGATGGGGTCTCAAACCCAAGAACAGTACGAGTGCCAGAACAGATTGAGTACTGTTGGTATGAGAATCAGACAGAAGATCGATCAAGGATACTCCTACACTGGAGGTAATGTCTCCGGTATTTCTGGAGAAGTTCCAGTTAGAGACGTTGCTTCTACTATTGTCCCTCAATTCAGAACCCAAGTGCTATACGAGCAACAAAGAGTCCCAATGAACAGACCAGCACCAATGCTAGTCAACGAAAGAACCGAGTCTTCAAACTTGGACAGTTTCCAAGAAGAAATCTTGTCTAACGGTAAGAGAAGAGTCTTCTAATCTGTGTAACAGATTCATCCGAAAAAGTTTTCGAGTGTTTCCAAGAGAGAGAGGGAATGCAACTCAAGATTCTCAAAAACATAAACAAAAAAAAAGAAAAAATCAAACTGTAACAATCTATATGTAACGATACCAATCACAAATAATAACAAAACAAATAAGTAACTAATTTTTATTCCATTTTAAAAATATAACTATCAAACATTAAAACAATTTGTTTCGTATATAGCTTTCCCTCATATATGCTCCCCCCCCTATATTTTTTCAATTTATTTATTTTTTTGTGACTGCCCTTGCATACACGTTTGAATAGGCAATGGCGGTTACCAATAGTATACTAGCAACACCCGGACATCCTCTTCTATTTCTCTTTTCTTTATTTTGCAATCCAGCGGCTAATTCTGTTTTTTACCTTTAACCGGAAATGGAAATGCTCAACTTTTGCTGATGAAATTAGCCGCCGATTAATATATAAGGCGGGGGTTACATGCATATTTTACTTAGAAAGAACTGTACGAAACAAAATATTATATATGAGCGGTTAATTTTTTTGATCGAAGAGGAGAACCGAGAGATTCCTCCCCCCCACCCCCCCCCCCTTTCCCATTCCCAAATCGTTAATAATAAAAAAAAAGGTATATAAAGGCAGTGATATTCCCCCAAAAGAAATTTTCTTCCTTTTACATTTCTTGCATAAACTTACATTTAATAAGAATTTTGGTTACTAAGTTTAATTGTTATTAATACGATACTATAATTTTTTTCCTTTAATACGAAAATAACTATATCCCATATCATGTGTATTTGAGTCGGGTAAAATGACGATGAGGCAGAGGCAATTGTGTCTATGGGATGGGAGTCAAGCAGACTTGCATCTGCAGTGATATTACCCTGATGACTTGCTCTCACATAAATGCACGCACGCAAACTCTCAACATTTGCTAGCTGTATTTGTCCACTGTCAATGATAGTGTTTTCTTTTTTTCTTAAAATTCTCAAATCTTTTTTCAGTTTATTTTTATAAAGACTGATAGTAGAAGGACTCAAAAGGAAAAAGGAAACGATAAAAAAAAGGTCAAGTAAGAAAAAGAAATACGACTTTCAAGAAGTTTATAACGGCAAGGATATTATATTACTGTCTGATTTTCTTTTCTTCTGATATTCATTTTTCCTCTATCATCTCCTTTATTTCTTTTCATTTTTTATTTTTTTTTTTTTTCATTTTAACCATTGAGTAGTTTTTTTTCTAACTGAAATAAAAATAGACACTCGAGTGGAATTGACGAAAGATATCAAATACAAAAAACAAAAATAATACTACAAATATATTCAGAAAAGGGAAGAAATTACAAGAATTGGCTAACTACTCTCAACCATACTAAAATCACATAGCAAAAAAAACAACCAAAAAGAACGACGTACTATCACTCACATTAAATGGGTAATACGGATTCAAAGTTAAATTCCCTTTATAAAGAACATTTGTTCAAATTGGCAAAACCAGATGCAACCTCACTAGATAATACTGAAAATGGTGTAATACGACTTTTCAATTCACAATTCTCTACAGATGAACTTTTTGACATTTATAACAATGAACTAAAGTTTGTAAATAATAGTGAGAAGGTTGATGCGGCTGATGCTCTGAACATTCATTTAGGAGATTTAACTTCAATCGATGAGAACTTATTCACTGACTATTTTAACGATTTCCTTAGATTTGATCTTCAACGCTTTGAAAATTTTAATAATTTAATAACCAAAGATGAACTAAGAATTATATACAGAAACAATAGGGAGAATTATCTCAATCTCATGAGGTTTGTGATACTTAAGATAATCATTATTCCATCATTATTCTCAAACCTGAAAAGCACAACACAGTTAAATAAAAAACTTACACAATTATTGACTTGCATCAAGATACTAACAAAACTGGTTCCTATCTATTTCGAAGGTATTGCTGCAGGTGATAAAGATATATTATGGAACAATAATATGGAGGCACTATGTGGTGAACAGCTCTCTATTGCTGAGACCATCATAGCTGCCCCAACCTCTCCTGTAAAGAATTCATTAGATAAATCAACGGATGATTTATCCACACCACTAATGACAAGGCCTTTGGGAGCAAAGCTCGTAGATGCCTGTCTAAAACTATTATTCATTGAGAATTTCACAGTTACAACTTATTTCGATACTTCCCAAAAGACTGGTGATGTTACGTTGATCTTGTGGGAAAACGGTATCAACACATATGAAACAGCCTATTATACACAATACCCACATTTAGACTCGAATAGATTACAGATCATCAATTTACTATTGACCCTTGTATCCAGCGATCTCTACCATCCAAGTGAGATACAAGATATTTCCACTGTAGATGCAGACAGCTTCGGGAACAGATTCCTTGAATACATTCGTTATGAGGCCAAAGAACACAACATTATTTGTCTAACTGCGTCAATTGTAAATTTATTTTGTCGACATGCTTCTTATTATAAACAGGAGACAACAAACCCTTATAAACTTATATTACAGGAAAATCAAAGAGAGCAATTAAGTACCAGTGAAAGACAAAGAAATGAAAACTCGTCAGGTAATAATAATACAAATAATCAGATGTTTCCCGAATTGAGATCCAAACTTGTCCTGTCATCTATACAATTTTTGAATATCGTCATGACAAAAGGAGGAAATACAGACCAAAAAGTGGACACTCGTATTAATGCTGTATTAGGATACCTCTCAACTCTTCAACGTGAATTCGACTTGAAGTTGGTTTTAACCTCCATAATAAGAATATTTAAACTGCCTATTGATGCAGCAATTGATGAAGAGTCAAATCTGTTTACCTTCTCATCAGCATCTCCAAGGAAGAAAAGCAGTTCCACACATAGCCGAAATTCCTCTGTTTCAGATATGAAAAGGACAAATTCAAATTCTTCGAATTTATCAAGGATGGACGCGTCTTATAACTCTCCAGTCAGCACATCCCATGCTGATAACAATGGAAGCTCAAATTCATTACCCCCAATACCCCCATTACTATGCCAAAGTTTAGTTCTATTGGTTAATTTAATGAAAACAAACAAGCTCATGAAAAATCAATTCGCAGATAAGTTTGCCAGCAAATTTATTGTCTTCGCCATATATTACCTAAAATACTACAATAACAATCCTGATTATGCGATGACTCTTTTACCACTACTCAACACAATCTCACTATATTTAACCTCAAAACCGCTAGTCCTTCTAAAAATGCTTGATACGTTCAACCCAAATTATTACACCAACAAACTACCAAATACATTCAAACTTTCATCTGGAAATATTAACAATATAACATATAGGGATTTTTCCGTAATCCAACTTACAAACATTGCAAATGCAGATATAAAAAACAATGTTCAACCAAATCCAATCATATTCGAACTCTTATTTAACCTTATCCCGGTGGATCCCCAATGTTTAAATTCAAACAATGAGAACAATAATGAGGAATTAACGTTACTTTCGAGAAAAAAGTCTTCAACTTCATCGAGCTCATTAAATAAAAGTACAGAAAAGTTAAGTTACAATGCTTCTTTAGCAGTCTTACAGCTAATTTCCAAGATTGGAAATAAGACATACTTAACTACATATTCCAACCCCCGTTTCACATCATTGATATCATCCACCCCACCATATCTTGTTTCTCCAGGTTTCAAATTGGACTTACTGGCAATTCTGCTTAGAAGTCTATGCATTTACATTGTCTTTAATTTTGAAGAGGCATTAAATTTGATTTTCGCATTAGCAAGACATAAGAATGTTATTCTACAACTGGCTGAGAATATATCTACCATCTCTCGTGCTGTTAAGCCAGGATCAAATTTCCAAGGACAAAATAGGAAATTAAATATCAAGGATTATTATAGGTTGGAAGAACTGTCTTACAATAGTATTAATTTTGGGAGAAGTAGATATAGCTGTGATCCAACTAGGAGATCATCTTCCCCGTTCGGAAATAAAACTTATTCAACTTCCAGTCCAGATTTGGACGCCGATGAATTGAACACATCAGCTTATCTTGTACTCAACAAACCTGTTGCAAGAGAACACTCTATGGATGACTTGCAATCATTGTCTTCAATGAGAAAAACTTCTGAAACAAACCAAGATTATGATAGTAAAGATGAAGGGGAGAAAACATACGAAGTATTTGAATACGTTGACGTTACAAGCGATCCAATTATAGCGTTGTCAGAGGAGGATATGTATTTTGAATTACGTCCAAAATGGCCCTTAGGAATAACCATTAAATCTAAGGTAAAGGAAACCTCAGAAAAAGAGTTATCGAAAGCTTGGGCTGGACGCGATTCAGTTATTCTTTTGACGAAATTGGTTAAATTACTACTATATGAATTTCCTGAAATTGGAACTATTAAAAATACTGAGTATTATTCATTGGTTGAACGAATTTTCAATTCTAAAAGTAAAATCGATGCAATGATTAATGAAAATATACCCTTGTATTTGAAAAATTCCCACGCAAGTGCAAAGAAAAAGCTTTTTGTTGATGACGAATCTAATTTTGTCAACTACTGGTTGTATATTATATGCTGGGCAGATATATTTGACACTCATTCGAACCCTTACACTAAGATTACAAATGATATAAGTAAAACAGAAGAACTTATTGATAATACTGGAACTTCAATGATAGAACCGTCATCCCCAACTCTAGAAAGATGGAATTCTAACAATTCAAATCTTTCACGTACAAATAGTAACAGTAGTTCATTGATGGGATACCTATCATCATCAATGAACAACAACACAGCTGACCAAGGTTCTCGAAATAATGACAATAACCAAAGATTGACAAATGTAAAGAAGAACAATGGTAATCAAAACAACAACGCTGGCTCGTTTTCGCTATTTAAGTTTTCTTGGACTGGCTTCAATAAGAGCAATAACGAATATGATGTCATAAAGGAAGAAGATGATAAAGATGACCTTCATACCCTAGCAAGAAAGAACGGTAAGTCTGCTAGAGAAAATTCCACACATGCTAACTATGTTAGTGCTTTAGATCCGTCAATTTTGAAGTCCAGTATTTGGTCCGGCACTGAAATAAAGCTCTTTAAAATAGAGGCTGAAGAAAAGGAAGAATTCTCTTTGTTTGATATGACTTCCACATTTTTCAAGAAATTGAAGTTCAACAATTCTTCAACCATAAATAATACATGGGATGCAAGCGCTTATACAGGATCTGCACCCTTATCTACCGTGCCCTTTGCTGCACGTAATCCAATGTTTTGAGTAAATGCTATATCTATTCATTTTACATGAGTTCCATATCAGGATTCTTAATCGGACATCATTTTTAAACTATTATATCTTTGTTTCTTAATTTATTTAAATGCTAAGACTTTATATAAATAGATAGTACCAAATATAATACTAGAAGTTAATAAAGCCCCCCTCCCTCAATGAAAGTCCTTTCAATTCAAGGAGATGTCAACCCAAAAAAAAAAAACTCTAGAGAATAATAATAGCAGTTACAGCAATAATAAAAAATGGTAATTATTTTTTCTCGCAGTAATGTAGCGATTTTAGCAACAGACACATGGGATAGAAGGTATCTTATTGTATTCCAGTTACAACATATTTCTATTATACAATTTATGTTACGTATTTTATTAAACCAATAGCAATATCACTTTGTTTGAAAGTGCTTCCATCTTTTTACAATGTTTCAAATGCCATTTTTATCAATACCTCTTCTTGCCTTTCTTTTGAACCAGTTCAAAACCATCGTCATCTACTACTGGTTCTGCCTTAGCGTTAATGTTGCCCCCATCCATCTCTACATCAACCTCTTCATATTGATACTGTGTGTCGTCTTCATCTTCGTCGTCATCATCATCTTCTGAAGAATCATCATCATCTGCAGTTACTTTAATAACTCTTTGAGGTTTGTTTTTCTCTCTATCTTGCCATTCCAGGTACAATTTTTCCACCGGTTGGTAGTTACCTACTGCACAGGCATTATATATATCAATAATACCAGATGCAATAGGTAGTGCAGAATCATCTTCAACATTTGTGTCAAACTCATCAACCATGGCATAAAGAAGTGTTTCTTCAATCAAAGCAACATCGACTAGCTTTTCTGTCTTGAATAAGTCAACGACAATACCTGTTATCCAATCTCTTTTCTCTGCGGAATCAGCACCACCCCATTGGTTTTCCACAGCAATATCCAAAGCATCCCATTTATACACCATCATAGAACAGCCCAGTTCGAATCTTGCTTGTTGCTTTTCGTCATTGAAGAGTAAGTTAGTTCTTCCTTGTGGAGCTTCGACATAGGCAGATTCATCAAACTCCATATTCCTGTTACTATTATTTTCTTTTTTATATTTGTTGATATTGAGTAGTTGTGTTTTCTTTTTTTTTTATTTTGAGAAAGACAATGTACTTGTATCCTTGACACTTTAACAACCCTTTAAAATCCTTACAGCTCATCGCAATAAAATTTGTGAAAAAAAAAAAAAAATTTTTTTTGTTGTATTTTTCAGCTCGAGGAGGAAAAAACAAAAAAAAAATTTCCAAGAAAAAAAGAAAGAAAAAAATAGAGCGAAATAAACGTAAATCAATTTTATAGCCAAGAAAACAATGCAGTAAACCGACATAGCGTTGCTACAGGGTTTTGACAGAATTTTTATATCAAGAATGTTGAAAGTCCGACTGTCAAAAATGTTTTCTTTCTTTTTTTAAGTTTTTTTTTTGGGTTCAAAATTTGGTTTCTTGCGAGAAGCGAAGGAGGTGGAGGGTTTTCTCTAAAACAGGGGAACTCAAATTTAAGGGTAATCCAGATCGTAATGATTTTCTAGTAGAGAGACTGTGATTTCCCATTCTACACACTAACCTTTATTCTATTTTTATTTGTCAGGCTTTCTCTGGTACAAGAATATTGATTACTTTATTACAGGCACAAGCAGCGTTATCTTTTGAACAAAAGGACCAATAAAAAAAAGAAATCAACCTTAATAAAATTGGCCGTTTTTATTTCTATCTTTCTTCCTCCTTTGATAAATGGCTTCCACATTAGATGATATATTGACGCAGATTGCAGATAGGACTAAACTGCTAGAGACAATTAGTGTGTCTCATAGAAGAGCACTCATGAATCCAGAATATAACGATGATTTAGATACCATACGGGAACAAATATCAGATACGCTGGAAGAACTGTGCTCACTGAATGATAGTTTGATATCATATAATGGACCTATTAGATCTGAAATGTCAATCTTAAGTAAAAATAAAGATAAACTGAAACAAATAAATTTCCATGAGTTAGAGCTTCTAAGAGATCAAGAGAAATGGGAAAACTTCGAAACAGGTGTTTCACAAAGTACTACAGACACTAATAAAGCTACTTCAGAAGAAGGTCAGAAGCATATTACTATAAGCACTAATTACCGGAAAGGTTTAGATGAGTATCTTAATATGGTCGGTGCTGAAAACACATCTTTGACAGAGCAATCACAAGAGAGAGATAACAACAACCAAAAAATGGTAATAGAGAATTTTCAAAATGAATACGATTTGCTATGTAGAACATTAGCTACCAGTGATAACGAAATCAGTAAATTAGAAACTATACTCAGCGAATTTAAAAAGGATAATACTTTCTTGCGTAAAGAAATGAAATCAAGACAAAATAAAGTGAAAAATCATAAAATGGATATAAACCTCCAACTAAGGCAACTCGCTAATGAAAGAAACGAACTGTTAGATGTATGTGGATACATCGTGGAATCTTCACCAAGTGCAACTAGAACTCTTATCGACAGTTTAATACGTCTTTCAGTAAACAAACCGAATATTGAATCTATAATAGAAGAAAAAGTTGCTGAATATGCAAAAATATTTGAGTTTATCGATATTAAAACGGATACTCTAGAACATATGCTACAACAATACAAATCTCGTCAATCAGAATGGAAGGAAATGAAACAGAGTTGGGATGAAAACATGAAATTTACTTCTCAGCTAGAAAATGAACTAAGACAACAGATACAGTCTGCCTCAGAGGTTGGTCTCGAAATAAAACCTGAACAAATATCTTCTCAGATATTGATAAAAATGTCCCAGATGGAAGAGCTTTTAAGTGTGGGAGGAACAAATAGTCTAATAAATCCATTAATCAAGGATGAGATAGAATCATTACGTATTGCACTATCAGAGCTTGGTTTTGATGAAAAAAAAGACACTACCAACCTTCATACAAAGCCTAATATTCCCAATCCATCTCTTAAAATGATTAGCAAGTCACCCCCTAAAACAGGATTTTCTGAAACAAATGTTAATTTTCAGAATGTCCAAATTTCCGCTAAGAAAAGAGATTGACTTTAGCTGAGTTAGTCTAACATATTGGTTTTTAGATCATCTTTCTAATGCAAATCTTTAAGTCGTTTAATTTCTTTAGATTTTGTTTTATGTTTTAGGAAATTTACTTGCGAAAATATAAATTGCGAAAAATAAATCTGAAAATGGCAAATGAATACGTTATGAACAACATAGATAAATTTGGTTCATCTATGCCATGCTGTAACTACATAATATATAAGAGATTATGCAAGGATTAAATAATAATCACCGGAAATGTAATCATGGAATCATCTCAATCTTCTCTGAAAAACTGATGTGACGATTTCTTTTCTTTTCTTTTTTTGTTTTCTCACTACTGTTTTTACTTTTATCTTTAATATAAGGAACATTAGCACTTCCCTTATCTTTATTTGCCGTTTTCGGCGTAGAGTTGGCGCCAAATATAGACGATTTTTTCTTAGTCCCTGAATGGTTTTCATCTGAAGGTTGTGGTTTGATTTTTTTTAATTTTTTCTTTTCGATGAACGGGCTTTTAGAAACTTCTTCGGCCCTTCTTTTAACTGGTTTCTTCTTAATTTGAGCAAATGCTGTAGATGGATCATAATCATCTTCTGGATCCGAATGATGCTTGATCTCTTTGACCTCTTCTTTAGAAACACCTGGTTTGTGTTGAACCGACTCAATTTGCTCATTTTTCTGCACTCGATCAGGTATTGATTGTGGGCCTACAGACTTATATTTCCTTAACATTTCCTGAGCTTGTCTATTATTAGGATTCAAAAATCCGCTACAAGCAGCTTCGTAACATCCTCTGTCTACAGCATTTTGAATTAGGTCTGACCACAGTTTGCTCTTTCTTAAAGATTTTTGATGACCCAAGATCCAAATACTTGTTTTTGCTCTTGTTAAGGCAACATTCATACGACGAAAATCCTTCAAAAAACCAACACCGCTATTATGTGAGCCATCTGCTCTAACACATGAAAGAATGATAATTTCCTTCTCTTGTCCCTGAAATCCATCGATCGTATTAAAATCTATGGATTTAGTAATGGAACCACCAAAAAATTTGGTGAATTCCTTCCTCATTTTCTGTATTTGTTCCTTATAAGGAGAAATAATTCCAATCTTCGCGGTAAAATCGATCTTTCTATCATATAATCTGAATAAATTATCTATCATCTCAATGGCTACATCAATCTCCTCTTTATTTGTATAAGACATAGTCCTCATATTCTGTATCTGCTTACCACCAATGATATCAAAAAATCGATATGGTTTGAATGGTTCTTGATCATGCCACAGCCTCTTGTTGATCACGGCCATATCAGGGCCATCCATCAATCGTTTTTGATAAAACTCAGCTGACGGAAACTTACTAATATCTGGGTGCATACGATATTGAACATCCAACAAATATGGGGACGAGTTCTTCTCCATTCTAACAAAAAGTGACTGGTTATATTTGAAATTACTTGCTGCACCAGAAAGCACTGTGGGAGGCAATTGATTTGGATCACCAACCATAATACATCTTTTACCTCCGTATCTTAATGGAATGATAGCTGACAGTTCTGTACATTGACAAGCTTCATCGACGATAACTGTTTCAAATCTTATACCAAGAGTTGCTAAAACATCATGAGCTGAACCAGATAATGTTGAGCAGATAATATCACTTGATGCTAAGATACGCGCTTGCGCGTTTCTTCTATCTAAAGCACGGTTTCTATAGTTAATTGCATTCTGTTCTCTCATCTCGTCCTTTTCCCGTCCTAATTGATTGATTTCCTTCGTTAACTCTCTGATTTTCATCTGCAACTTTGCTATATCATTCGTCGATAAAGTACTTTCTGGTGATCCATTTTCGGAGTCTAGTTTATCTCTAAGTTGTCTCCTTTCAGTCAATAAGCCCTGGAATTTCCTTTCCAGATCAGGGTTGCTGACAAATTCGTAATTTTTTTCGTTGTCAATCATTTCTTCCAAAATAACATCCTTCAACGATGCATTTACCACATCAGTCCTCCCCAATCGTACCACATTTGGTTTCACCATGTTATGTTTTGTTTTGATTCCATCTTTTAAACGAAGACAAATTTCATCAACAGCAGCATTACTTGGAGCACAAATTAGAATTTTGGGCTTCTTCAATAATTGCTCAATAGAGGTAGATTTTTTTTCAATTGGTGTATTTATTGAGGATGATGGTACCTCATTTCTTAGCGACATAAAGTAGCCCACTATGCCCAGAATGGTCTTAGTTTTACCAGTACCGGGAGGGCCTTGAATAAGCGAAAAGCCACTACTAATCACTGTATTAACAATAGCGTCAGCCTGTGATTTATTCAAGAAATACTCATCCTGAACCTTCGAAACTTGTTCTTGAAATATATTCTTAGGGGGTGACAATTTCGCAGATAGAATTTGGTCAACAAGATCATAATATTCTAAAGCTTCCAAAGTAGAATACTCTCTTTCAATAGTGGTCATCTGCATAACTTTAACTGCGTGTATTTCTGCTCTATGAGTCAAAAATTTAGCAAAAGAATGACTTCTATGGATTCTTAATGACATATCGACATTTCCACCCTTAGTATTTTTCAATGTTTTTATTTTTGCTAAACATGTTTGAGGTGCAGCCTTAAAGTCTTCACTCGTTAGCCTTTGACCTGGTCTAATATTAGAAAATTCGGCAAGAACAATTAAATCAGATTCCGATATACTGCTTTCTTGAAGCATCTTCTTGTTGATAGAGGCATAGATTTCATAGAAATCGGAGATCGTGGTACGATTACCAACAACAATTGAGAATGGTTTATTTTCATCTCTGTCTCGAGCCGCACACATACCTTGCCAAGATTCTAATAACAGAAGAGGTTTCATAATATTTTTGTACTCTTGTACAGATTTGAATTCATCTTTGATATCTGTATATTTCTCAATTGTATTGTCGTCTGGAAATTCATGAGATCTTGTATAATCCCATTGCAGTACTTGGGAGTACAAAGGATTCAAATCTACAGTTAATCTCTTTCTCATGTACTCCTCTTCCATTTTTGCTCTTTCAGCTGCACTATTAATTTTAATAGTTTTACCTGATATATCCACTGTTTCAATACCCTTGCCCTTATTTTTGGCTGTAGCAAATAATTCTCTAGCACTTTCAATATCAATATCACTTTCGTCACTACTACTATCATCTTCAACAGATTTGGATTTATGTGTTGCCTTGGTATTAAATACCGATGTACTAGGTGGGTGTATTACTCTGTTATTCAGCAGCTGTCTTCTTGCTATCTCCATTTTAGACAATGGTTTAGTTGGAACTTTTGTTTGCAATGATACCGAGGTAGTAGGCTTGAAAGATCCAAATGAGGTAATTTTAGGCTGTGCCTTAGCTTTGGTGCTGCTTGTTCCCAAAGCCTTTTTCTGCAAGTATTCAAGTCTAGCTTCTGCAGGAGTCTTGTGAGAAGAATCTTCATCAGGAATAACAATTGGTTGCTGTTTTGCACGTTCCTTTTCCCGATGGTATGCTTCAGCTTCTTCCACAATTTTATTCGTAATATCGCTATTAAATGACCTAGCTCTATTCAAAATTTCGTTTGATTGTTGAATAGTTAGTTTATTAGAGAATTTCTTGTATTTTGAACCATACTTAGCCATCATCTCCACAATTTCGTTACTGAATTCCATTTTTCGCTCTTGAGCCAAATCTGTAGTGTTGGTGATTAATGATACACAAGATTCTAATAACGAATCATCACTTAAACGGAGCCAGTATAACATATTCTTAAATGCCTTCAAGACATCTTGAAATAAGTCTACTGGTTTATTCAGTATATCTTTAAACTCACGGTAAGAAGATACCAACGTTTTACTTAAATCTAAGGTGTCTTTAGTAAAATTCTCAAGATCAGAATAGTTATATTTAGTTGCCCATTTTAATGTACATTGATATATCGAATCCAAGAATGACCAGACCAATTGCCAGAAATTCATCATTTCGGTATCTGTTTCTGTCGATCTATGCGAATCATACCTAGACAACACACCATTGGTTGGGTCAACAAACGCACTAATAATATCCATAAGAACTTTGATTGTCCTCGGACAAGGCTCAAAATATTGACATTTTATAAGTCGGGATAAAATATGGTTAATGGATTTCAAATGAGGAGCAACATTTGTTCCAAATAAAGATTGAATACCCTCCAATCTACCATCGACATCGAATGTGTTATATAAGATATTGGTAGCACTTTGATATAACTTTTCATTTGAACTGAAAACACAAGCCCAAAAACCCTGTAATGCAGATTTGTCGTTCAAAATATCAATAAGCTGCTTTGGTAATAGATCATTCAAACTTTCAATGAATCCGTTAACGGAGTTCCAAACAGATTCCACCATAGCATTGTGCTTCGCTGTGTTTAACCTTGATTTTGTTACCAGCACAATACCATCTATATTCTTTAGTGAGGAAAGGAGAAGTTTTGCCAATAAAGGCCCATTTTTAAATGAACTGAATTGAATTTGCTTAATGATATTATCAAGGAGGGTTAATGATAGAGGGAAGTCATTAACCAACGTTCCATAATAAAGTTTATAGGTTCTTTGGCAAAGAGTTAGTAGATCAAAATCTATTGAGGTTGTGAGTACCATCATAGTAGATGTAGATACAGAAACAATAGCAGTTCCTAGACCTGGATAAAAATTATCTGGATTAGATATTGATTTTAATAAAACATTCTGAATCAATGGATTATCTAACAGTAACCTCGAATCAACCTTTGTTAACAGAATATTTTCAAAATCTTCTTTAGTGTATAGTTTTTGTCTTTCCAATTCAGAAATCGTTAACACGGAAGATAGTAACGTACAAGAAGAAGTTACTAAACAAGCTTTTGAGACTGATTGCAAGCTATGTTGATTTGCAACAATTTTTAAAAATGAGATAGAAACCTTCTTAACCATTTGAATTCTTTTAGATGGTGAAAGTGAGTTATAAAATGGTAATGTCCATGACAATAAATCAGTGATAGAACCGGAAAATGAAAAAATCAGCCCATCTTTATTATCTATAATAGGTTCTTTTTGCAATTTCATTAATTTCATCGAAAAGAAATCAGGCTCAAATATGGTATCGAGTACATTATGGAAGGTATTTGGCTCAATTTTCTTCCAGAAGTCATCTTTATACTTCTCTAAAAACAATCTTAACGCTCTAAGCAAAAAATCAAGTGGCTTATCCTGATATGGTTTCATGAGATGGTTACACCATAATTTAAACAATGATTCAATAGGATATTTGAATGAACGTCGTAGAGATTCAATATCCTTAGGTATATCAAAATATTCTTCAAATATATCTTTCTCGAAGAGAGAAAAAATTGGAATCAGTCTAGACCAAAACTGGGAAATAATAACCTCATTCCAATTTCCTGGATTTTGTAGGAATATGATATGTGTTTGGATTTCATCAATAACATCCGCCCCAATGTCTGTTTTATTGTACGTTGTATTTGTTGTATAAAGGGTTTTCAGCAGTTTTTTGGCCCAAGCATTTTGTTCTACATCACCCTCACACCAACAAAATATAACACCTGCCAATAATGAATTTATCCCCTTATTAGAACCTATTTCTAGTATTGAATTATGTGCGTTTTGAACAACTTTAAAGCCTTGATCGAATAATATTCGAAACGATTTATCCATACGCATCATATTTGGGTCAGTCATACACTCATAAAATGCATTATTTGTCTTTATCTCTACAACGGATCCTATAGGCTTCTGACTTAGTTCTTGTAACGTGTCTCTAATAGCTGCTACTCTCCAGTTACAGATCAAATTATTAAACTTAGCGACGTGTTCATGTGGAACATTCCTCTGAATAGCAAAATGCCTTAACATACGGCATTTACCTCTGGCAAACGCCAATATACATTTATCACAACTAGTTAGGACAGGGTTAAAGCGCGACTTTAACCATTCAATAGTGGATTTATCATTGAAAGAAAATATCGTTAAACAAAATACAGCTATAGGTTCAAGCCTGCTATCACAGAATAAATGATAACCACCTAACTCTGTCAAAAAATGAAGAACATCACCCAGTAGTTTCGATTCCGATATTCCTGTGTTACTTCCGTTATAAACTTTCTCAATTAACGGTACAAACTTACGGGCCTTTTCTATAATCTGTGGATTATCAATACCACCGCCTAAGTTATTATTCATACTATTTTCGTTTTCGTTTGTCTCTTGATCTTGTGTTTTAGATTGGATCTTTAGTTAGATCAATTTGTAATTTCTTCGTGATTTTTAAAGTTATGATTCCAAAAAAAGGTTTTCTCTTCTAAATCTTTCTCATCAAAACTCTCTCTAGGTTACCAAATCAAACCTAATTACCGGCTCACTATTATCTGTTTAATATAGTTTTTTAGAGCTTTCCCTTTTGTATCAGTTTAGTTTGGGGGAGTTTATTTAAGTGATACTTCAAAAAAGAAAGTTTATTGAAAAAAATAAAAATGAAAAAAAAAATAACAATGAAATAGATTAGATAGAAATTTAAAGATGTAAGATTCTTAGTTATTTATCTGTTTTGATCAAAGTTCAAAAATGTAGTTTAAAATGAAATTAAAATCTAAGAACAACTAAAAATTTATAAGCTCATCGCGTTTTTGAAAAAAAAAAAAAAAAAAAAAAAGGTGAAAATTATTATAGGCCTCTTTATTGAAGCAAACCCAAAAATTTAGTAAAATTGGATCATTTTTTCACTATTATATAAACATACTCTTCTATGATACATATAGGGTCAATTCTTCTTTCAGTTATTCAAAGTTTCTTACGTAGCGTTACAGAATTTATTGATAGGGAAACAGACTTATTTCTTGAGTAAAGACTCTATCTTTTGTTCCAAAGCTGATAGACGTTCGTCTTTCTCTAGGTTAGATTTGGTCAATTTATCTACTACTTCGTTCAGTTGTAATACTAAGTCAGACAACTTCTCGACAGACTGTTTCAATCCAAGAGACTTTGCCTTTCCTGGTGTAGAGACTTCTTCCTTCAAAGAAGGCACTGGCGTAGTTTCCTTCTTTGGCTCTTCTTTCTTTGGCTCCTCCTTCTTTGGCTCCTCCTTCTTTGGCTCCTCCTTCTTTGGCTCCTCCTTCTTTGGCTCCTCCTTCTTTGGCTCTTCTTTCTTTGGCTCCTCCTTCTTAATATTGACATCTACATTAATATCCTTCTCAGAGTTTACTTTGACAGGAATAGGCTTCTCGTCCTCATCATCCCAACCAGAAGTATCTTTAGATGGGTCCTCTGCGGCATTAACTTCATCTAGATCAGAGGATTTTTGAAGAAGTTTGTTGATAGAAGAATCTGTTGCCAAAGTCTCATGTGCAGAATCTTTCTTCTTTGGCTCATCAATTTTTGTATCTTCAACTTTTTGTGACTCTTTCTTAACTGGCGTTTCTTTCTTTTCAATCTTAACAATTGGTTCAGGTGTATGTGTTGGGGTCGCCTCTGCCTTTTGGGATTCATGTAGTTCCGGTTCAGCACCATCGAAAACAGTTCTTAGACTGACCAGAATTGGGCCATTTGTAGACTTCCCTTCTATCCATTCATCTGCAGTCAATGCAGGCTTTGAGGATGGTGCATCCGGATAAATATCCTCTTGGAATTCCTCGGATCGTCTTGGAACATAGAAAGAGACCGGCTCGATACGTTGGTCACCAACTGTCTTAAAACACTTCATGACCTCATTCTCCTTGATGTTGACCATGCGCTTTGGTGCTACAGCAAAACCTCTTTGGGCTTCGATGGACTGAAATTCAGAAAGTTCATACAATTCATCATTTTGGAACTCATAGTAACGAATATTACCATCACCTTTACCAGCAAGATACAGGATTTTGTTACCATCATCATAAAATGGCATTAGGATACCAGAAGATTGATCTACAGTATAGAATCCACCAAGATCACCCTTTTCCAAGTTGAAAGCATCCCAGATACCAATTTGACGGTCACTTAACTTAGAAAACCCAGTAGTTGCTAGTCTTTCAGAGTTACCTAACCACACGACTCTTTGATTCTTAGCACCAGCATGTGCTGGGCCCTCACTTACAACTTTTTCTTCTCTGATATTCCAAACTCTCAATTTTTTATCACGAGAAACAGTAGCTAAGAAAGTACCATCATAGGAGAAGGACATGGAAGTAACCATATCTGGATGCTTCAAAGTAAACTTAGCTTCACCAGTTTCAACATCCCAGATTCTTACGGTGTAATCCAAAGAGGAAGATGCTAGAATATCCTTTGCTGTTGGATGGAAAAGAACATGTCCAACTTTTCTGGAGTGACCGGTCAAAAATTTTGTTGGCTTAATGTCCTTAGGAGAACCGTCAGCGTCTGGATACTTCATGATAGAATAGTCCTCCGGAATATCCCAAATACCAATCTTACCATCGTCAGAACCAGATGCAATTCTATTGTCGTTGTAAGGATCAAAATCTGTATCTAAGACTTGAGCAGTATGTCCCCTAAACAAAGGTACTTGATCTGGCAGCTTACCAGGCTCGCTAATTGGCACAACAGCAAAAGCACCACCACCAGAAGAGTTCCAGTTTACAGAGATAAACTTACCATTCGTCTTGATAAGATTAGAATCCCAAGCGTTATTAGTTACTCTTACATTTTCGTATTGCAATTCCTTCTTGGCTGCTTGGCCAAAAACATGTCTATACTTCGAAGCACGCACAAATTTTCCGCTCATTTTTTCCCTTTATCAATTTCGTATTGCAAATAAAATGCCAATTGAGTGTCTATTCAGTGCCGTACTACAATTAAAATGCCTTTAAAATAACACATAACTCAGATATAGCTATATTCACAAACTTGCGTGTTATTAATCTTCTCGTTGTTTATTTTTGCCAAAATCAAAAAAAAGGGCGATCACACCGTATGTTATGATAATATACATTATGTGCACTAAATGAATAATAATAAAAATGCAATAATGATGTCTATTTTGTGTGTGTGTATAAATACTGTTATATAAGTTTTAGTACAAGTTGATTATAAGTGCTGTTGTGTGTTACTGAAAAGCATGATCTTACCCTTTTTCTTCTTCTTCTGGGACTTCTCCTGCTGCATCTTTGCCAAGAGCATCTGTTCAAACTCTTTACTCTCCTGAGTAGCTTTCTCGTCTTCTGTTATCTGGATAGATGTGCCCCATATAGTCTTCTCGTTATATTTGTTCATTTTTTTCTCCTCTTTCTCCTTATGCAGTTGCTGTGGTGTTGGTAAGGAGGTCAAAGTAACGTCAGACTTATTAACTTGAGCCTCCCACAATGGATACTCCGAATTCTCCCTTCTATAGAACTCCTGTTGTTCCCTCTCTAATCTTTCTTCGTAGCTTTTCTTCTCCTTTTCTTCTCGTTGTTTCTTAATCATAAGACTTCTACGCCGCTGTTTTAGTTCCGATGCAAACTTGGCATATATCTCCTTCTCAATGAACGGGACAGACCTCCAGTCAAGATCGAGAAGCGCAATCTCAGTACCAATTGGCAAGTGGCCAATGTACTTATAACGGCGAATTAATGACTCAGTAACCTGTGTACCGTAATGAACGTTTTCAACTTTAACGGTCAACTCATTTGGACATTTGTGATACCCTTCAAATATACTCAATAGAATTTTAATATCTAATGGACTCAGGAAAAATTTAGTAGGGGATTTAAAGTATGTTTGATAGAAGAAATAGGCATTAGAGTCATCGTATTTATTTGTGTCAGAAATCTTTAGAACATTCTTGAAATCATTAACCAATTTGTTCTCAAGAGAACCGTCACTCTGCTCTAAAAGGGAAGAAATCCTTTCGTGTATGTTTTCAAGTGCCTTTTTAACATATTTCCCGCTGTCATTGTATAATGCTTTATCTATCTCATATTGGTTTTCAATTGCATTGATATCATCTTGATATAGCTTCAAGGCAAAATCAGCTCCACATTTCATGATGTGGGAATACTCCGAAATTTCCCTTAAATTGACAGAAGGGAAATCACCAACTTTTTTTGGGTCTAGGCCCATTGAAACTGGTAGTGCTAATAAAGAGTCATGCGGTTTACACATCAGTTTCAAAGTCGTTTCCTTACCAGGAACAGGTATCGATTCCTCCGTGTTGCATGTAATTTCCTTGCCAATATCATAATCTTTTTCAAATAGAACATCCTTCGTATTATGAGGTCTCACTATACTACCACACAAGGGACATTCTTTGAATTTTTTTTTCTGTTTCACACCAGTATCTGGGTTTTTCACAGTTTCTTCCACTTCAAAGAAATTTATCAAACAACTAGAGCAGAAAATATGGCCACAAGTTACCATTCGAGGAGCAATAGGATTTTCATTCAAACATATGGGGCAATTTTGACCCTTTGGTACAATCACGCGCACAATTTTGTCCTTATCTACCAATTTATTAGGATCATTACCCAACTCTTTATAATCGAAACGATCATCAACCAAGAGTCTGTAGTTGACATTTATGAATGAATCACCATGTAAATGTTTGTAAGTGTCTTTTTTATTCCGATTATTCCTTCTTGGCGCATTGTTAAGCTCTCTTTCTACTTCAGGTAACTGAAAATCCAATAAATGGTTGATAGAAACCTGTGTCTTCTTACCTCTCATCTTGAAATTACCATTATTCAACTCTTGCTCAATGGATGCATCAAATCGCTCCTGCTTATCAACTTGAAACTTGTTATTCCAGTCATACCCATGGCTGCCACCATTGTTCTTACCGTTACTTTTACCTCTTCCACGTTCAGATTTACGTCCTGTATCAGTTTTTCTTCCATTACCTCTTTTACTGCCACTGCCTGAACCGGCCTTCTTTATGTACTCACTCATACCCTAAAAGTTTTATAGAAACAACAACAGAAAGAGTTAATGTTATAAATAATACTGCAAATAACCTTTCTTTGGATTCTCTTGTTCCTCGGGATCTCTTCTTAAGATTATTTCCAAAAAACCCTAATTACTCCCAAAAATTGCATCAAACGTATCACCACCTGATTTCATGTGTCAGATACCGTGAAATGGTTGGGTGACTGTCCTTTGGGTCCTTCAGATACTTTCGAGTGTTTTCCCTCTGTTTGTTTAAATATTTCAATCTCAAAGCTGTTGTATGTGTCAGGCAAGGCCTCCGGAACGCTCTACCCACGTTCTGCAATTCAACCTAAACAAAATATCACAGAGTACTAAAAGCATCATGTGTCAAGTCATATATTTAATATTATTTTATAAAATTAGAATATAGAATAACTGTCTCTTAATCTGTGCATTCAGTCTCCTCCAATGGTAGACAATTGTCCATCTGGGAGAACCATCTAGCGAACCTTTGAACGATATATGGCATGCCAACCAAAAGCTCGGCGAAGTAAGAATACGATGGTGCCCTTATAGCACCTCTCGTGCCCTTGTTACAGTATGTTATAATATCTCTGGCAAGCGCTTTAGGTGTTACTATTGGTGCCCAGAATGTTCTTGGTGGATTAAAGCCTCCAAACATACTAGTACCCATTTGCCCGGGAAGTACGAGCAACCCACGGACATTATCGAGACCTTGCTGTTGTAGGTCATTGCTCATGGAGTTATGTATGACAGTGACAGCAGCTTTACTCGCTGCATAGCTGGCTACCTTCGATGGTGCCAAGATTCCAAGGACACTTGAAATAGTAACAAAGTAACACTGTCTACCCTCGCGTGGCTTATAGGAAGGTGTTAACTTCTGTAGTATCTTGACTGCTGACCACGTATTGATACTAAATACTCTTTCCATTTCCTTCAGGGATGCATCCTTGAACCACGAATATTTGGATCGAATACCAGCATTGCAAATGATTAAATTGATCTGTTCTCTGTAGGTATCATTGATTGTTTGCAAGACTTTGTCTAATTGTTTTGAATCTCCTAAGTCGCATTTATAATTAACCACTTGTGATTCATGCTGCCACGAATCAACGTCGACATCGATATTTATAACTGTCACATTATCGTATTTTCTAATGAGTTCCTCTATAATACATCTACCAAGCCCATTACTACCTCCGGTGATAACGACTTTGGGACTTCGCAGTTGTTCTAAAGTCCTCCAGCAGTAAGACCCTCTGCTTCTGTACCAACTGTTCAAAGCAATAAAGAAATTTATCGTTAATGTCCATACCCCTAAAACTATTAAGTACCAACTATCTATTTGTCTACAATAAAAAGATAACAGATTATTCAAAGTACTAAAACAAGCCCTCCTTATTTTAAGCATACAACCAAAAGTGTTAGTAGTTGACTTTATCTTTATCAGAAGAAAACATCAAAAAAAGGTATTGTTCATATTACGTACTTATAAAACCATAACGCAGGTAGGACAGGATAGCGAATAAGCGGAATTGCAAAGATATTAATCAATGAATCAATATTAGCCAGTGCCATGACCTTAATTTCTCGAGGAATTCTCTTTCAACAATCTAAAAACGGACTTTAAGCTATTATCATTTAAATATTTAAGTATGATATTTTTTAAGTGTCATGTTTTCTTCATTTTTTTTTTTTCTTTTTTTCTAAGAATTAACGTTAAGAATTGTACGTTAAGTCCCAGGGATTCAGGGCCCTATTGATTGATAATATTAGCATGCATAATTTCCATTTCATTACACCATATATAAGCCGTCTAGTATATATTTGCTATTCAACTATAAAATATCGCTTGATGGCAGGCATGAAAATATCAACTGCCTATTTGGGATATTTGGATGACTAGAAGTTACCATAGGATGGTCGCAAGTGTCACTGCTCAATAGACTTATCTTCTTGCTGTTGATGATCTGGACAGGTGTTAAGTCATTCAGGTTTACATCATCTGTTGTTAGATTAAAAATTAAGATCAAATTGTCACCTATTAGGAACAAAAATCCGTTATCATAAGATGCACCTGTACAGTAGAAGTCCAATATCAGGATATCTGTTTTCCAATTTAGGATCAGACCAACATTATTAATTTTAACAATCGCTTCATCATAGATTAAAATGTAACCGCTACCACTCAACAGCTTGAAAGCAGTGACTGGTTTAGTCTTACCAGTTGCAATGTCTTTCTTCACATCGATAATCATTGACAAGCTGGCGTCTTCCTCCTTTGAGGAAGAAGATGAACCAAACCTAGACGAGTTCAAGTGTGGATGTTTCAGGAATGATAACATATCTTTGTCGTTGTAAAATAATGGTAGCGAAATACCGTCCTCGTTAAACGTATCGTTGTACAAGATCACACTCTTCTTGGTGCATACAATGAAGCTCTTTTTGAATATGACTACATCATATACTTCAGGTAATATAAAACCTTTACCACTTGTTGGCAGGAGAAATTTCTTGTAGATTTTAAAACATTTGAAGGTGTTCATAATGGAGTGGAACTCCGGGGTTGCTACAACAATTTTACCATTCCGTTCGTAGAACAACTGTCTAGAATTACCAAAATCATCAGCAAACTTGAAAAATCCCACTTTGTCCTTTAAAACTATACCAACAATACAGTTGGCAGTTAGATACTTTACAGGATCGTAATAGGCTGCAAGAATACTAGTAATACTAAAATAGCATAGTTTCTGACCGTCTAGTGCAAATAAAAGACCAAGTTTCGGAACCACTTGTAGTTTTTTAACAGCATTATTTTGTAAAACTCTTACAAAGCTCTTCTTTGAATCATTTTTCTGTCTTATATACACACCCCTATTAGTAGCAATAATAATAAAACTGGCCTCCTCGTACTCCAAATTGGTAGAACAATAAATAATAGCTGGACCATGGTCTAAATCAGGTCTATTAATGTTGTTAGCATAGTTTTTCAATGCGATATCAATTTCAGACCCATCAGGCGCTACAGGCAGGTTTATTGGTGCGTTCTTATCTTCATATGAAAACTCAGAACTTACAATGTCAACGTTGAAAGCAATTCTATTAAATTCTCTATTAAGATTTTGAAAACACTTCTTAAAAGCAGTCATCCAAGAGTCCCAGACCATATGATTGGAGACATAAAAGGTAAAGGAATCATTGGTGGCTGTGTTTCTTATCTTGAAAGCATATTCAGTAGAGTTTGGGATGTAGTTAGAAATACCTGTTTGCTTATGTTCGGTGTTTTTAATCACAGATTTATTACTATTATTATAACTAGAATTTTCATCATTCGATTCTGTGAGATGCTGTGAAAGAGGTCTAATATCAGATTGAAGAGAGTTTCTTGGTGACGCTTCAGGCTTTCTTTTCATTTCTAGACTCAAATATTCAACTGGAATTGGTCTTTCTAAAAGTTTATATTTTTTTGATGAACCCTTCACAACTACCTCTGTGATTAAGAAGAAGTTGTCTAACAATGCAATGAAAACTTGGTAAGGTTCTAACCAACGTTCACTTTTTTTTAATACAATACCACTATTAATCATAATTCTAATTGGATCTGTTAAACCTAAAGCCAGTTTATCACCCTTTGATGCCTTATCATTCGATCCAATATTGATATAGCCAGCTGTATTTCCTCTACTGCTACTACTGTAAACTAATTGTCTAGAAAACCTAACCAATTTACGACGGTCAATTGCTAACCCATGCGCTTGATCAACATTTGCACTTAATTGAGAGATTTCTTTAATTGCAGTAGACAACAACTCATAATCTTCATTTGATGGGTCAGTATTCTTTAAAATCGAGTTTAACGTTACAGGCATGTTCTGTAATGACTTAAAATATCCACCAAAAAATATGACATCGTGGTACATTTTTGATCTCGTAATTTCTGGATAATTATCAATTTCACGAAGCCATGTCCCAAATGGTGTGTTATGGTCTTTCTCCCAAGTTATGATTTCATGCACGGTTGCCATTGAAGTTGAGTATTTTAAGTAAGCATCTCGTGCTTCATGGCACCATTTTAAGTATATCTTACCTATCCCATCAATAAACTTACCCTTTGTTTTGATCTTCCAAAAAATTGGTTTCAGAATATATTCTTTATGAATTTCAATAAGAGGTTGAAAAATGTCAAATGCTAGTGATGCAAAGTTGGGCTCATCTGGTAGCAGAGACTCGTCATAATTTTTACCATAGATTTCGATTGCTGCATTAGCCATGCTAAGTGATCTTTCTTCCAAAATGATGAGGTCAAATATAAAACTTTGTCTTTGTATTTCTTTTGGATTTATTTCTGCTAACTCCTCTGCCGATAACTTCCAATAATCAGTCCATAGTCCTACTGATTTATTTATAATTTCAGAAACCTTTATTTCTTCTCTACCTTCATTAGATAATCTATTACAGCATGTGGTTGAATAGCAAATAGTGGAGGAATCATTAGAACCAAACGCATTATCAACAAAGGAATAACATGGTAATAATTCGGTAAATATACCAGTGATACTTAGACCAGCTACTATCACTGCTATTTCTTGTTTTTCTTCTAATTCAAATCTTAGAGCACCTTCGGTAATAAGAGATGACATGATTTTATCTACATTGGAGTCAATTAGTTCTTGCTCAAAGTTTTTAGGAGACTGAAATTCCAATAGTAACTGAACAATTTGAAAAAAATCTAATTTCTCGAAAATGTACTCATTGAACCATTCGAAATAAACTTTTAACAACCATTCATAAATATCCGATAATCTATATATACTGTAACATTGGTACAGTTTATGTTCATCTATCAACTCAATCGAAAAAATCTGTGTCGGAGCCGTTATGCTGGGAACGTATTCCAGTGGTTTTGCTCCTAGAAATGAATTGAAACTACTATTTCTCGCACTAGAATTATTGAAGGTATAATTAGAATCTGAATAAAAGCTTTCGACTTGATCGGAATATCTGCTAATACCTGTTATATTTCTTGACGATGACAAGGGCACCGGAGGTTTAGAATAAAATTCTATAACATTAGAATTAGTTTCCTTAATTACGCCAGAATTCAAAGTCCTTTCAGAACCTGAGGGTATTATAATATCAGAATCAGGATCACCAACAAATGGGGATTTATAGACTTTCTTACTGGGTGTTTGATCATGCTGTGTAATAAATTCTTCCAACTCTTGTTCCCCTATAAAAGGTGATTTATAGCCATTCGATACTGGTGTAGTCTTTCTATAAGCAGGATTACGATTACCTTTATTAATAAATGGAGATGCTGGCAAACTAGGCACTGTATCATATAGGGAATCAGTTGAATGGGTTACTGGTGGTGGAGGTCGTCTTCTAACCTTGTTATTTGATGATGAAACAGACACTGGTGAAAATCCATATGGAGACATATCTGAAATGACACTATCTCGTGCAACTCTCGGGGAAATTGGACTTCTCGAAGTCTCTGAGACCAAAGTAGAGTAACTTCCCATATTAGCATTGTTCTTCGAGTGTGAATGTTTCTGCTCACTCAATGGAGTCCATCCAATTGACACATCGCTAACCGCAGAGTCTTCTGAGTCGAGAAAAGAACTCCTGGTATTTAAAGGCGGTAATTGTGGAAGTGTAGGGTTCTGCCTTTGAGGGCTCCCTCTACTCTGAGGGCTCCTCCCATTGCTATGTTTCCCGCGTTCTGGTGTATTATATCCATACATTTACCATAAACGATGTATTATAACACAAAATGCGATCTTATTTGGCCAAAATAGAAGTCCTTAACGCTTCCACTGATAACAAAAATTTCTCTCAGATTAATATGTCAAGGAGAATATCCTTCTTATTTTACCTGTATAAAAGAAAATAGTTCCAGCGTTTGTTCATCAAGATCTAATTGCTAGAAATGAATCAGTTAATGTAAAGTAAATCGATTTTGATCTGACCACAAATTTCCAGCCCAACAACAAAAAAACAAAACCGAAAGAAATAAAAAAAGGACTCTGTGCAATTCCATGTTTAGGTATCTACAAACCAGCTGTAACAACAATCAGTAAGACTTCGTGGCCAAGCTGGTTAAGGCGTGCGACTGTTAATCGCAAGATCGTGAGTTCAATCCTCACCGAGGTCGATTATTTTTTTTTTTGCGATCGTGTTAATGAAAATGATCAGTAATGTGGTGAAACTAGAATATAAACATAGCACATTTTTATTATTTATTAAATCTCGTTGTTATTTGTGCTTTTCTATAAATTATATAAATAATCCGGCTCAAATCCTGTCTTCCGTTCTATCCACAGGATGTCATCTTTGATGGCCACTCGTTGTGGTGGTGAACCTATTTTTTGTATTGTTATAACCGGGACAAGTGCATTTCTATCTGACCCATAAGGTAGTTGAGTATATTTGGTGTTGTCTCTAGTCATAATATACCCATGCTGCTCACAGTAATCTTGTAACACCTCCCGCAATGTCGGTGTAACACGCCGTAAAGGAATGTTACTAACATTGTATCCATTTTCATCTCTATCTCCACTACTATGAAGTTCATTAATGTCATCGTCAATCTCTATAATTTCGTCATCATCGTCTTTCTCTAAATCAATTAGAATTGGACCACTTTTCTTTGTTTTCAAATGGTCGCGGATATCAAAATATCGGTCGTAATCTATTTTACCATCACTAATAGCACTATAAAGCTCGTGTAATTGGGAAACCTCAACAACCTGTATTTCTTTATTGCTATCGAATACTGAGTTCAGCATATTACGCAACCAGTTCTTCCAATTTTTATTATTGTCCTTGGTTCCAAAAAGTTGCCATTCTTTTACCAATTTTTTAATTTCATTGCACATTGTGTACACTATTAATTCACAAGTAGCTTTATCAAAAAAATCATAATAGTCTCTGATCATCGTGAAACAATATACAGGACCTTCTATGGTGTGGTTTATACTCTCCCATGACTCCAAGTCATAACCAGGATCAAAATGTCTATCAATTAGCTGTTCAATCATTAACGGTAATAGGTGTGTTTTGGATAGTGCATAAAACTCTTCTGTTCCGATAATATCTTTGAAATGCAAACAATTAAAAGGTCTTGCATCTCGATGATACCATTTATCACAATAACTTATAAATGCTTCTTTCATCAATGACCTCAGTTTTCTCCTCTGTAGTTTATTTAAGAGAACGTAGAAGTCGTATAGATAGTTTAATGAGGCAGATTGCTCACCAGTCCAGTGTGAAAGGGTATCTTGCAGTTTTGGAAGCACAAAATTTTCGATTACCAAATCATAAACCGATGTGAACTTCATGACAGTCTCATATTCAATCAAAATATATATGGTCTGGTCAACTTGCCCTGAATTACAAAGATCCAGGCTCTTAAATACTGTTTCTATCTTTGGAAACAAAATCAAATATAATTGTGTTTGCGTTTTGTTTAAATTGTTTCCAGCACCTTCGACAGTGAACTGAAGCAAGTCCACTATTGGTAATAAGATCTTCAACAAAGACTCATCCAGTGAAGAAAATTCTAAAGTCGAAAATTCTTTATTCAGCAGTTGTGCCATCAAATCGTCAACCATGGACTCGTCTTCTATCTTAAGCAACTCCTCCACTTTCTGTAGAAGGGTAAGATTTTCATCACCAATATTACTGATAATCTCCATCTTATTCTCTACTTGATCTAGCTCTAGCTGTACCATAGCAATCTTCTTAACCACATTATCCAAAGTCTGCTGTCTATGCACTATATCCTCTATTATTACCTGTGCATTAGGGTTTCGCAGCACCTGCTGCACATCCAAATCTATATCAAGAGCCTCTAGCTGTCTTCCTATGCCGGATTCTACCACTGATGTCCTCTTAAACTTAACATTCTTGTGACGGGGTTCAGCTACCTCGCCATCTTCGGAAGAAGAAGAATGTGAACTATGTGAGGATTCATCGTCCATCTGAACGTGCCGTCTTTTGCCAAGCATACCAAGACCAGCATGAGTACCTGTCTGCTCAGTATCAACTTCGATGGGCGTTGCCAGCCCTTGTCCTTGCTTACCAAGACCCGAACCCTCAACATACCCCAGTTTCTTTAGTAACCGGGCACCAAAGCCATATTGCTCTTCCAATCCCATAATCCTTTCGATGAAACACCTCTTTAGAAGATAATATTGTGTATATTATGCTGGGCTAGTTTAGTGTTGCCCTATTCTTTTATGTTTGAGTACTTTCGAATGTTTTTTGATTTCTTTTTACAAAAATTACGATGAGCTTTAAATTTGGCTTTAGGAAAATGCTTTAGACCTAGGAAACAGGGGAGAAGGAAACAAATAACGATGGATAAGGTAGAGGAACGTGCTAGAATAACTTTGGGTAAAGCACAGGTACTATGCCGTGATGTTGAGCTGCGAATAAGGGACGTGGAAGACTCTTTGGCTCACTGGCAGCGGACTAGGGGTACGTTACGGTTCCTGGTACGTGGATTAGCGCATCAGATGGGGTTTTTGGAACACTGTGTGCTGGAGCATGGTATTGGGAAGTGCTTGATTACAGTGGAATGGGATCAAGTTGTCCTTGGTGACCTTGTCGAAGAGATGAAGCTCTGGTATGACAGGATCAGTGATAAAATACATAAATTAGACGAGATCCAGAATATACTGGTGACGGGAGATGTGAAACTCGGTGAATATATTTCAAAGGACCAAGCATTAGCACTAAAACATAAGCTGGATGAGATTCCCATCATTAAACCGCAGGTCGATAATATTAAATCACAATATAATACTATGCGTAAGCGTGTACGCACTAAAATGATAGAACGAAAGCTAAATGAGATTGAAACACTGTTTGATTCACAATTCAGTGATACATGTTTAGACACAATTCAGCTCAATGACAAGTATCCAGCTCGTCTGGAGTTGATGGAAGATGAACTTGTGGAGTTTATTAATTCGCTAACTGCCCACTTTGATAAATGTAAGTTACTGAATTCAGGTGAATTAGACGGCACTGAAGAGTTTGATGATCTCTTGGAAATAATCACAACCGATGACCAACAACTGGATGAAATAATAAACCATCTAAAAGAAACTATAGAGCGCGTAGACCATGTGATAAATGGAATAACGACAATATTAGAATCCAAGACCAGACAGAAAATAGTACTACATGGTAAAATAAATGAGCTTATATCTAATTGTCAGAAATATAACGAGTATCTTTCGATATTCAAAGGAATCGCGAAATCAATAGATAAATTTAAAGAGGGATGCGTTCAGGAGATTGAACTAACTAAGGAGTTGCATAAATTTTACGATGGGTTTGAGACAAGTTACGGTAATCTTCTTAGTGAATATCAACGTCGTAAAACTCTGGCAAGGAAAATGCAGGACATTATACAAGAGTGTCAAACTAAATTGGAAACATTGCACCAAAAGGACGTTCAAGAACGTTCTAAATTTCTAAGTGATAATGGGAATTTCTTACCCGAGACCATCTGGCCGGACCAGATCAATGATCTTTCACCTCTATATTCACTTGAATACCATGTCAAAGAGATATAGTAACTGATAATAACAAAATTCAGAATAATTTTGGCATATGTATAAAATTATAATATCGGTGCATATTACGGGAACATTACACTATATAGATAATAAAATAGGATCATAACAGCTTAAAGCGAAAAACATTATCGAAAGAATGCAATTAAAGATAATTTATTTACATGTTGCTATGTTTTGTTTCATTTCTTTCAAATATTTACATATAACTATTTGTCTTGTTGAGAATACAAATACTCAATGGTATCTTTAAGACTAGTCAATCTGTCCGCAACGTCATCTGGAATTTCAGTATCGAATTCTTCCTCAATGGATACTATGAGTTCCACTGTATCCAAAGAGTCTAAACCCAAATCCTTGTGAAACTTGGCATCTGCAGTAACTTTGGTACTCTCATCAGCCTTCACAAAATTCTTAACGATATTGATTAATTGTGCGGAAATGTCATCCTTACTCTTTACCGAGTACATTCTCATCATAGGCCTCATCATAATCGGTCTGCATACAGCTCTAGAAGCACCAGATAGAGCAACACGAGGAATTATTCTAGAAAACATTAGAAATTATTTTTGTGTTATATATTTAGTTGTATTTCACAGGGTATGTTTTTGAAAGTAATCAATAAACTGGCATATAGTCACTTGAAATTTGATTTGGAAAAGGTGTGTCTCTTAAAGTATTTCAAATTTCGGTCTTTCTCACAAAAATATTGGATAGATATGCTCGTACAGTAGTACACTGATCCCCGTGATCATATTTTGCAAAGTATTCAAAACAACAGTAAGAGCTTTACTTACACAGATAAATAAGGTCGTTATTATTCTATCAGTTAGTCTATATATGTTTTCTATGTGTCATTCAGTGAAGCTTTATTGTTTTTGTTTTTTTATAATTCAATTGTTCCGTTAGTTGGAGCAGGGGATGATGCCATAGTAGGATTCTCACTAGTGTTTCTGCTTAGCGACCTTGTGCTAGATAGGTATCGGCCAAGCATTGCTGCTCCAAAGACGCCACCGCTTTCTGGAGTGTCCTCACTTCTCTTTTGAGATGTGCTGAAGTTATGTCTTTCCCAATGGGCATTTAAATGTCTCTTATGTACCACTGTTTTGATATGGTTAGGTCTACTGCCACCCTTCATAATTGACTCAAGTGTCATACTGTGTATATCTATTCTATTACGTTTGATTTCATCAGCAAAGTTTTCCTCAAACAGTTCGACGAGAAGGTTATGCCCCGATTTGTTACCCACGTTACTTCCGGATAATTCAGAATGTAAAATTAAACACCTGCTTAATGCCAGAACTAATTCGTCAAAGCTAGACATCAAGATATTCAATTCATTTGGATTAAACTTATTCTTATTTTCTTCTGTCAAAAATACTTTATATTGTGAAATACCACCGTTAATTGGAGCGGATATAGTACCGGTTATGCTTCTCGATAGTTCATTCAAAACATTCGAGTATTCGCCTTGCTCTTTGATAACCTTATAACTCATGTTTTCAAGACCGTAAAGTTCTTGGATTTTTAACTGTAGTGATCTCAAAGCATTCTTTAGAGGAGACAATTTACGTCTAGAGACTTCGATGATTTCAGATCTATTCATCAAAGTAGGGAATGTGTTAATTGTACCATAGGTATATTCTTCTACCCATAAATCAATCACCGATTTTGACCCTGGGAGTCTCCTAAAATGACTAAACGTTCTTAGATTTCTGTTCTCAATATACATCCGAATTTTATTATTCAGTTCACTCTTTCTACTTGTGGAGTACTCTTCAGAAATGGCCAAACGTGGTTCAACAGTGCACACATGGATATATTTACCCATAGGTGGGTTTATTAACAGTTCATCAACTTCATCCAAGGTTTGGACAATACTTGAACCGTGATAAATTTTCAGCAACCTATCATGCATTGATGTAATATGCTCAAATGGAAGACCTTCAAATATAAACATTCGGTTACGCAAAGAATTTGGAAAACCAAAACCAAGTAGAGCAACTCGAAAGTATGTTGGCACCAATCTATCTACAGATTGAAGTTCGGTATAGATAGTGGCTATCTGATCATGCACAAAGGCCAAACCATTTAAATCATAGTTGATTTCATCATAAGCTTTTGTCAGGTCCTTATAAATCGATAGTGCCTTTTCTAATTTTAAACCACGAGCAAAATTTCTTGCAGCTTCCTTGAATAAATATTCCTTACGCTCAAAACTTGACTGTTCTGGAAAAGGAGGATAAGATATAGCAGGTAAGAAATCATTTGGATCCCAATCATAGGTATTTGCTAGTAACTCTAAACATAAACCAGCCTGCACATTGTCACGCTTCTGGATAAATTGAATAAACAAGTCATATACCATTTTGTGGAATAATTCAGGTCTATCAGCTTCTAATAAATAGCTAAACATCTCAATTCTGTGTGCGGTTCTATCATCATCAAATTCTTTTTGTGATGGAATCTTGTATGTCTCACTAACAATGTATAGAAATCCAATGATCTTTTCAAGGAAATCCATTAATGGAGTGTAAATTACATCATCTACATTAACGTGTATTCTATAGCAGACACAAATCATAAATCTTTCCAATTCATCACCGTACATATAGAATTTTCCAGTTTGATAAGCATTGAATAACTCCGGTATACACAGATTGATTGCTTGTTGCAAACTTTCTTGTGACTTCCAAAATCCCAAAATCATAGTCCATAAGATATTTGTACTGGTTTTTATGGCTTGTAAATGTCTATTCAACCCAAATCTAAAAATTTCTCTTACAATGTGAGGATTTGAGGTTAGTAATTGTAATTGATGTGGTGAGATTTCACCAGTACCATATTTCACAAATGATTCATGATCATAAGACTCATTAGCTAATCCTGTCCAGCATTCATTCAGAACAGATGAAACTTGTTTTTTCAGATTTCCAGAAATTAGGTAAACGGCCTTCCGTGGGATTATGGCCAGTCTGGTCAAAGTACTTACTTTATCGTTTGCTATCATTAGCAAAGCTGTTAGATAGTCTGCCCACACCTTTTCCTCAAAGACATCCTTACTTCCTTTTGTTACTGGATATGGAGCAAATTTCTTGATCAAAAAATCTTTACACATAGTTAGAATTGTCAATGTTGATCTAGCAAATAAGGCACTTACACCCAACCACTTCTTAGCTGGGTAGAAATCTCCCTTGAAGAACAACTTCTGTGTCCTAGTTATCAAAAACACTGTCTCTTTGGTTAATTCTGTCACATATAATGAAGAAGTAAAATAAGTGTCATTTTCGCAAGATTTAATGACTTCCAAGAATGATGGATTGTCACCATATAAGTCAGTAGCAACTTTCGCAATTTTGCAAATAATTGTTACAATTTCTAATAGAATTTCTATAACAATTTCATCATTAACAATAGAATCCATTGGAATACTTACAGGTGAAAGCTTATTTGGGAAAAGTTTAGTGAAAACTCTTCTAGTTCGGAAGAGATTACCCTTTTTGCAATATTTTCTGATCAAAATAAAAAAGGAGCAATAGGCTGGTATTAATCTGATTAGGTTTCTTAGTATTTGAACATCAGAAACTTTCTCAATTAGAGTTATTATTACTGTGTTGGCAACTCTAGTTGCAGATATTTCATAATTTTGTTCTGAATGATACAAATAGGGTTGATGTGTCCATGAAATACATTTTGAAATAAACTCCAACCTTACTTCATTCATTTCCTCTGAGTTGTATAAATATTCTTGTAAATCTGTATGGGTAATAACACCCAATAAAGAGGCATATTTTTCTCCCAGATATTTTTCTTCTTCAGGTAGAATTGCTTTCTTGGTGAAATTTAGTTTGTTATCTTTTTGTTCACAGCTGGAGAAGATAGTGCTTGTTACTCTTACTATTTCCCATGGTTCAAAATATTGTTTTAAAGCTGAGATACAAAGTGGGAAGGCCCTTAAAATTAATATCTGGTCATAATATATAGTCTCCTCGACAGAAGCCATAAATATAGTGACCGTTTTGAAAAGTCTTCGAATTGATGACAACCAATCATTATAGTAAAGGGTAGAAGAAATTGTCGACAAAGAAAGTAAATGAACAAAGCATTTACAAATTTTCCTGCCTAATGCCCCCCATGATTCTTTTCCTTCTTCAAAAACTAACGACATAGCATTTAGTATATATATACCCACGTATGATATGTCTTCATTTTCGTTTCTATGTTTTTCGCAGAAATCTTCAAAAAAACACATGTCGTTTGCATCTTCGACAACTAACTCATTTAAAAAGGAGACCAGATTTGAAAAGATATATAACTTTAAATCCTGACTTTGAACATTTTCTTCCTCATGAACACTTTTGAATATTCCTAACATCGATTCCAGTAAGGGACTGAAATGCTTCACCAATTGCGGAAGAGGAGCATCGTGCAAACTTGTGATTATAAACCCAAGTTGTTTAACATTACTTTCAAGGAGAAGATCTGAGTTGTTAGTGGCAGTAAAAAAATCGTTAATAGATTTATCAATGTTAAATAATGATCCATCGTAATAAGATTTTATCTGCAAATTTATTAGTTTTTGTCCAATTGAAGACATTAACTGAAAACCCGTAAACTTCTTATATTCAATGAATTTACCGTTTTTTCTTATGCAAATATTTGATTTTGCCATCAAAAACCCATTTAGATACACAAGCACTCTTATAGATTCATCATCTCCCATGAATTCTAGGCCTTCAATTCTAACTGTTTCGCCAATCGACTCTCCAGGTTTTACGGAAACAAATTCCCAATTCTTTTTCTTCTCTCCTAGATTGCTATAACAAAAACGAACATTTTTATTTTTGGAAGAAATATGAACCGCCACATTTTTTATATTTGTTTCTCTTTGGCCAACATCACACAAACAAACACATCCCACAGTCAGATAGAAGGCTTCAACTTTTGGTTTCGGGTCTCTATTAATTTTCATGGGTATGCTTCTTACACTCAGTATGTTAGAGTTTCTTACTTTTATTGCAAACGATTCATCTAAAATTTCCTTAACAGTGACAGAAACAGACAAAGCTCTTGGATTTATGGCAATGCCGAGAGTTGAGTCGGACAATATATTAGAAACCAATGAACCCCATCCCAAGAATGAACCTGTGTCGTCCAAACTATTCAAAGAACTAGCTGTATCAATATTCCCGGGTTTAAATTGTGAACCAAAAATATTTATCACAAACTTATGGGGTGTATCAGCATTGGCAATACCCTTCTGTTTGGAGAATACAGGAGAAATATCTATTACACCAGCACCGACACCTCGTCTAATTTGTTGGATATAGCTTTCTCCATTGGATTGGAAAGGAATAAATGGTTCTTTGAAAGATGATAATGCAGCCTTCGACCTTAATGCGTTTGAGTTGATCTCGACAGACTCGGAAATGATTAACACAAGATATATTTTGTTTTGTCTGATTATGGAATGGAAAAGACTTTCGAAAAGAACAGTAGCAAAACACATATCCTTTTCAGAGTTAGGAACCTCAATTTCGTAAGGATCAGTCAGAATTTCGCTGTTCGTCATTAAATAAGCCACAACTTTGATATTGTTCAAACGAGGGTCCAGCACAGCTGGATCTGACAAAATTTCTTTAAAATCGATTAATATATGCGATCTATCTCTATCATACAGTTCACATTTAGGTGATTCGATTTGTAAGATACTAGATTCGGTATTTGGAAAGTTATTTGTAAGGCCGTATAACATAGAACTTAGAACCAGAGTTCGCAGGTCAATCTTATCAAATGAGAGTAATTCACCTGTAATAATATCACGTGCAAATATACCCTCAAATCCATAAGGATCAGGATTATTAGAACGAACATCCAACAAGAACCGGTTGGTTCTACCTTTAGAGGAGATGAACTTCGAAATCTTTGCCAGCAGAGAATTTGCAGCTCTTGTAATCTTTATCCTTTCAATATCGGTGGTAAGTTGTAACCGTAATCGTAACCGAATATTATCCAATTCGTAATACAGCCCCACAAGTTTCGAGTAAATCTCAAACTCCCCGAATGAATACATCCAGTATATATGTGAACAGAGAAGGGATAATACGGGGCCCATCTCATCAACAAAAGGTCGTTTCTGGTATCTAAAGTATGGGAAAGGTGGTTTAGTTGGTTTTCCGTGAGTAATACTACTGACATCCAGTCCTTCTTTCTCTCTGAGAGTGTCGTACAAACTTGGAGCTTTGCATTCCTTAAGGTCTTCAGTTTGAAAGTCAGACATTTCTGGTGCTTTAAAGAAAGAGATAATATGTATCACTCTGTTTGGATCGAATGTTGCAAATTTTTTAGGGAATATACACACCATAGGCTTTACATCCGGCAGCTTTTCATTAGTAGATGACGCATTAGCAATGAATTCTTCTGGAAACGGTCTGCTGCAGAAATAGCCTCTGCACCACTCACCATCAACACTCTCCTCGAAGGCATACACCTCAGCACCCACGTAAATGTTGAGGAACTGGTGGTTATGGTAAACTAATTCGGGATGCCGTAGCAAAGGGAGGAACGACCGCATCATAATACCATATTGAAGACCATCCAGTGGCACAAATTTATGCTCGGTCATTTTTAAAATTTAGTGTTTCTTACTAGTATTATTATAATTATTATTATTATTATTTTCCCTTAATTTTGTTTTTAATTTTTCTAGGTTCACCTGTTTTCCCCAATTCCAACCTCTCTTTTCTTACTTTAAACAGTCTAATCTAATCAGGGTTTTGTCAATTGTTGGAAATGCTCTTGATAAGTCACTATCTAACGGACTATGCCCTGTTTCTGTTGTTGTTTTGACCAGTTTCAACCCAAAAAATGGTAAATTATTTTTTTTTTTAACGATTTACCTAAAATTTTTTTTTCTTCGTTTTTTTTTTTTTTTTCAAAGGAAGCAGCGTTTTACAAGCCAGATAGGAGTTTTAAAAAGGTGTGGCAAACCATTCAGAACACGTTGGGAATCTGTATTAGAGCTTTGAAAAGAAACCAATTGACTATCAAATAAGTGGAAGATGACATCTATGACAATACGAGCTGGTGTTTGCGATTACGATGAGGCAGGAAAACTATGTACTGCTGTGCCGGTGCAAGGGGAGATTACTATAGCCCCACATGAGGAGGATATTGAGCTTGGGTTCTGGTCTTTTGAGTGGAAACCTTTGGAGAAGACTGCTGGGAATGCTGTGGAGCCGATTTCTTTGATTTTGATTGCTGGAGAGACGAAATGTGTGCGACTAGATGCCAAAAGTGGAAGGGTTTTTTCACTTGTGTTCTCTTCTGATCAAAAATACTTCTTCTGGTTCCAAGAGAAGAACAATAGCGGACTGGCGTTGAATGAGTTTAGTGAAAAGGATGTGGCGTTCTTGAATAAATTGGACAGCATACTGGCCGGCCCAGAAGAAGGAGAAGAAGAACAGGAAACGAAGACTGAAAGTACAGATGTAGAAATGAAAGATTAATAGAATGAATGTATAATTTCTCTTTATTAATAAGGATAATATGTAATAATTATCACAATTTGGACTAATATAAATATATACGTACGCTAATCATTGCCACTTGACGGAGTAGTCTAAAGTTTGGCCAGGCTTGAACAACGCAACTGTGATATCACCTTTGGAGATAGTTTCAGGAACCACAGTTGAGTTTTTGTACAGGATGGCATGCTGTTGGTTTTTGCATTGTTCTGGGGTGATACCGTAAAAGGCAAGTCCGAAATCAGAAACAAAACCCTTCAACTTATCCAACTTGTTGTTTTCTGCAAACACTTGTGCCACATATGGAATTGCCAAAGACTGTGTGTATACACCAGCACATACACCTACATGGCGAGCCTTCATTTCAATTGGGTGTGGGGCAGAATCTGAGCCGAAGAAGAAGTATGGTTTACCGGAGGTGGCCGCATAAACAAGGGCTCTTCTATCACTTGGTAATTTAGCCACCGGCTTACAGAAATTTAGCGGGTTACCTGCCCAATCATCAATGGTTAGAAACAAGTGGTGAGCAGTCAAAGTTGCAGCAACCTTGACATCCTCAGCCTTGACGATACCTTGGTTAATCTCCTCAACGGCTCTGATTGCAGCCTCGGTGGTACAGTGTTCAAGGATGATCTTTAAATTAGGGAAATCGTTATGCAGTTTCTTCAAAGCTGGTAAAAAGGATTCTTCAGCATTAAGAACATGGATATCCTCTTTGTCCACAGATGGTTTTTCACCGTGTAAATTTAATACCAAATTTTCTTCCTCCATGGCTTTGAAAATAGGGTAGAAGGCACTAAAATCATTAGGGTCAACACCAGCTGCAGAGTTAGTTGTAACACCAGCTGGATAGCACTTCACACCGTGAATTGCACCCTCCTGGGCTGCCTGGTGGATCAACTCTGGAGTGAGCTCGCGAGACAAGTAAAAACTCATCAGAAAAGTTGTTTCTGGAGCCAGAGATTCTAATTTTCTCTTGTAGTCAACCACACGTTCTAAAGTCACAATAGGTGGCTGCAGATTGGGCATAACGTAACAAACAGAAACACCACCCTCTCTCACGGTTGGTGTGATTAGCTCGCACATGGAGCCGTCACGTACATGCACATGCATGTCGCAGGTAATACCCAGGTCAATTTCGGACATATTTTCTATAAGCTACCGTGCTTTATGGAAGGATGAATTTAATAGTTGAAGGGGGACTTTTCAAGTTGATTAATCAATATGACTGACATGTGATTCTTTTCATAAAAAATTTTTTTCCGATTTTTTTCCAAAATTTTTCAGTTGAAAAAAATTTTGCGATGAGCTCATCGCATTTCACACAGCTTACTAATAAGTTAGTTGAGTTTCAGCATACTAAAACGCTGGATTATACTAGATTAAGCACTAATATATTGTTTAAATATTCATTCCCAACAATAAGTTAAGATAAAAAAAGAGAACGAAAATAAATGAGTGATCAGGTAGATATTGTACCAACTGCATTTTCCACACATCAAGATGATAGTGATTTCACTTTCCAAAAATATGAGCAGTCTGAAATAGACAGGAGTTTCTATTTAGGTCCTAATCCTGAAAACGAGGCGTTAGAGGATCAATTATTGAAATATTACTCTTTGGATAAACTACTTGACTATCTTGTGGAGAACCCACAATACCATCAAATCACTCTGCAGTTCCCTGACACTCTGATAAAAGACGGTAGTTTTGTTACGAGAATCCTGCAGGATAAATTAGCTGGTGATGAAGTACTGAGGAAATTCTGGATTCTTGCAGATACTGCTTACAGTGCTTGTTGTGTTGATGAGGTTGCAGCAGAACATGTTAGAGGTGATCTTGTTATCCACTTTGGTGATGCTTGCTTAAACGCTATTCAGAAACTACCTGTTGTATACTCTTTTGGTACTCCATACATGGACATTGACAACCTTGCTAAGTTATTTGAAGAGAAGTTTGATGACAAAGAGGCCCATATATGTTTGATGTCTAATGCCTCTTATGATTTCCATTTGCCACATCTGTTTGACAAGTTGACAGAAATGGGTTACAAAAACCTGATATCCTCAAAGGTAAACCATCATATGTTGACTGAATCAGCTACCATCTTGGACAGTAATAACTCCGGTAAGAGGCTGAATGAAATTTTCACGCTTGGGAACAGAATTCTACTCAGTGAAGACACTTCTTTACAACTAGATGAAGATATGCTAAGAGAAAAATATACATTGTTTCATATCACAATCCCACAAGACCCTCACTTGCTATATTTATCGACTGTTTTTAACGATATACACGCATTCGATGTCAAGGATTCGAAAATTAGAAGCGGGCCTTTCCCATCCTTGAACAGACGTTACAAGAATATGCACGTTGCCAGAACTGCTGGTTGTATTGGTATTCTGGTGAACACATTGTCTATTAGAGGCACTAGGGAGACCGTAAACAAGTTAATTAAATTGATCAGAGAGAATGGTAAGAAACACTACTTATTTGTTGTTGGTAAACCAAACGTTCCTAAATTGGCTAACTTCGAACCTGTAGACATTTGGTGTATCTTGGGGTGTGGGCAAAGTGGTATCATCGTTGATGAGTTTGGTGACTTCTACAAGCCTATCATCACGCCTTATGAACTAACTATGGCACTAAACATTGAAGTAACCTGGACAGGTAAGTGGGTGACTGATTTTCAAAAAGCGGCGACTGCCATTGATGAAAGTCTGGAACAGCTAGGATGTGTAGAAGAAACCACGGTAGGTGATGAAAAGGACGAAGATGCGCCAGAATTCGATGCTGTCACAGGTAAATATGTCAGCACATCCAGACCGTTGAGAGCTCTAAGCCACTTACAGATCGACGGTCCCGAAGAAAGTGAGAACAAACTGGTCCCAAGAGTATCAGGTGGTACCGTTATCAAAGGTACCGTGTCTGCAGCTACAAGACATTTGGAAAATAGAGCATGGAGTGGTCTAGGTACCGACTTTAATGACCAAGAAGGCTACGAAGAAGACGGTGCCACCGTCGAAGAAGGTATATCCGGTGTAGCAAGAGGATATCAATTCGATCAAGAAAACGCCAAAGACAACTGATCATGATAGATCATCTCCCCACGTCTATAAACACCACGCCACCCCACCAATTCCCAATTATTTGATCTCTACAGCAATGGCTGCAGAGAACTTTTTGACACATTTTTTTTTTAATGATCTCGATACTACGGGTGTTTTTCTGTATCTAGGGCGTGTATCCTAGCAACGGGGATGAAGCTTTTTATATGGAAAACCTCGCTACGAGTTGTTCTAAGTAATTTCTCGAAACGGGTTTTTGTGAAGGGAAAAAAAATTTTTTTGTTCCTTCCATTGTTCCTGATGCGATGACGTATAGTGCCAAAAGGTGTCAATATTTATTGAATGTGTCATATTTATTTTTTTTTATAGATGTATATAAATAATGTAACCCCTCCTTTTTTTTTTTTGAACCCTCAGCATTAGTAACAATAATCTCACTGTGTCCCAGTACTATAAAAATGTCTGTCTATAGCAACATCGACGCTATTCCTAACGATATCCTGTTTGCTACTAAACAGAGGTATGTCAGTGATAACAAGCCTTACAAGGTGGATCTTGGTGTTGGTGCGTATAGAGATGGCGACGGTAAGCCTTGGATTCTGCCTTCTGTTAGAGCTGCTGAAAAATTGATTCACAATGATCCGGAGTACGATCATGAGTACTTGAACATCAGGGGACATCCCGCACTGTTGGACGCGGCTCCAAAAGTTTTGCTTGGTGATGATTCTGAGGCTCTAAGAGAGGGCCGTGTTGTAACTGTCCAGTCTCTTTCAGGTGCAGGGGCTTTGCATATAGCTGCCCAGTTTATCAAGAAGTTTAGTCCCGAAAAGAAGATTTACATATCTGACCCTACCTGGCCAATCCATAGACAAATATTTTTGAATGTTGGCTTGGAAATCGAATACTATCCATATTGGGATGCTGTCACTAAATCTATTAAAATAGAAGAAATGAAAAATACAATTGCGAATGCACCACGAGGTTCCGTCTTTGTGTTACATGCTTGTGCTCATAACCCAACTGGCCTTGATCCCACTGAAGCTCAGTGGGATGATATTATTGATGCTCTGAAGACTGGTGGCCACATTCCATTTTTTGATTCTGCTTATCAAGGATTTGCCTCTGGTGACCTGGCTAAGGATGCGTTTTCTATAAGAAGAAGTACTGAGAAATTGGTCTATGACTGTCCGATCTTTATTAGTCAGTCCTTCTCGAAGAACGTAGGTATGTATGGTGAAAGAGTCGGGTGCCTGCATATGGTGTTAGCAAGACAAGTGGGCGATATGCCAAGAATTAAAGAGGCGATCACTTCCCAGTTGGCTTATCTGATTCGTAGCGAGGTCTCAACTCCACCAGGTTATGGAGCGAAAATAGTGGCGAAGATCCTAGCTACACCTGAACTGAAGAAACAATGGCTAAACGATATGGTTACCATGTCATCTAGAATTAAATCTATGCGAGTTGCCTTAAGGAATTATTTAGTCGAGTTCAAAACACCTGGTAACTGGGATCATATTGTTGAGCAGTGTGGCATGTTTTCATTTACAGGTTTGACACCAGAAATGACAAAAAGACTAGAAACGGAATACTCTGTATATATGGTTCCAACTGGTAGAATGTCAGTCGCTGGCCTAAACGAGAATAATGTCAAGCATGTGGCAAAAGGAATTGATGATGTTGTTCGTCATTATTCTAATTAATATATAAACTAAGTAGTAAATGAGTATATCAGGTTCAAATAACTATGAATTGTCCATAACAAAACTAAGGTAGAGGGAGAGGGAAATTATTAGGAATTTTATTAACTATATAATGTACAAAACGTTATGAATGAATAAAAATTATTAAAATGCAAAAGAAAAGAATGGTAAAGAACATAAAAAATATTAACAAAAAGGGGACCGACCCTTTTTTAATCGTAAAGTTGAATTAGATTATGGTTGATTTTTAACCTTTATAAGGTTAACTTGAAATTGTCCGAAAACTATGCAAGGAAAGTTAGAAGAGCAACAAAATAGAAATAAATACTAGGAACCCGTTTGCAATGACTCTTGTTGCACTAGAGCCCATTTGAATGGATTGAATCTCTGCTTGGCCCGTAGTGTTGGTATTAGCGTTTTGCACCTCCAAACTGGATGAAGCATTGTCATCTTCATTAGGTTTATAAGGTTGAATACCAGTTGGGTTCAATTGATTGTTGGAGTTTGAAGGAGAAACGAAGATACTTTCAGTGACGGTTTGGACCAAAACTGGAGTTGAAGTGGGTGACAAGAAAATACTTTCTGTGACAGTCAGGAATTTTGCCTCCTTTGAAACATCTACTGTAACTCTAATGCTTTCTGTGACAGTAATATACGTAGGTTGGATTTTAGTTTCAGTAACGGTTACTTGATAGTCACAGCCATTGTTATTTCCATTATTAGAACCTAGAGTTTCTGAACCATTATTCCTATTAGTGTGAGAGTTGCTATTTGAGCTTCTATCGTTATTGCTATTGTTGGTATCATCGTGGCTCATGGAATTAGGTTTGTCATCTTCAGCACTCTTGGAAGAACTGATAGCATTTGTTGGATCTATCGAATAAATAGAAGAATCGGTAATTACAGGAACATTGTTATGATCTGAGTTTATATTAGAAGGTTGAACATTTAGACCATTACTATTCGTGTTTGGAGCGTTCGTGATCTCACTGCTAGTAGCTGGTTCGAATGAACCATGGTTGCTTGTGGTTGGAACAAACTGACCATGTTCACTAGATAGGGGAACAACACTTTCGCTAGATAGGTGAATACTACTGGATGGTTTAACACCACTAGATGGGTGAACACCACTGGATGGGTGGACACCGCCAGATGTTGGGTGATGAGGAACACCACTCGATGGAAGGACACCGCCAGAAGTTGGAACATCACCAGAATGATGAGCACCGCTAGATGGTTGAACACCACTGGATGGGTGGACACCACTGGATGGGTGGATACCACCAGATGTTGGGTGATGAGGAACACCACTCGATGGAAGGACACCGCCAGAAGTTGGAATATCACCGGAATGATGAGCACCGCTAGATGGTTGAACACCACTGGATGGGTGGATACCGCCAGATGTTGGGTGATGAGGAACACCACTCGATGGAAGGACACCGCCAGAAGTTGGGACATCACCGGAATGATGAGCACCGCTAGATGGTTGAACACCACTAGATGGGTGAATACCACTGGATGGGTGAATACCACTGGATGGGTGGACACCGCTAGATGGGTGAACACCACTGGATGGGTGGACACCGCCAGATGTTGGGTGATGAGGAACACCACTCGATGGAAGGACACCGCCAGAAGTTGGAACATCACCAGAATGATGAGCACCGCTAGATGGTTGAACACCACTGGATGGGTGGACACCACTGGATGGGTGGATACCACCAGATGTTGGGTGATGAGGAACACCACTCGATGGAAGGACACCGCCAGAAGTTGGAATATCACCGGAATGATGAGCACCACCACTGGATGGTTGAGGGCTGCCAGAAGTTGGGACTTCGGTGTTGTTGGTAAAGGAAGAACTTGGAATTATGCCACTGGATGGGTGAAGCCCGCTTGTTGGTTTAAAACCGCTGGAGGTTGGTCCTTGTGAAGACTTTCCTGAGCTAAAAGTATTTGATCTAGACTTTGAAAAAGTATTACTTGGGTGGTTTATGCTTGAACTTAAAGAAAATGTTGACTGTTTGCTAGATGGTTCTAATGATGAAGGAGTTTGTTTAGATGAGCTAACAGTTTTTGAGGATTGCTTGGATGTTGAGCTACTAATAACACTAGACGTAGATTTCAGAGATGTAGCACTTGAACTTACAGTTTTGCTATGAATATTAGTTGAAAAAATAGAAGAATCTTTTGGGTTACATGAGTCTGGGACGTAAGGTTTTGTGTAGATTACTTGGAAATACTGACCAGTTGTGTCATAAGTAGAACCATCTATATCAGATCCTGAAAATTCAGTAGGATCATAACCACATCCAATTTGGTAACTGTAGGTTCTACCATCAGTAGTAGTCATTTTTAGAATACCCGATAAAGGATCGTAGGTAAAGCTCTTACCCTTGCCTTTGACAGAAATAGATGTTACACCAGACGAGGAGGTACCTAGACCATTGATGACAACAGTGTTAGAAAATGGGTCACTAGTTTGGATATAAGCACCACCATTCAACAGATTCACAGTTTGTCCGACATATTGATAACCATTAACAAACATGTTACTTCCATCTAAATTCACTTGCGCAGCACCACTGACTGGGGCGTTAACTTGAACATTAACACCACCACTTATTTGCCATAAATTATTATTCAAAATGACAGATGTTGAAGAACCCAAGACCAATTCAGACTTACAGTCTTGGTATAATACTGAACCGTACTCGGTCATCACGTTGTAGATAAAATGACCATTGTTTACGAAGTTCTGAGGCGGACGATGACTTTACGAGGACAACACAAGTTTTGTACACCATTTGTCCTGATTTGGAAAGTACCATCGTTTTCAAAGTTTGTTGGGTATAATTCAATATCAACATCTGCACATGTTGTTGAACTTCTTTGTGTACTTTCTATCAAAAACTCACCGTTAGTTTGCATATTATTTGTATCTTTCACCAAAAAGTGGAAAACATCATCGGTATCGTCTCCCGGTTGTGGTATCGAAGAAAAATAATCATTTTTACCGACATACATGATAGCTCTACCAACCAAAATATCGTTTGTAAATTCGTAGTTACTACCACCATGAATATTAAGAACGGAATCATCATTGACGGTAATAGAGTCACTGATGTCTTGATCACCTTTTAAACTAATAACACCAGAAACCGACATCGATGCTGCCAGTCTGGCTATTAGAAATAATGACCAAACCAAATTGTTAATGGACATTATATTGTGGTTTGTTTAAATTGTTTTATTGTTGTTTATTGTTGTTAGGCGAATCAATAATTACTTATGAAATAAGTAAAAGAATGTTTAAAATATATCGGAAACCAATTAAGATGATTAAGGAAAATATCAAACCTTTGATCTATTTAAATAGTTTTGATCAAATCATAATTTGATAATTTCAAGGGGATATATTGAATTGAGGGCAAAAAATAAAATAAAGGAAAGAAAAAAAAAAGAAATCATTGATACCATATGTTTCATCCAGTTGGCAAAGAAGAAAAAAAGAATAAAGTGCCTTTAAACTATGTTGTAAGTATAATTACCGGCAACAAAAGGATCAATTCCAGAACTGCATCTCTGTGATAGGGAAGAGATACCCCTCTCCTAGGATAAAAAAATTTTTTTTTTCAAACAAAAAAGCTAAGAATAATAATAAAAAGTGGAATAAGTAGCCATCAAGCACTCGCAAAAGAAAATATTGATTATTTTTAGACAAAAAAAAAAAAATTAGTTCAGGTAGGCCTTTATCTGAGGTCAAATAAATTCCTCTGATCCGCATGCTTCCGGCATTACCGTTGGTGAGTAAGGGTCTCTCCTAGAACTTGATGAAGTAATGTAATAAAAACATTTTACCGGCGAGAGAACAAAAAAAAAATAGTAAGGGCACTGAATATTTCCGCAACATATATTTGGACCCTTTAGTTCAAAGATGTAAAAAGGTTAAAAGAAAATAGCAAATGATTTGGTAAGACTGGTTCACAAAACTAGCTGTAGAGCAAATTGTTTTTTTTTTAAAAAAAAAAAAAAAAAAGTAAATAGAAATTGCATTGCTTTTTTTTTTCTTCATTTTCGGAACATACAGCGCTTAAAGAGTTCATCGGCTTTCAACATATTCACATTTCTACGGACTTTTCTGAAATCGGGAAGAGTATTAAAGTAAATTTCAAGGAAAGAAAAAAAAATTTTTTTTCTTTTGAATTCTTTTGGATCACTCCAGTTAGTTGGAAAACTTGTAAATTATAATAAAGCTTAGAGTGTAAGTCAGTAATCATTAACAGCTAAGAAAACCAAGTACAATAGGACCCTTTTATTTTTTCTATATTTTTTTTATCCTAAAAATAAATAATAAAAATTGCTTTTTTTTTAATTTGTTTCCTTACTTTGCCAGTTCAGGGATCATTTGTAATGAAAATTTGATTGCAAAATTTTCCAACGGGGATGTTTCTAAATTTGAAATGAATATCCATTCTATTAAGCTTGCAAAATCAAGAAAAAACCTGGTATTGTCAGCAAAAAGAAAGAAAAAAAAAAGAAATCAATGTTCTTTGCTTTGGTTAGAGAGAGTGGGGGGCCTTATGTCTGGGAATGGGGGAAACGTACAGAAACACAAGGAAAGTAAGGAAATAAATTCCCGTGCCATTGCCCAGCACCTCTACGAAGGTTTAGCTTTACAAAATATCAAATAAAAAAAAAAAGTAACTTAAAAAAGAAAAATGTATTCTTTTCTTGAAAAAAATTTTTTACCTATAGCTCATCGGACGGAACGAGATTTTTTTGTTTGTTTTTTTTTTTTTCAATGAAGGAAAATAAACACAGAGAGAGAAAGAGGAAAAAGCCGTGAAGTCTCCGCCTCATCACATTTACTCCTTCAGCTTCCCCCCTCAAAGTTGCTGTGGCATATTTTAAACGGATCTTGCTTCTTGGTTCAAAAAAAAAAAAAAAAACCGTCTTCATGCTTTTTTACTCGATTCCTAAGGAAACCAGTACAGGAACAAATTCAAGCCACTAGATGTTGGGAAAACCCAGCAGGGAATACAAAAAAAGAAACAAAGAAGAGATTTTTCAAAGTGACGTAAATATATTTGTAATTGATCTATCAGAATGTGCGGCAGTAATATTAGAGGATGACAAAAAAAAAAACCAAAAAAAAAAAAAATACCCCTTTGACCTATAGCAACTATACGAAGAAATACCTAAATAACAAAAAAAAAAAATGGTAGTTCCAATTTACATCTATCCCACTATAGCTTGGAATAAGCATGCAAAAGAGGAGAAGCTAAAAGGGGGGGGTTGGGGGGTAAAGCAAATAACTGCATTACTGGAACTTTGAGGTGGGGGTATCCAATCAAAAAAAAAAACAGAAAACAGAAGAACAGTAAAATTGATTAATCGAAAAAAAAGAATTTTTTTTCTTTCTTTTTTTCCTCGAGAAAAAATAAAAGATCTATTTTTTACATTCTCTTGTTGTACACATTTTTCTTAGTGAAATTTTGTTGTAGGAAACTTTCTCTGCATCTACGCAGAAGGAAATAAAAAATCCTTTTGTTTTTAAGAAAAAGAAAAGAGGGGATTACCGATGTGCTTTTTTTTGGTGTCAAAACCAAATAGTGCTCAATTCTATTTTCATCCGTATTCTGTTCCTTAAGAGATAAACTGTTTACTGCATAGTTGACTACATAGTTTACTACATAGTTTTTACATTTCCTTTTATTCTTGTGCAACAGCTTATTATGGGCCCACTTTTAATAATATATCTGCATTAACAAATATTTTTTAAGGGAGTACTACCATTTCAGTGAAAACATTCATATCAGTCAATCCGATTCACCTCAACTTTAAATTGTCAACTGATGCAACAATGGTCTGCTGATGCAAAAAAAAATAAAAATAAAAACACATCCCGCAAGCAACACTATATTTCTGTGGAGATTATTTTTATTCTTTATGTTGTTATGCGTGATTTGATCGGGAATTGTATTTGCTGTATATCGGTAAATGCATTATTACTAATGGCGGATCCACATGGCAACATAGGAACTATCTATATTTAGAGCATTGACTAGTATTCGATTATAATGTTTATTTATTTATAGATATTTCTAGCTGCAGGGTTCGGCTTACTATTGACTCTACAGATTTTTTCTTTTCTTTATTTCTTCAAAAAGTGGGATGTTTTTTATTCATCGGTCTTCTTGGCTTCTTCAGAGAATGGTTTTTTATTGCCTCATCAAGAATACCTGAATGCAGTAAAACACCGTTCTTGCATTAATTTAAACAAATCATCCATTGGCAACCCTCAATAGCATTAGTGATGTCATATTCTAGGAAACTACCCCCGCACTTTAACATCTCAAGTGTAGAAACAAGGGGTACATGAGATATAAATAGTTTTGAACGTTCAAAAATTGTTGCATGCCTTAAATTTTAATAACAATTAGTTTGCCTTAAAGTCAACTGATTCTTTTTTCTTTTCGCATTTGTGCTATATGAAGTTCTAGGTAACCCACCTTTCTACTTTTGCCGAGTACCGATTAATGATGCAAGGTGCTGATGTAAAGTATTCATATGCAACTTTTATTCTGGAGAGAAAATGTATACATGCCATAAGCAACAGATGAATTTGTATTTTTTAGTCTTGGTTTTTTCCTATTCTACGTGATTTGATAAAGAGTTATGTGGTTGTTTATCGGTAATTACCTATTACTAATGGTATCCCACCTTACAACATTTTATTATCTATATTTAGATCATTGAGCAGCATTCTATTTGAATAACAATTTATTTTTAGATTGCTTTTGGCTTAAGGGTTCTGTTTGTTTACTCGATAGTTAGGAGTTTCTCGACCAACTGGAATATTTCATTGGCTGATTCGTCGGCCTTTGTCTCATTCTTGTTGTAACCAGGGGTCTCCAAAGTGGTTTTAATTGCCTCATCGAGAATACCTCTCAATTCATTTAGTAAAATACCATTCTTGCACCAGGTTCTAATTAATAACCAATCATCCATTACTAAACCCGGTGAAACAGTATCATTTGTAATATCATATCTGAGCACACCTCCAAACAGTAACAGGGCAAGTGTTGAAACAGGGGATAGATTGGATATAAATAGTTTTGAAGTAACATTTGAGGAGGTATATGCTAAAAATGGAATACTAGCAAGTGGTAATTTCGCCTTAAAGTCGACTGACTTTTCTTCTAAATCCTGAAGTAACTGAAGTTCTGAGGCATCCAACTTCTCTCCTTTGAAAAACACAGATGAAGGATGGAGGAAGGCTCTATTGGCAGGAAGTGGCAATTGCGTCATAGCATTAATATCAATATTTTGGCCACTCTGTTTTAGTTCCTCTAATTTTTGTTGAAATTCCTCATTTCTAATCCAGTATCTTATTTGTTTAGCTTCCGGGTCCTTTTCGATACTACCAGCACTAGTCGATAAGAATTTTATGTCAGGTAGTTGTACTCTGGCAACATTTGGATAAAGAGCACCAGCAATAATTGCTTGTAACATAGGTTTGTTTTTGGCATTTCGGTTCAAATAATCATCTGAAATGGTCTTATTATTCATAGGGATGAAACCTATGTCTTTTAAAACAGAAATGTATTGGACATTGCTTGATTTTATTTCTCTCAATTTGTTAAATGAGAGCAAATGTTCTTTCATGAATTTGTTTTTTTCTGAATTATCAGTGATATTAATACACTTTTGGACAATTTGAGCCATAGCTAACAGGTCACCATCTGTTTCATACTGCTTTAGAAGTTGCTTAATTTTGTCTCTGTTTTCCAAACCACCAACGAACGGAGAGCCCGAAAGACTTAAAATGGAGGCAATTGTAATACAAATATCTTTACAACCAAAGAGAATACCAAATAATAACAATTTTCCATGTTTAGGATCAACTAAAGGCATTAAACTAACATATTTACCTAACTGCGTTAAACTTTTCTCTTTGCTATCAATCAATCCGATGCTTGCTAGTAATTTTTCTGCCATATCTAGAGCCTTCAGTGGTGGTGCCTCTAATCCAGAGGACAAAAATTTTTTCACATCTTTGATACCCATAGCCTTAACAGATAGGTATAAAGAGTCCAAAGCCACTCTTTTAATCTCTGGTGTAGGCATTTGGAGCATATCCTCCTCATAGAGTCTCTTGGAAAATAATTTATAGGAAAGACCTTCTCTAACTCTACCTGCACGACCTCTTCTTTGTTTGGCCTCTGCTTGGGAGATGAAGGTTTCAATAAGCCTAGTGGTGTTATCTTTGGGATTATAAACCATTGTTTTTGCTTTACCGCTATCTATTGTAGCAACACAATCATCGATAGTAATAGAAGTTTCTGCAATATTAGTAGAAACAACAATCTTTCTCTTATTCTTATATTTTCTGAATACTAGTTTTTGTTCATCGGCAGAAAGGGCAGAATGAAGCGGTAAAACTTCAAATGAAGCAGATGTCAACATTCTACAAAGACGGTTAATTTCTGCAACACCAGGAAGGAAAACTATGATCGACCCATCATTGTTTTCCATATTCAACTTTTCGTGAACATGATCCACCAATTGACAAAGAAGATCATAGTTTATTTGACCACTTTTGAAAAACTTTGAATCGGCACCAGGTCTTAGTTCCAAATCTGTCCCCTCGCCCTCTGTATCTTCAGTATAATCAACATTCTTGATTCTTTTTATCTTGAAATCCAAGGTCTCGAGAATATCATCAAGGAAGAAGTCCTTAATTGGAAATGTACGTCCTTCAATATGGCATGAAACTAAACCTGGGAAATATGAGTGAAATAGATTGACATTAACTGTTGCACTCATTAATACGATTTTCAAGGTTTTCACTTTTTTTAGTAACGATTTCAATAAAGTAACAACGAGATCTGTATCGATTGATCGTTCGTGAACTTCATCAATAACTATGATCGTATTTTCAAGGAGTTCTAAAGAATTCTGAAGGATTCTAACCAATACACCAGTAGTCATGAATCTTATCTTAGTATATTTTGAGCATTTATTAACACCACGGATAGTGTAACCAACTTCATCTCCGCATGAAACACATCTTTCGTTAGCAACTCTTTCTGCTAAACCAATAGCAGAAATTCTCCTAGGTTGTGTACAAATAATATTTGTCTTCAACATTGTAGGATCATTCGAATTTAATAGAGAATCCAATATGAATTGAACAACTTGGGTTGATTTACCTGAACCAGTCTCACCAGTAATTAATACAACTTTGTTACTTCTTACCATGTCAATGATATCATTCTGTTTAGACCATGCTGGAAGCTGTTTACGAAATCCAATCATTGTATTATAATCAGAGGATGATTTCCTTAATTTATCTCCTTTAATTATCTCTTGAAGATCCTGATCATTGAGTTTTGTTTGCTTTCGATCATTCTTTGTAGAGCTTACCATCCTTTCTCTGTTCAATTGCTTTGATCTGTTGCTTTCCATGTCTTCTATATTTAATAGCTTTCCAGGATTTTCGATAATTTTTTCAATATTTTCTTGTAGCCACTCATATATCTGAAATATCATTTCACTTCCTACAAGTTGGTTTTCCTTAATATAATGCAAGAGCTTTATAAGTATTTGTTTCTTAATATAATTCGGTAATTTTACTTTCTTATTAAATGTGGAAACAATAATTGCTGGAATAGAGTTTGGATAATCCCACGTTCTATAAACCTTAAGTCTGAGACCGTACTTATCAACTAATGTCATTGTCATACTTTCAGATTTTTCATCAATTTTTACTTTTTCTTCATAGATGCTTTGGAGACTTTCCAATTCTTGATTCCATAGTTCAATGGATTCGGAGTTGATATCAGGTACAATATTTTGGGAGCTGATATGGAGTTCTGGTATTAAAGTTTGTGTTAAATAACCGGCTGCTGCTGCCTCATTTTCTGAATAAAGTTCTAGAGCATAAAGAGCCTCGTCTTTTGATACAGGAAGTTCTTGTAACTTCTCAATTTTTATTTGCTTCCGTAAAGGTAGAGTTGAAATTTCTATAACATTTTTAGAGTCTTCTTTCCTCTTGTGGAAAAATTTTGGAAAATCGTCTTCTGGCAGGTTGAACAAGAGGAAAGCAAGTGGATCTTTGTATGTCATAGCCTCTTTCACATGTGCAGGTCTGAAATCCAACTGTATTAATCTTTCTTGAAGCTTTTTCCTTTCCTCCGTATCATTTAATGACTCTTTAATCTTTCTCTCCTCCCAATTTATATTAAGTTTCAGACAGTTTTCTATATCCTGTCTAGATGATTCGCCCAAATCTATAAAATTTGCCGAATCCCAAGCTTTTTTTGGAAATGTATATTCGTTATGAGCAGGTTTAGAGGGCTTTGATACTTTGTTATCTTTTTTAGCGCTCGAAGTCTGTTGGGTGGTACCTTTAACTGATTTGATTAAAATCGGAGCAGAGTTTTCTTTTGCTGCTTGTTCATTTTTTGCTGCAATAATCTTATCCTTTTGTGCCTTCATCTTTCGATCTTCTAATACTTGTTTAAAAGGATCAACGCAGAAGTTTTTCTGTGCTTTGTCCTCTGGTTTCAATGATTTTCTGTAATCATCTAATTTATACCACACCGATCTATGGTTAGGAGGCAACATCATGTGTGTATTGGTATTAAATGCCACTCTATAAAGCGCCACAGTTGCAGCATAATGACGAGCTTCCATTGTAGTCTCTTGGGGTTCAATTGCACCCACTCCTGTGGTTTTATCGTATACTGGGTCGTTCATTCGGACTTCAATAACCTCTCTTGTCTTTGGATCAGTCCAGGCCAATTTCGCAATACCCACAAATTTCCCATTGGGCTTCTTCATATCGTACTCCACTTTATTCCAACCATGACGCTGACAGAATTCATGAAGCAGTGTATGAGGTAGCTTACCGGTCCAACTGGCAGTAGAGGTTACTTTAGCCCTATTTTGCTGTTGCTGTGCTCTCTGTTCCTCAGTAAGCACTCTTTTGCCACGCTTCTTCCCCGCTGGAGGTTCTACTACTGGAGGCGTCTCATCTTTCTTACCTTTCTTCTTAGAAGATTCAGGTTTCTTCGCATCATTCTTCTTCTTGGCCATTTTTTAGCCACTTTTTTTCTAGTACAAGTAGAATCTACAGGTCTAGCCTCTAATTGACTAACTTATTGTCCAAATAACGAGTTTATTCAACTATATATTGGTTAATAATACCGAATATATTGTGCTTCAGAATTCTCGATGACCAAATTTTTTTCAGAATTTTTTCAGCATTTTTTTTTTTTTTTTCAAGCATTGAGAAAGGAAGCGATTGAAGAACAACAATTAGAAGATTAAGTTCCATTAAAGCTAGAGAATTGAGAGGCAAAGAAGCTTAAGAGTAGTTGAATCAAGGAAATAGCTTTCATTTTATATTTTGTAAAGGGTAAAGTGAAAAGAGCGAACGAAATATGACTGTTTTGGGGGAATTGAAGAAGCATTTGAGTCAAGGTGAAAAGTTTGAACTTGTGGACAATGAACACAATGTTACTTCAGATATTTCAGCTGCTAAAGGGATTAAATTTGATGAGGATGAGCTGGATCTAGGTTCTGAGACCGAGTTTTCTGTAGATGGAAAGCCAGTTGATCTTCGAGTTATCATTCAATGTTGGATTCATAGAGACGATAGTGCTGCAGAATATTTGGCGGATTGTCAGGAGAAACAATTAACTAATATCTCCTTTTTACAGCGTAATGATTTGTTGAAATGGCTTTCAGGAGAGTCAGAAACTTCTGAATACATGGATGTATCTAGTAAAGGTAATCAAGAAGAAGATACCAATCGTGTTGCCATTACAGATGAGGCAAGTGACACCGGAAGAAGCAGTTCTCGTGACCCAATTCTGGAAGAGTCTTGTAGAAAAGAAAGAGTTTTGTTGGATCACAACACAATGTTGCATGGTAGTAAACCAGTTGACTTTGGCTACCTAATAAAGGACTCTGAATTGAAACTTGTACATTCCATTAAATCTACCCTACGCTCTAAGCAAGGTTCGGGGAAGCCGGGAGCTGTATCTAAATACTCAGCACATGGGCAAAAAGTCCAAAAGAAAGATCCAATTATCCTAATTCCATCTGCCGCCTCTTCTCCTTTTACTATCTCCAACATCAAACAATTTTTGGAAGGATCCCAATATATTAGTCCAAGAGATATCAAGACTCTAAATACCTCTGACGTTATTATGGTTGAGAAGAAGTTTGACAGAATTTCAAAACCTATAAAATTCATCATTGTAAATAATACTAGAATGTTCACTAAACCGGAATATTGGGATAGAGTGGTAGCAGTATTTACTACAGGACATGCTTGGCAGTTCAATAACTACCAATGGAACACACCTCAAGAGTTATTCCAACACTGTAAAGGTTATTATTTCCATTTCACTGGTGATGTAGTGCCGCAGCATGTTCAACAATGGAATGTGGACAGAGTTGAAATAGACAAGTCGAAGAGATTTAAGGATGTTGAAGTTGTTAGATACTTCTGGAACAATCTTGAAAAAGAGCTACTAGCTAGAGGTTTCCGTTGAATTGGGGGAGACTGCCTAAGATAGCTTACCTCTTTATTTTTACGATTTACTGAAATCGAACTGGTTACGATTTTAAACGATGTACGTTGGAAAGAGGCTAATTCTATATTCTGCTTTCTCATAAATCTATATTATATGTACTATTAAAATAAACTTTCTTTTTCTCATCGGAAATTCGTAGGAGGTCTTTTTGAGGTTTTGATCTATAACTTCCAAAATGCATTTGTGTAGTAGCATATGCCGCTAATTTGTTCATCTATTACTATGTCACCCGTATCAACGCAACCTTTGAGCATTTCCTGAATAATACCAACACTCCAAGTACTGGAAGAATCAGTATTTAATATTTGACTGAGAGATAATAAGTCGGAACCTGGCTTCTCATTAATTACCTTGAGAATCTTTTCTTTAATATGTTTGAATGCATCGGTTGTGCAGACACTTAAAACACGACCATTAATTTTAGTCAGATATAGATCATTAAGACCATAGGTGCTGAACTTTTCACAGGCTTCGCGCATCTCTTCTGGTGAAATAAGTCCTGTTCCAATTCTCATGGATTTATTGTACAAGGCAAATAAATCTACTAGAGTTATCATTACGTAGCTCTCTCTATTTTCCTCATTTTTGAAGCCATTTTTTACAAAGTCATAGATTTCTCTCGATATCTCAGAAATAAATTGTTCTCTGTTATAAAATGTGTCTCTATCAATAATTAAGTTCGATTGCTGTAGTTTATTACCATTTATTTCCTCCTTTCTGTATAGCCTTTCAATTGAATCAGCTAGCGATATTAACTTATCTAGATCTGTTAATGCACTTGTGAATAAAATATCGTTATTCAAAAGTTCGGCTTCTCTAGTTTTTTCAAGACTAGTAATACCAACTTTAGATAGCTTTGTTTCCAATAGAGGCAGAGGCTCGGAAGTAACTGAATTTCCTTTTTTAATGCTATCCTTATTATAGAAATTGTCTGCTTTCAAGTCTGTAACGGCTTTTTCCAATGCATCCGCAAATAAGAGACCATCAGATTTTCTAAAACTGATTTGAATGTAATTCTCTGCAGGGTTTTGATTAGCTTTACTACTCGACAACGATTCCAATTCAATTACCAATCGGTTATCGGTTTGCCTCTTTGATATGCTGGCTTTGGTTCGTATTTTTGAGTTTGGAAGCCTTGCACCACATATTTCACAATTCCTTACCTGAGGATGGTTGATAAAAGTACATTGTGGGCATGTATTAATATTCTCGTCCGTGGATGAGTTAGTGTTGCCTTTTTGTGTCGTATGCTTGCCATTGATAGTAATAGAATTTTTTGTTAGTTCGTAATCTGCTGGGACACCACAATTCACACAAACTGGTTTTGTTGATGAGGTAGCTGTGAACTCCCCCTCAGAGTCATTAGTTACCATGCAAATTGGGCATATCCATGTCGTTGTCAAATTCTTGTCCTTCTTCAAACCCATCATAGTTTGTATATATGACATTGAGCCGTCAATGAATATAATCAATCTTGCTGATCTTCGAAGAAAACCTGATGAGTAACTTAGATGGTGGATATCATCAAGTTCTATGCCCATTGAATTCTTCTGTGGGTTTAGTGAGTCAACGTAAAGAACACGTTGTGACGTTAAAAAGATTCTACCCTTCTGTCTATTCTTAATTCTTTCTTTGCCATGGTATAAGCCAACGTTATGATCGATTAAAATATCTTTCTCATTCTCTCGTAGTAAAGGTTGGCCAGATTCTGTAGTCTCTACAAAATGCCAGCATTCCATCGTTCTTCTTTTAAGGTATACTGATTTGTCGTTTTAATTGAATATATTAAAGTCATTATTTTGTAAAGTACATACATAGCAAGAATTGCATTTTTAAGGGAACTTTTCAGAAACGCACAAACACTTGTAAGCGTGAATCATTTCGTGATTTGAAATAAAAAAGTGAAGAATAAAATAAAAATAGATATTATTAATTTAGTTTCTACAGTTAAGTTCATATATTGCTACATTAAATACAATTATAGAAGCTTCAGAGACACTAAAAAGAAACAATAATTTAAAAAAATAAATATTAAGTTTAACACCTTGAAGCTAGGAAAACACTAAATTAATAAGGATTTTTGTAAAGGACAAAATAAGTCTACAAATAATGAACTGATTTAAAAGGTAATGTGATTACCTGAGATTTAAATGATGGGGGGGGGGTAAAAATGGTATCTCTTGATTAGCAATTTGTTTGTTTTTTAAAACAGATTATACTTTATTCGGAATAGGAAAAAAGTTGCCAACGAAACCCAACTCAGAAGGCAAAAACATAAATTTTCAAAAGCTAAAATAAAATAAATATATAAAAATCCATACAAAGTAGGTAAATATACGCATTTCCTAATATTAGTAAAGTAAAACTATATACTAGTTTAGTTCAATAAAATCGAATTGTTGATAACGTTGAACTACTGCTGTTTTACCCTAAAATACCCCTTTCTTATTTTTTTATTTCTTTAGTCTGGACTTTTCCAATCATGTTCAATCAGAGTTTCATCATAAAGGCAAACCCACTGTAAGTCCAGCTAAATATACCCATTGTAACGACAATGCTCCTACTTACATGATATATAAATTACGTATAAACATTGATTAAAAGGAACCACGTCTACAACTTTTACATACCTCCATTTTGTATATTTCACAACACTATCAAAATCTTTTAGAAAGAAAACAATTTAGACAAAATAAGAACAATATGTAAAATTTTAAAGATCTGACAAAAAACCCTAAAAACCCAAGAAAAACAAACAAACCCTAACCTTAATTTCACAAACGTAAATCACAAATTAAAAGGCACATGACTCATCAATAAGCGCGCGGCTGAACACTATCAAAAAATTACCAAACGCTAAAAGAGTCATCCTGACCACATTAGGTAATACTGTAATAATACATGGCGGCAATAGGAAAAATGAAGAAGTCCGGAAAAGAAAATGAATAAAAAAAAGAACACGCGTTCGAAACTCGTTGGACGATTTATCGCCCATATTCTATTTTTATTCACCTAATTTTTTTTTTTTATCGGCGTAGTGGGGGGCGATGGAGAGGGCTGGCATGGGAAGCAAAAAAAAAAAGAAATCGGCGCAGCTTTTCCTGTTCCGTGTGGTATTTTACTGTGTCTGGTGAAAATCCCTTAAGGAAATCACCGTAACAACGAGGGCTTAATAGGAGGTCCCTCAAATGTCCCAAAACGAAGAGAACAAAAAAAAAAATTGAAATGGAAAATCGAAAACCAAGCCATCTGTTCTCAGCTCATTTCTGCTGAAGTTTTCTGGTAGTGGATTGATGTGCCCGTAAGAATAGGAGCTACAGCAAAAAAAAGAAGAAGTAACGCTGCGCTCTCTGTAAGGCATAAACAAAATCCCCGATGAGGAAACATACACGACTTTATCTGGACCCTGTATTTCCTATAACTGATCGATGAGAATAATATTGCTAAATTTAGAAGATGGCTTGGTTCTTCGATTTTATTTTTTATTTATTCATTAATATATATATAAATGTATCTAGAGTGACTAAGATACAATTCTTGATCAGTAGCAGAGAAAAAACAGCTTAATAATTAAAAAAAAAATAGATTAAAAAAATAACAAAACAAAACATGAGGAATTTCTTCGCGATAATATTCGCATTGTTTTTTGCTTTGGCTAGTATTGTTCTAGCGTGTATTGCATGTGCTGGTTCTACTAAGAACTACTATCCAATCAACCAAATCTTCTGTGCTCAGCTTGACTTGTCACAAATATCCGTTAGCTCTGTGTTTCCAGACGTTGGAAGCGTGGACTTATCTCAATTGGGTTTACCGGAGTACATCAACATCGGCCTATGGTCATACTGTGTTGGGTCTAGTCAAAACACAGTAACTAGCTGTACCTCACCAGGTGGTATCCAGACGTTTAATTTGAAAGATATCCTAAAGGACAATATCGAAAACAACCAGATCGTCTCTCTGGTTGACAATGTGGCCTCTATTGTGTTGCCACAGGAACTACAGGATAAGATGGGGTACTACAATGCTCTGGTGAGATGTATGTTTATTACATTGATTATTGGTATTGTACTCACCTTTTTAAACCTAGTGGTGAATGTCTTGCGTTGGTTCCTACATTTCTCATTCGTGAATGTCATCGGTGGTCTATTGGCGTTCTTATCCTTTGCAACTCTATTAATTAGTGTTGGTACTAATATGGGTACTTATATCTTCATCCGTCATGTTCTAAATAAAAACTATAGTGACTACGGTATTCACCTAAGCTTAGGAAGGAAATTTTTGGCATTGCTGTGGGCTGCTGTGGTGGCTGCACTATTGAACATATTTGCGTGGATATTCGTCAGACAACGTAAGAAGGTTGTCTATGTACACCAACCTTACAATGAAAAACCTTACTATTAAAAACCATAAATTCTCAGGTCCCTTTTTTTTATTTATTTACAACCCTTTCCTCCTCCATTTAGTCATATTACTTGTTTCAGACCTATTCCTCCTACTATTCCACACACAATCGATATTCACCGGATAACTTCATATTCTTTCGCTAGAATGTTTTTATTTTATATACTTGTTTAGTTTCATTTATTTATTTTACTTTACGTCCTATAGAAAATACTTGTTTAACTCATCTTCAGAACCTTTTAACTTCAAGATATTAATTTATAACTATGAAACAAAAAAAAAAGACTATGGTTACAATTATATATACTTTCACTGCGTTGAAATAGTTGCAGCATCAATGAAACTACAAGGAAAAGAATAAAATTACATGGAGCAGAAAAAACAATTCTTCGATAAATGATTTGATAATTAAAAAAGTACTTTTTTTAATTTTGACCCAACGTGTATATAGCGAAAGATCTGTGAAGTTGGCGACGAACACTGACCTTTTGTGCGTCAACAAAGGAATCAACAACAACCTTAATAGCTCTATCAAGATCCCAGGACGAAACAAATTCAGATAATCTCATTTTTGCAAAAGATTCTGCAATTCTTAAAATGGATTCCAAATGACGAACAGTAATTGGGAAAGACCCAGTCGATATACTCTCTCTTCTCAGATCTGCATAAACACGACTAACTTTATCCATATCCATTTGATGAAGTTTTGGATAAACTTTTGTTCTTGCATAGTGAATATACTTAATCAAAAGCTCCTGCGGTATTGGAGAGATTTCACCTTCCTTCTTTCTTTGTCTTTCTATTCTCTTCTGTCTGTTAGATAAATGGACTTCATTATCGTCCATAGCATCTTCATCATCACCTTCGTCTTCTTCAGGGTTAACTCCATCATTACCTGGATGTGATCTAACGTGCGAATCGACAACAAAAGAGGCCAACCTCTCATCAGCCTCTTCATCAACCAAGTCACGAACCACACACAATATATCAAATCTGGATAAAATAGGCTCCGTTAAGCTGACATTCTGAGCCAATGGAAGTGTTGAATTATAACGACCACCATTTGGATTAGCAGCTGCGATAATTGAACAACGTGCCTGTAAAGTAGTAACAATACCTGCCTTGGAGATGGAAATACTTTGCTGTTCCATAGCTTCGTGAATGGACGTACGATCTTGATCATTCATCTTATCAAACTCATCAATCAAACACACACCCTTATCAGCCAGCACCAAAGCACCACCTTCTAGTGTCCATTCCTTAGTAATAGGGTCTTTTCTAACAGATGCTGTCAAACCAACAGCAGAAGCACCTTGACCGGTTGCAAAAACAGCTCTGTGAGCTGTCTTTTCTACGTATTTCAAAATTTGTGACTTGGCAGTACCTGGATCACCTAATAATAAAACATTGATATCACCACGAATAGAATGCTTACCATTAACATTCTTTGGAACACCACTAAACAAAGAACATGCAACTGCTGTTTTGATGTCACGATGACCGTAAATTGATGGTGCGATTGATGAGATAATTTTATCAATAATACCACGATCTTTAGATAACCTTCTGAATTCTCTTTCCTCTTCTTCAGTCCAGCTAAAAATATCCAAACCCTCTTCGTCACCATTTGATAAATTACCTTCTCTTCTTCTCACAGCATTTGCCTCAATAATGGTTGCAAAAACAGGGAAACCATTCTTTGCATTCAAATTACCATCATAATTATTCTTGTATATACCTGTAACCTCAATTTCCTCACCCGGTTTACAAATATCAACAAGATCAGCTAATAGAATAACCTCACGATGTCTTGGCAAACGACCAGCTGGAACTGTACCAGGTGCTTCCTGTAAAGTGATTCTTTGGTAATTTCTATAAACTGTCTTTTCACCATTCATTGAGAATGGCCCCTTAGATTTACAATTAGTACAGAAAGATATCTTTATTTCTTCATTTGAATCTTGAAAAAAGGGACCCAGAATGGAACCACACTTCAAACAGTTGAATTTGACGTATTTCAGTTGCGGGAAGACACCTGTTCTTCTTGTCACAACACCAGATACACGAACTAGAGTGGATAGGTTAGACTCACGAAGTTCACGCAAGCTGTGGATAGTTGGGAAAT
>JAEVGP010000007.1:600000-879540 GCA_017309295.1 Nakaseomyces nivariensis | reverse complement strand
CCCCACAGCACCCAGACCCCACAGCACCCAGACCCCACAGCACCCAGACCCCACAGCACCCAGACCCCACAGCACCCAGACCCCACAGCACCCAGACCCCACAGCACCCAGACCCCACAGCACCCAGACCCCACAGCACCCAGACCCCACAGCACCCAGACCCCACAGCACCCAGACCCCACAGCACCCAGACCCCACAGCACCCAGACCCCACAGCACCCAGACCCCACAGCACCCAGACCCCACAGCACCCAGACCCCACAGCACCCAGACCCCACAGCACCCAGACCCCACAGCACCCAGACCCCACAGCACCCAGACCCCACAGCACCCAGACCCCACAGCACCCAGACCCCACAGCACCCAGACCCCACAGCACCCAGACCCCACAGCACCCAGACCCCACAGCACCCAGACCCCACAGCACCCAGACCCCACAGCACCCAGACCCCACAGCACCCAGACCCCACAGCACCCAGACCCCACAGCACCCAGACCCCACAGCACCCAGACCCCACAGCACCCAGACCCCACAGCACCCAGACCCCACAGCACCCAGACCCCACAGCACCCAGACCCCACAGCACCCAGACCCCACAGCACCCAGACCCCACAGCACCCAGATTCCACAGCACCCAGACCCCACAGCACCCAGACCTCACGGCAATGAAAATTGTTGTTTGTTATTGTTATTAATTATTAAGTTATTTTTGTATATGTGTTGAAATTTATTATAATAACGAAATTTTTTAGTTGTTTTTATATTGCGGAATATTTTAATTGTATTATGGAAAGAGTTATTAGAGATTTATATAGATAAAAAGCATATTAATATAATTACATTTTTCTGTCTTTATTATATTCTTTTCACTACGGCATGTTCGTTTAATGATTTTTTTTATTTATTATAAATAGTTACTTCATGATTTAACTTAATTGGTAAATAGAATTAATCCTTTTAAGTTTATTATTACTTCTATACTGTAAACCATAAACATCAGTTTTTTGCTCTTATTGTAAAATAATGTGAAAGCACTAATTTCAGTTTACTGGCTTAATTCTATTGTGAAATTACTATTTATTCAAATCTGTGTTTGGAATTAGCTACGTATTCTATTTACTATCATAATAAATGGTATTGATACCATTTATATACATATTACATAGAATAATTCAATATATCAGGAAATGTCCAACGATATAATATAACTGAATAAAAATAAATAATTATCAATATCAATTTATTAAGTAAAATATATAAAAAAATTTATCTATTCAAGATTGGTGACTCCACATAACAATATAGACATTACAAATTATTTATTATATCTCAATATTTTGGGCTATTAATTATTTTTAAGAATACAATTCTAACTGAAAGATGTTTTCTCTAGACAAATATGATAGTAATTCTCACTATATTTATTATAATTCTTGAAAAATATAGATATTGATTCAACTTTCTTGTTTAAGTTCTCCATTAAATAATCAAATATAATACTATACTTTGATAAAAAGTACAAGTGTATTTGTTATTAATGCTTTCTGGCTAAATTCCTTATTTTAAAATGATATTGTTTTTTAATATTATTGGAAGAAATTCCAAAAGTTATTTAAAGTACCGGATTCTATTATTAGTAAAGAATAATAAACTAACATTTAGTTAGGATCTATTAAAATTTTTGATTTTGAAAAATTTTTTTTCATATTTTGGGTTCAAAAGTGGACTTACAAAAAAACTTTTAAGTTAGAGATTTTTGGACTAATGTTTCAATATTACTTCTCTTTACTTTATTTTATCCATGATAAATCAATAAGTTTTCCTAATTAGACTTTTAACGCCTTGCTAATTTCCTACAGTAAGGCAAAGTGAAACAAAAGTAATAAGCTTAATAATAAGCCAAATTTCTCGATATTGCTTTATTTTATTACAAATATTATTTTGTATACACTAAAAGTTTGAATGTAAACGAAATATATAGTAAAAATTATATTTATAACTATATTTCAAGGAATATAATGAGATGATCATGATCGAATGGTTGTAACTTATATGAAAGGTTGAAAACATCTTGTCAACAGTAGTTTTGAACGGGTAAGTTTTTTTTACAGGGCCGACAGGAAAAAAAACAAAACTTCGACAGCAGCAGTAAATCACGTGCAGAATCAAAGAAATTTTTTGAGCGAAGAAGCGACGTAAAAAGTGGCTGGTGTTTTTTTTTTGGCGAATACTTCGGCCAAGATAACAGACGAAGAAGACGAAAAAAAATAAATCGCCTGAAAAAAACAAAACAAACCGGATGTTGTTTCTGGAAAGCAACAAAACAGAACGGATATAACACGTTAATGTACCTATTTCTAAGTTCGATAATTTTCAACTTGAAACAATTGATCTAATAATTACCTTTCCAAAATTGACACTGTGTGAATAGAAGTTACTATTACAATCATCTATCGGCTCAATAAGAAGTACCCATACTAAGCAAAGAGGGAGCGAAATCGAAAAACCTAAAAGAAATAGAAATCTATTTATAAACCACGGACATAACAGAGAAGATAACAGAGGAAAGCAAATCGAAATAAAGAATCAAAATAAAAAAGTTTGATAGCATTATTTGAAGATATATTAGTCAACTTGGTGCTATTACTATTTTATAATATTGTTCTTATTATTTGTCTTCCCCAATTACAATTGTATTATTTTAATTTAGTTTAATTCTGACCTATAGGTTCTTATTATCTTTTTTTTTTTATTTCGTGTTTTATCGCATCTTCAGTTCTATTACTTTGAGATCAATCACTCACCTTCATTTCATCTTTTAGTTTATGATCGACGTAACTAATTGTATTATAAATTTTTTTTATTTGAACTAAAAGAATCATTTTTATTATGAGTGTTGATATCAACCAACCCCACCATACAACTAATATACAACAGGCAAGCAGGAAAATATGTGCAAATTGTAATCAGATCATCAATCATGGCAGCCATGACAGAAAACCTGTATTAAAGGCATTGGGCAAATATTATCATGAGGAGTGCTTTATTTGTCACGACTGTCATAAACCATTAAAACCAAAATATTTTCCTTTTGAAGTAACAGAGAAAGATGAAAAGGATACAATTTTGTTATGCCAATATCATTACTTCCAAAGAAACAGTTTATTATGCCATGTGTGTGATAAGCCTCTGAGGGGATTGTATTTCACTGCTTTTGGAAATAGATATGATGAGGAACATTTCTCTTGTACCATTTGTCATACCCCATGTGGTGTTAGAAAATGCTTTATTAATGATGACAAACTTTATTGTCGTTTTCATTTTATTAAATACTTCTCAAAAAGATGTGTGAGTTGTGATTTTCCAATATCAGACCAATATATTGAGTTTCCCAAAGGTGATCAAATATTATGCTGGCATCCTGAATGTTACGGGATTCATAAATATTGGCATGTTGATTTGGCAGCGGATAAATTAGGACTACATAATATACCGAAGTCGACAATAATCCCCGAGTTTCCAATTGAAAAAAATTTACCGAATGAAGTGACTAATATGGATAAGCAAATGCAGGCATTTTCGTTTATCCTGAATAAAACATGGTCTGTTCTTTACAGGTTTGAAGAAGAAGCAGCGAGCTGTATTTCAGATATGTTCCAATTCCTTACTACATCCGATCAAATGAAGGGTGTTGACGCAACTGCGCTTCTCGTTCTTAAGGTTGGTTGTTTATTCAAAGGCCTAGATACATTACAAATTTACAATACAAAATCTACTGTTGATAATTCTACTAATGTACAAAAATCAAATGAATCCCCCGATTTTCGATCTCATTTTTCAAAGCTTCCTCGAAATCTGTCCAAGAAAATAATGATATATCTCCAATTTCTAAGAAAATTACAAGCTGGTGAATCATCACGAGAACTAAATCTTTCTGCATTCATGTCCGCAATTACTGGTTTAGCACAGTATTTGAAACTTTTGACGCGATATGGATTACATTTAGCTCTTGAAAGGAACAAAGAATTGAACAATGTCAACCCATTAATGAAATTTTTACGCGAAGTAGAAAAAAATGAAATCTTTGATAAGGATCCATTCACATTCATTACGGTTTCTCTGAATGCTACTGATAATTGCACTAAATGCCAGACTTATATTCAAGATGAATGTATTCAGTATCACGACTTCAGATGGCATCTTAAATGTTTTATATGCTCAAAGTGTAAGGAGATTGTACGTCCTAACGACGTGACAGACAGTACTTTTAATAAAGATAGCAAAGCAATATTGTGTTCACGATGTTCTGTCGAAGATGCTGTATCTACACCTGGATTCAAGCATGTTTCTAGCCTTGCACAGTTGCTGTATTTACTTAAAATTGCATTAGTTAAAACTAAAACTGTTATGGAATTACAGTATAGGGATGGAACTACAAATGTGAATAATAATATTTCAAAAGAAAATTTCAAATTGGAGGAAACATATATTAGAACTTTGAATGACGTTAAACGATTGAAATCTAAGAGAGAGAGTATAAAACTATCAAACGATAAAAGAGAGGCAAGAAAATCTGTAGTTTTAGAGATACCAGAAGAAGATTTGAACAACAATATAAATAATGAAGGGAATCTGATTATTCAAACAGACACTCTTCCCGAAAATAATGACAAGGAAGAGCAAGTATTTGGTAATAATAAAACATTAACATTAGATGATATTTCAAGGATTGTTGCTGCAGAACAGGCAAGAGAATTAAGACCCAATGCTTTTACCCATTTTAAAACACTAAAAGAAGAGCCCGACCTTGTTTCAAATGGTCGAAGAACTGGTGTCTATTATTCGGAGCTGGATCATGAGAGTCTTACCCTAATAAAAATTATTAGTTTAGCTTTTTTGGAATATAACTACCCAAAGAGTGATATTATTTCACTTGACTTGAGAAAAATTGCTGTCAATTTAAATAAGACTGCTAAAACCACGCAAAATTCGAACTTTTGGTATAAAATGTGGAATATGATGAATAAAGAACCAAAAAAGAACGTTCCAAAAAAGGTGTTTGGAACACCTTTAGAAGATTTGTGTATCTTTTGTGGTGTAGACTCTGATTTAGGAGTTGGACCTCGAAAAATTAGAATTCCAGTTCTAATCGATGAGTTAGTATCCTCTTTAAAACAACTTGACATGACAGTAGAGGGTGTCTTCAGAAAGAATGGTAATATAAGAAGATTAAGAGAGCTAACCACATTAATAGATATGACTCCATCGAGATCTGTTGATTTTTCAAAAGAAAACGCAATTCAATTATCAGCATTGTTAAAGAAGTTTCTAAGAGAATTACCAGATCCACTATTAACGTCAGATCTTTATAACTTGTGGTTAGGAGTAGCTAAATCGGGTGATACAATTAACAAGCAGAAAAACTTTTCTTTAGTTTTTTCTCTATTACCTCTTTATAATAGAAATGTTCTAGAGGTTCTTCTCTCTTTCTTAAATTGGACCTCCTCTTTCTCTTATATTGAAAATGAAATGGGTTCAAAAATGGACATTCATAACCTTTCTACTGTTATCACACCCAACATATTGTACTGTAACTCGGACACCTCTTCGGATGTTCAACCAAAGGCGTTAGAGGTACAAGCTGATACATTTGCTCAAAAAAATGGAGAAAACTATTTTATGGCCATTGAAGTTATCGATTACTTAATCACACACAATAAAGATATTAGTATGATTCCAAACTTTTTAATGACAATATTTGAGGAAATTAAATCAAAGAATATCTCATCTGTCGATGATATTAGAGCATATGTCAAAGAAAAGCTAGATTCTAATGAGGTTGATTTCTCTGAGTTTGAAAATATAAAATCACCAGTTGTAAAAAATGCTGTTTCTAGAGTTTTGCAGTCATCAGTCAAAGAGAGCACAACTAATGCACATGTAGTTTGATTTTTAAGTACTTGTAATTATTGCATAATTATTTTTGATAAATCATTACATGTTTTTCTTACCTAAATTTTTGGTATTAGCTTATTATACATTGCTTCAAGTATAGTCTTTAAAGGATGGTTAATACCATGGATATCACGAGTATTAATATACTCCACATAAGCAGCTCTTCGAAAATTTTTATGACTAATTGAACTACCATATAATTGTACATGTAATGCATCTGCAAATGCAAAGAGTGCGACATTTTCTGAATACAATCGTATTGCCAACAAAGGTATTGTTTTTGATAACTTATAATATGGAATTTCTAAAGTTACAACCAAATTTTTAACTAGATTTTGAAGATCTACTAAACTCTCCTGTTCTACTGATTCAACTGACAACGAACTATAATTTTCCTTGGACAGGGTTTTGTATTCCTTTTTCATTTTCTCATATTTCAATGCTTTCGAAGGTTCACCTGTAAGGGATGAAATTTTATCTTCTAATTCGCTATTTTGAGACTTCAAAAATTCCATTTTCTGTACTAAGTTAGAAACTCTGTTAGACTCAGCATGAATTTTTGTCTCCAAGGTTAAATACTTTTCATTCAAAATTTGATAATTTTTTTGTAACTTTTCAAGCTCTTTATTCTTTTCTTGTAATAGAGTATCCAAGCGTATTTTGGTTGAAGTTATTTCAAATAGTTCTTTTTCCTGATTTGTTATTTTTGATTTCAAACTATCGTTTTCATTTCTTTGTTTTTTACTATATTCAATAGAACATTTATTTTCTTTTCTCAATATATCCAGTTCTTTACAAGTTTCGTCCAATTTCTTCCTAAGGTTTTCAATCGATTTTAACTTTGTTTCATTTTCAGCAGTTAAAAATGAGACAAATTCAGGATAATTTTTTCTTAGTAATGGATCTAAGGACACTGAATTAAAGTTTTCTTTCAAAAGCTGCACGATACTGGCTCCAATTGGAATCTCAAATAGAGTTATTTTTGCTAAAAACGCTTTAAGGTTCTTTGTTCTTTGTGAATTCTCATGATTCAATTCTTCCAATCTATTTAATCCTTCCTTAATTATAATATCCTTATGTTCTATTTCCTTCTCTAAATTTTCTTTCGATAACTGTAAGATATTTTTATCTTCTAATAATAAACAATATTGTCTTGAATATCGATCAAATTCAGCTAAAATACAATCGAGTTTCTGTTTGTACTGTACTCGATCAACTACACTCGACTCTCCATCAATTTCTTGTACCAATAACAAAATTTCTTCGAACAGGGCTGTAAATATGATGCCTTCTATATTGTTTTCTTGTTGGATATTATATTGTTGGATACACCTTAAGAGATGTCTTATTTTTCCACTGACATTCATATTTTGATCATCCTCCAACCTTACCAAGTTTCCATCATTAATTTTCTTCATTAGTACTCTTCTTTCATATTGATACACATCACTACCTGATTGAAGTCTGTCCTCAACCGGTGTTTTTCCATCAAACATATCGTCATATTCTGGAGACAATATATCTGGAATATTACATATATCTTTATTCTCTTTGAATTGTGGAAGTTCTATACAGCTCTTCAACATGAATTTGGATTCATTAATATATAAGCGATCAATATCAGTGTTAGTTTCTTGTAGCGATATATAGTCGTCTTTCTGATTATCATCATGTTTTTTCTCTTTCGCGTTTAATACTGTTTGAGTTAGTTTATCTACCTTATTATTGGATTTTGATGTGCTATTTGTTATAGCCTCTTTAGTTAGAATATGTTTTGCTTGATATCGATCTGGAGATTTGGGTGGACTTAAACCAATCATATTTTGAAATCTCGAGGGAGTAAGGAGTAAGTTGGCTTCATTTATATTTTTAATATCTTGGTACTTATTATTCATGGCTGTTGCTTTCCCTTTTAGTTTTGGGTCAGAGTTCTTATTTAGTTCAGACTGTATTACCCTTTCTACTACAAAATTATCTTCCTTATTGGTGGTTCCCAATAAGAGGCTTGCAAAACCCTTTAATGAATCCATATTTCAGTAGAAAAATATATATAACTTTAAAAATTTATTATTATAATTGTTAATAAAAGTGCCTTGTAGTATTGATCAAGTATGTTTAAATCTTCAGTTTTAATAATGTAAGCAAATAAATAATGATACTTTAATTTTGATTTTCTTCTTGTGACTAATGGCGCTTTTGTGTCAAGTTCTTTGACTTGAAATACAAAGCATTAATTAGTGTTTATTAAACGTGAAAAGTACCCTTTATAACACAAATAATCAAATGATATTGATCTCGAAAAAGGAAATACATTCAAAGATTTTGGAATTACAAAACACTTTGAAATCGGGTTATTACCTCATATTTTGATATATATTATCATAGTAGTAACGTTACACGAATACAGAGAAATACGTGATTATCTCACGGAAACTTTTATATTCTTCTATAATTTTGAACATCCATTAGGCCTTTTCATAAATAATTTACCTTTTATTGACTAACCGTCCTGATACCCAAGTACATTGAACATTTCTGTCATCTCCATTGAAAAACCATTTAGACAGTATACCTTCAGTACCAATTATTGGTGGCCGTTTTTTATCAAGGGTATTGTGTGAGTTACCCAGTTGTTGCCATTCAAAAATATCAACATTTGAATCAGGAGACGACAAATTGATTAACTGAGCGTCAAACTGTTTACCAACCTCAAAACTTCCAATTTTGTCTTGCATATCGATAACAGTAGCACCACCCATAGTAGCCAAGTAAAGACATTCTGGAACTGAAAGTTTTATGCTGTTCTTCTCAGTTTCATGTTTACATTTCATTGCCAGATGCCTTGATGTGAGATGTGCATGTCTTGCAGCGCTTAATATACTAGACGAATAACCTCCTGAAACATCACTTCCTAGACCCACAGATATTTCTTTTTCTAGTAACCATCTAACTCTACATTCTCCGGATGTTAATGACGAATTAGAAATAGGACAATGTGAAACTCCTGATCCAGTTTTCTTTATCAAGTCCGTTTCATCTTCAGAAAGATGAATACAATGAGCTAAAACGGTTTTGTTACTTAACAAACCAGCCTTGTAGTATACATCTGTATAGTTAGAACATTCAGGGAATAATGATTTGACCCAAGATATCTCAGCATAGTTTTCGGAAAGATGTGTTTGAACATGTAGCGAATTTTGTGCTGCATATTTACCTAACTTGATCAATAGTTCTTTGGAGCAAGTTGGAGCAAATCTTGGTGTTAAAATTGGTAGTACTTTATCGTCGTTTAAATCGTTCTCAAAGAAAGAAACCATATCTTTACAACCATCGATGGATTCCTTAGTACTTTCAACATAGTAATCAGGTCCATTTTGATCCATACAAACTTTGCCAACGAGCGCTCTTTGACCATACTTGGAACAAAGAGTACCCATAAGCTTTGCAGACTCTGTATCGATAGTAGTGTAATAAACAGCTGTGGTAGTTCCGCATTTCAAGGTTCTTTCAATTACCTTAGAATAAACTTTACTAGCGATATCCAAATCGCTCAAAGAGGCTTCTAGTGGGAAAGTATATGTCTCTAGCCAGTCAAGTAATGTAGAGTTTCCAAATATTCCGCTATTTGGATACTGCGAAGAGTGAATATGAGTATCTATAAAACCTGGAAATACAAACTTTTGACCAGTGTTATCAGTGAAATCAATAACCTGAACATCCTGTGCCCTTACCGTTGAATCAAAGTCAAGTGCATCCTTCTTTGGATCATTAGAGTTTTCTTTTATAAATACAATTTTACCCGAGTCCTTGTCACTAATAAAACTAACACCTACAGAGCAATTTTTTCTAACTCTCAGCTCCCCTAGTTTTGGGGTGTCAATAAAAGTCCCGTAGTAGACAATTAACTTATGCAACTGCTCCTTCAGTTCAACCATCTTTATGGATTTTTGTTACCTTATTTTGAACATGATCTAAAAACAGTAAAAAAAAATATAATATACTAATTACTTATTTTCCAAAATGCTATTTTCTCGAGTATATTTATACTCTTTCTTGACTCCTTTTTTTTTTTATTTTTCTTGATTATGAAAATTAAAAGATTCAAGGAGGTTGACTCAAACTTAGAAAGAAAAGAAAAGTTTTGAGACAGAAAAACCAACTTAACAATGAGAGATAGAACTAATTCCTGTAGAATAAACTTGAACAATAGAGATTAAAACATGTTGTGATCATCCTTTCTCTGCCAACTGGCTGTCTTTTTGTTGTTGTTTTTTCTCGGGCTTACAAAAGAAGTGGTGATTTTACAGAGAATATCAATAGAATTTTTCTTTTTCTTTTTCTTCAAAACCCTTCCATTATCTTATCTCAGAGAGAAAAAATTACCGTATTTGTACTGATAAGGATAAGAAAAAGATTTGAATGGAGATAATAGATAAAATTAGTTAAATTACCGTTTTGGGACTGATAAAGTAAAGGATTTTAATTTGATGATTAACTATTGATTATTTATCAATAAAAAATACAAAAAAGTCAAAAAAAGAAAAACAAGACAAAATAAAATAATATATTGTAGTTAGGATTCATTGGCACCTTTCATTTTTAAGAAAGAAAAAAAATAAAAGGGAAAATTGCAATCATCATTCATTAACATTTTTCACATGCTTCAGCTAGTGATAAAAATAAAAAAAAAAATGAACTGAAATTTTGTAGTTTTTGAGAAAAGGGTAAATGAAATCTACTTAATAGAAAATAATCTCATCAGAACATGTATTATCCTTATATTTTATTCGAATCTACATCCAAGTAGAGAAAAAAGTAAACAAAAGAAGAAGAAGGAGAAGAAAGATTGTTGGGAAAAGATGATAACATTTGGTGTGCAACTAGTGCTCATGTTTGGGTACCTGATCTTACTCGGTGCTATCCTTTACGAGAGTAATACATACGAGAAAATCTTGGTCAGCTTGAATTTAAAGAATGGAGGAGCAAGTAATAGTATATTAGCAGCAAATTGGTTGAATTCTGCTAGGGATATAGGTGTAAGTGGAAGTAAACTTTATGAATTGTTTGAATCTAATCTCGTTGGAACACCAGCCACAAAACAGACTGATATATCGTTACTTTACGATAAGTTTTATGATTACATTTTCTACACTGATCCAGGCCAAGGATGCTCACTGGAGAATAGCGCTGTATCTCGCTTAACCAGAGATGTTACTCCGTTACCACTTCATTCCCACAATGATTATTGGAGAGATGTTCCATTATTAAAAGGTTTGGCATATGGTGCTATTAGTACAGAAGCAGATGTATGGTTGTTCCCACATAAGGATACGAAGTACAACGAGGAAGTTGATAACCTAGATGACTACGTTTTAGCGGTGGGTCACGATGAAGATTACATTGATCCAATCGCAAGAACCATGGACAAATTATATTCCGATCCATTATTCAAACTGCTAGATAGCGTAAACTGCCACATGACTGAAAAAACTCACCGTAAAAATGGTGTGTTTTTCACAGACAATCATTTACCACTATATGTCTACATTGATTTCAAATCAGACGATAATGTGCTAACGTACAAGTTGTTGATGGAAAGATATTTTAAGGGGCTAATAGATAAGGGTTATATGACCTACTACGATCTAGAAAAGAAAACATTTGTTGAAGGACCATTGAAGGTAATTATGACAGGTAACTACCCAACTGATTCAGCTATTCTCGATAATGGTAATGAGAATGGTTACTTCAAAGACAACAAACGTTATCTATTCATCGATTCTCATTTATTGCAACTCTCTGAAGATTCACAAGAAATTGCGGTTACAGCTACTGCATCATTATCTCAACTGTTGGCCACTGTGAATTCGAGCAACCTAAAGGTAATCCTGAGAGGACATCTAAACGATGTAGAGCTGAAAGCAATTAAAGGTTATATAGATATGGCCCACAAACTGGACCTTAGAACAAGGATTTGGGGCATACCAAGCTGGCCAAGAAAGATGATGCATACTTTATGGGAACAACAAATCAATGATCTACATACCGACCTTCTGAACGTCGACGACTTGAAAGGTGCCTCGGAAATGTAGTAGTAATACTAGCACACTGAAGGAAACAAATCAAAATCAAATAAAGGATACATATAGCTTGCTAAAACACTAAATTTTTTTGGTGTAATTAAATATTTCGACTATATATATATCAAGATGGTCACCTGACCATTTTTTTTTTTTGCAAGAGTACTGCGAATGGAAAAAAAAAATAAAAAATTAGTGCGTAAATAAACTTCGTCCCAATTCAGTTTTTTATGAGATTTTCTTCGGAAATAGGAGACAGTTGTACTGGGGTTTCTCTGGACCTTCCACAGGAGATAAGTTTTTAGCTTCTCGAGCTGTCCTGTGCTTTAAAAGGGCACACAAAATTTAGTAATCAAAGGGTTTAATGTATTCTTTTTAATTATTAATAATTTTCACCAAAATTACAATCAGCATAATATTTGTTACAACAAACAACAACCAGAACTAAAGAAAACCAATTGATTTAAATCAATTTTTACTATATTTTGTACCTCAAAGAAAAAAAAAATATGACTACCGGAACCGATCCTATTAAGATCACCACAAAGGAACAAGCCCAGGAGTTTCTGGACAGTTTTGACACCTTTTTGTTTGACTGTGATGGTGTTTTATGGCTTGGAACACACTTGTTGCCAAACACCAAGGAAATACTGAAATTTTTGACTGATGCAGGTAAGCAATTAGTATTTGTAACCAATAACTCTACCAAGTCCCGTAAGCAATACACTAAGAAATTTGCCGGATTTGGCATTGAAGTTACTGAGGATCAAATTTTCAACTCAGGCTATGCTGCTGCCATCTACGTTAGAGACTTCTTGCAATTGAAACCAGGCCAAGACAAAATCTGGGTCTTCGGTGAGTCTGGTATCGGTGGTGAACTTTCAGACATGGGTTACGAGTTTTTAGGTGGTGATGATCCAAGATTGGATGAACCATTCAATGCAGAAACTTCTCCATTTTTAATTAACGGCCTAGATGACAAGGTTAAGTGTGTTGTTGCTGGTCTTGATACACATGTAAACTACCACCGTTTGGCCATGAGTTTGCAATATTTGCAGAAGGAAGATGTTCATTTTGTTGGTACAAACTACGATTCCACCTTCCCTCAAAAGGGTCACATTCTACCAGGTGCTGGCTCTATGGTAGAATCGTTGGCAGTCTCTTCAGGTAGAAGACCTGCCTACTGTGGTAAGCCAAATATGAATATGTTGAACTCGATTGTTTCTGCCACCAAACTTGATAAGAAGAGATGTTGTATGGTCGGTGATCGTTTGAATACAGATATGAGATTTGGTGTTGAAGGTGAGCTTGGAGGAACTTTACTAGTCCTAAGTGGTATTGAAACTGAGGAAAGAGCATTTGAGATCTCAGATGAACACCCAAGACCTAAGTACTACATTGAAAAACTGGGTGATATGTACGAACTGTTAAAGAACTAGGAAGAATATTCTAACCAGCTTTAAACTTAATTTATATCCAGAAGATATATTAAGTTTCTGTCTTTTAATATGGAAATGATTATAGATATGTTTATTCTTCTTTCCTTTTATTGCCATAGTTAATAAATATCAATTATATACAGAAACTATTCAAAGAAATGTTCATGAGTTACCCATAAGATTATTAATTAATATTTGTAAAAAAAACTAGTAGCATTATGCAATACGAATTAAATCTACTTCAAGGAATTTGCAGTTCTCTCACCTTCTTTTTGTATAATAATTTTCTTAGATAAGAGAAGCTCTAAATGTTTACCAAATATATCAACATTTTGTTCCTCCTCATTAGTTCCCTCTTTATTTTCAACGAATTCTTTATCTTCAACGGCTCTTTTTTTCCTTGCCAGCAAGTCAGCAGTTTTCTCAAATTGAATAAACAACAATTCACTTCTAATCATCAAATCTTTAGAATTCAATGAGTTATGCAGGTCGTTAAAGTATTTTATTACTTGATCAAAGCTTTCGAGATTATTGATAATTGGTAAGCTGTTAGTCTGCAGTATCGCCAACATAAAAAACAATTGGTATTGGGATGAGTAAAAATTGGTAAAAAAAACCTCCCATATCCCAAAAATGTCATCGTAATCAAATTCTCTCTTGAACCAAACTAAAATCATTCTGAAACAGAAAAACAAATCTGAAGAATCACATTTGCTTAAATGAGAACTTAATTGTGGAAGCATCAACTGACACAAATCAGTTAACGCAAGCATTTGATCACGAATTCCAGACTGGTCTCTTAAAAAGTTTCTTTCCATACGTTCCATGAAATTAACAAAACACCAAAATGCCAGGGATTCATCTCTCAGAATATAATATAATGGCGATAATAAATCAGTCATACCCTGAACATAGCCTAGGTTAGGGTTAAAAATGTTATAAGTTTTAAGAATATTGGAAAGTATTTTCAAATGAGGGTTATGAATTGACCAGTGATCATCCCCTTCATCAATCGATTCTTCAGATAAAGGTGGCTCTCCGTCGACAGTATTGTACTTATAGATGTCAACATTTCTGTCATTTCTTTTCACATCTTTTTCAATTCTGAACAGCTGATCCTTCCAGTATTCCTCTTCGACAATATCATTAAGAGATTCATTATCACCCCATTTTAATTTTAGTTCTTCGTATTCAATTTTTAGTGCAGCAACCAACTGATCTCTTTCGTCCTTGGACGAATCCCAAGGAAATACATTCAACAGATAAGGCCATACTTCTTTTCTAAGGTTATTATCCTCAAGACCACCATGAAATATGAAATCTTTAATTTCATGTACTGTCAATGTCAGCCGTCCTTGATTATCAAAGAGAGAGTTCCACTTCAGTTTAGTTAGGGGGTGATTACGTTGTAATGCTCTATTAATTTCTTCATCCGTAAATTTTACATCTTCGTTTCCATCGCGACCAAATTCATTCATTAATATCTTTCTATATGAATTTGATGCTTCAATATCCTGATATTTCTCGGCTTCTTGTTTCACAGCAAGTGCCCATTTTGCAAGGTAAATCTTTGCAGAATCAAAATCATCCTGAATTTCAACTACTTTTGGATTTTGTAACATCTTCTTGACATAATAGTTGTCTTTATTTCTTTCAACTAATTGAACTACAGGGTGCCTCCTAATTAATGATCCCATATATGATCCAGTTTTTGCTGTTATATCAGCAAATTGAGACATAACACTCCATTTTGTAGATTCCCATTTTTCCCATGCAGACTGTTTCAGATTTTCTATAGGATCTTCACCATCTTTAGTTTCTGTGGTTGCTTCTGTCTTAGTATCATTTTTTAAACCCTCTGATGAGAAATTCCGTAAGTCCTCCAAACTTGCATTCACCAGCCAAAAGGTAGGTTCCGAAACAGCTCTCTGTAAATCGACAATGGTTCCGAGTGCATCTTTGAAATCCTGACCACCCCAGTACATTTCATTTGAACTGTTGAAGGGATCAAATGATTTATTTAGCTCTTTTTGTTTTGATTTTGTAGAAGGACACATATCATCATGAAAATATAGTATTGGGATGGACTCAGTTTCACGAGGGCTCTTGGAATAGAGCACAGCGGATCCATACCACCAAGTGTTTGGTAACTTAAACTGGATAGAATAAAGTGAAGAAACTGGAATAGTGAATTGCCAGTTAGAACTGAAAAAGGACCCGTTAGAGAGCAGCATCTGTAGTTTATGAGTAGTTATGGGCATATCTATCAATTTCGAATCGACATTCTTCATTTCAGCCTTTTTCAAGAACTCAGCTTCCTCAGAATCAATGTTGGCCTCTGGTATCCAGGAGACTGTTGCTTCAGTCAAATTATCAGAGCCAGTAATTCTAGTAATCAATAAAAAACCGGCAACATTATCTTGTACATTCTTTGTTGGGTGTATGTATACTTGTGATTTGCAAAATTGTAATTTCAAGGTCATCGCAAATTTGTTTTAGTATTAATGGAAAAATAAACCTTCTGTATCTTGTAAAATACAAAAAGGTAAGTTTTTTCTATTATAAACGGATAATATGAGAACACTGAATATTTATACCTTTAAATATTAAAAGCATTGGGATCATCATATGACTATTTTGTACTGAAAGGAACACGGGGAGGCTCATCTCATCCCATCTCCATTAGACGAAAAAAGTAAGAATTAACTTCGAACCCTAATCAAGTCCAGAAATCGAAACCCTAAGGAGTTATTATAGCCCTATCGGAGAGCCATATTTACTTACCCTGCTGGATTAAAATCAGAGTTGTGGGTACAAAAGATCACATGCAATTATCGTCAATAATCATGACAACGAACGCAGGGTAACAGCGTTTTCGGCTTTGTTGGTTAGAATTTATTTTCACCTTCTTTTTACTGTGTAGGCCTTAGAGGGAAAAATAAATAAGAAAAGTAAAGAAGATTGACTTGAAAAAGAGGATTGACAATAAAACTTGATTAATACTGAAAGATCGCTGTAAAAGATAAACCGCCAATTGAAAAAAGAGAAGAGAGACAAGATGATTAATACTGATCAATTGCAAACTATGGTTATTGGTTTTGGTTTGGCTATGATGACGCTTATTGTAGTCTACCATGCTGTCTCTTCTACTATGGCTGAAAAGGAGGACTAAAAAAGGAAATTGATGAAATATATTATCCATTAGAAAGAAATTTATGTTGTTGATTATTTTTTTTATTTTTAGGTTTTGAATTATTTAATAGAATAATGAGTTTAAGAAAGTCGGTAGTTGGTGTTTATGATGATACCATATATTTTTTATAATATGGCTAACCTGGTTAATATATCTGATTTGAGCTCCTGAGGAGAAAATGAAAATACATTGAACTCATAGGATCTATCTGGTATGGAAAATTTGAGAAAGAATCAGTTTGTAAATACTCACAAAAAATCGAGGAAGACTAAACAAAAAAAATTGTAATTGAAATAATTTTTGGTTACTGATGTATTTTATCCAACTCTTTATATTCAGGAGAATGTCACATATGATATCAACGATCATGAAGGTAATATCATCACCTATTATACTACTTAAACTCTATTCGTTATATATCTCAACGAAAACTAAGAAAATTCAATAAAAATTATATGAATAGATATATAAATTATGTGAATATTTATTATATTGAATTAGAATAGTTTTTGTAAACTTAATGTCATATCTAATATTTCGTAAAAATGTTCTCTCACTTAAGAGATGTAATGGGTTTTTATGTTGTATTTGAAAATTGTCGTAAAATAAGTAATAAAAATGAGAGTAAAGAAACCCAATTGAAAAGAGACAAAACACCCGCTCTGAAATTTTCTATTAGAAAAATTCTTCACCTAATATGTCTTTGCAACATTTAATGACCTCATGGACAGCTTCTGCTACATCTGTATAAGCTCTTGCAAAAGCAATGCCGTGAACTTCGGTCCAATGATATTGTTCGTAATCAAATTCCTCTTCAACTTCAATAGGTGCTTGTTTTTTGAACAGAGATTTTTCTAAAGATTCATCAATTTTATTTCCTCCAACTTGATTGTTCGTAGTTACCGATGCAATATTTTTCATCTTTCCCATCTTTTCGAACTTTGATATCAAGTCATATAATTTCTTTCTCGATAAAATAGGATTCGGTAAATACCTTGGAATCTTATTGCTAGATCTGAAGCAGTTTGATAAAATATAAAAGACAAATATAACTGAAGCAACGCTATCTCTTCTTACTGAAAGTAAAGCCCGACTAACCTCTGTGTCATTATCTTGTTCCCAGATTTCAAAGTAGGTACCCGAAATTCTAGCTTCTATTACCTTTTCTAATAAAAAGGAGCACGAGTCAATAAGTTTACTATATTTTGCTGGTGAAAAATTAGAAATAAACTTTGGTTCCACCGCAGCTTTATTCAATAATTCACGGATAGCAAAAATACTCTGCGTTAATCTTACCTCTCTTATATGAGCCAAAGCCAATGCTAAATCTGTAGGTTCATCATTTAAGTCTCTGTAAAGATATCTATCTGAAACAGTTTGATATGACTGACTTAAATGAGCTAGCAGAGATGCCATTGAAACTCTCAATTCAACCCTTGCCTTAAAAGACCAAACAATCCAATTAATTGGGATTGACAATGCAATTCCAATTAGCAGAGATAAACCAGTAATCCATGTGTTCTTCCATATTTTTCTTGTATTGTGATTGTCCTCTCCTTTACTATAAGGTTCAAGAGCAACTACAGCAAAACATAGCAATGATGTCATGCTCGATTTTGTATTGAAGTATACCAAAAAGTTTAACGAAATAGGAACCACCAGTATTCCTGCAAATGCACACAAAACATATGGACTGCTGAAATGTCTCGCTTGATTGGCAGCCCATCCCCAAAATATACCAATAATAGCATAACCAATTCTACGGACAGGAGAACTCCATTTACCAGAGTATCTTCTATGAGCCAGCATAAAAAATATTAGTGGCGCCCACCAACACTGAAATTCCTGATACCAATTTGAAGACTCTGGTAACCATGTGGGTAAACATAAAAATATGATTAGGAATAAGATCTTGAGGGACCATTTCATCTCATTTCCTGAAATCACAGTAGTGAATCTCCATAAATTATAACGCCATTTATTTTTTGTTGTATGGAAATTAAAATCACTATGATCGACGGCTCTAAGAGATACTCCAACTTTTTCCTTTGACTCATCCTTCTGATATTTGTGTCTGGAGGTATACGCATTATACAATCTTTCAAAAATTTCATCCACATCTTTTTTAGTTTCAAAATAGTGTAAAACGTTACCTGCACCCTCATCGAGGACACATTGTCTTGGAAGTCTTTCCAATGCTCTATGTAATGGATATTTTGGTGGTAATATTCTCCAATGTATATCTTCAGTAAGTTCTTGGCAAGCTTTCATTACTGTAACCAAGCTTTTAGCAGAATTCCTGATATAACGTAAAAATAAGAAACTATCAACACAGTCAGAATCCTTCAAAATCTCAGGTGTAAAGTAATTTGATGTTGTAAAATTCTTGTAACAAATATCTAATTTGTAAATTCTACGCTTTAATTTTGAATTCCACTCTAAGAATTTATCTTCGAAAGAAACATTCTTCTTCTTTTCTACATCCTCAAGGACATCAGCAAGGCGTTCCATAATGAAAATCATTTCAGTTAATAATGCAAAGATTTCTTTTGAAAAGGTTGATCTCAAAATTGACAGATAAATATCTTTCTGAGAAAAGTCACCTCCAATACCACTTTTTTGGTTAAAGTATGAACTACCTTGTAAGTTATTTCCAAATGGTGTTGTCGCACCTGTATGTATTGTAGTGTTCGCCAAGGTATTTATCCCAGCCTCTTTATTTTTTGTTAGTAAGTCGAATAAATGAGTTAAATGAGCTTCATCAAGAAGATTACTCTGAACAGGAATAACTCTAAGAGGACTTACTAATGCTGTCAGAGAATTTCTCAATTTCTTTAATTTATTTCTATCATATTTTGAAAATGTCAGCTGATTTGAGAACTCACGATATTCCTGAGAAAGATTTACATTCAAATTTGTAATCATGTCCTTTTGTTTCTTATCCTTGGCATTCGAATCCGAGATATTATCTTTATCGATTAAAGAGAAAAGAAAATCCCTACACGACAGCATTGAAATACGGTACTCTTCGATCAAACTAGAGTTACCAAATTGTGGGAAAAACAACACACAAATAAGGCCTGACAATAAGATTCCAAACAAATATGATATACCAAAATCCCAGTATAACTTCCATTTCATGTCATGTTTCGAATAAACAAGATCGACAATATGTGTGAATATGATAGCAATGCTAAATGAATTAAAGAAATAACTGAGTCTCCTAAATATTTCTCTCATGAAAGTAGCAAATAGGATTGCCATAAACAAACTTTGGAACAATATACCACCTTGGTGAGAAGCCGTTGGTGCAGTGGCTGTTGATATGTACCATGCTAATGCTGACCACCCAAGGCCAAATGCAGCTCCTGCAATTGATGCTACTGACATTTCCAATTGAACACCGACACTTCTTACTGGGTGGTGTATCACTGCAGCTATCGGCAGAAAATATCTAAATCTGTGGCCAATCCAAGAGCCTGCAGGATGTATAACAACGATCACAAATGCACAGAAATAGCACAAGGAGAATTTGATCACAGGTATTATATTTGTCCAAAGATCGCCAATAAACCTCGTTCTCAACACGGTAAGATCGTTATTTGAAGTATGGACAACTTGTTTTGATAGTCTTTTCAAGACGTTTGTGTTGTTCTCAAACACACTTTCCTCGGGAGAAGACATCGTTCTGTATTCTTTCTCCGGTTGTGAGAAGAGGGCATCGAAGTAACCGTCTCTTAATTCCTCCAGCATGAAATCTTCTGTTTCGTCCCACTGTTTCTCCCGGACTAGGTTATCAAGTCGTACATGTGAGAGAGATGTGAAAGACCTCTGAGGTGAGGAGACCATGGAAGGTCCGCCTAGCGGACTACCTAGCGGTGTTCCAACTCCGGGAGTCCCTACCCCGGGAGTACCGCTCCCGTTCAACATCAGTGTAGAGGCAGCACCATGACGTTGACTTGCAGCTCTATTAGCCAACTCTTTCAAAGAAACAGTAGAACTCTGGTAAAACGGAGAAGCCCTAGATAAATCATCAAGGTGTAAAAAACTAGCTTTATCCTTCTGCCTCGGTAGCATCAAGAAAAAAATCCTTTCAAAAGAACTACCTTTTTATCAGTAATGTCTGATTAATTTCAATCAATAATTTATACGCTATGATACCTTTAAAAGCTAAGAATAAGCAAGAAATAATTGAGTCTTCTTCATTAGTTCTTTACTACCCCCCACACAGAAACAACTTTTTCTTTGATATCATTATTTTTTTTTTGGCCTGGGTTTAGTCAACACTTTATCTCTTGCTTCCCCTCAGAAAACCTCGCAGAGGAAGTGTAGATCCCCCATTGTTTTTCTCTTCTGAAAAAAAAAAATAAGAACAAGTTTCAAGCTTAACAGGAAGAAGAAAAAAAAAAGGGTTCTATAATTATCAGTACTGATTCTAGGGGAACCAGCTAAGTGCGTAGGAATAAATGGAGTTTCCGTGGTATGTTGAGCAGACAGACAGAGAGCTTTTGCAAAAGTTCAAGTTTATACAGAATCAGGAGGACGAGAGGCTGAGAGAGGCCACGATGGTTAATGTGGGCGATGAGGGGTCCCGGTGGTCCTTGGGGGTGAGTGTTCTCGAGAAGAATGATGCGAGAAACAGGTACGTAAACATTATGCCGTATGAGAGAAACAGGGTGAAATTGGCAGTTAGGGACCACAGCAGGCAGAACGATTACATAAACGCCTCCTATGTCAAGGTAGACGTCCCTGGGCAGAGTGTGAACCCTGGATACTATATAGCAACACAGGGTCCCACTCAGAAGACGTGGCAACAGTTCTGGCAGATGTGTTATAATGAATGTCCGCACGGCGATATAGTTGTGGTGATGGTCACACCACTAGTTGAGTACCACAGGGAGAAGTGTTATAAATATTGGCCCTCTGAGGGTGATACGCCCCTTGTCTCCTCAAAATTACAGTCACCAAGTGGCCTTGACATGGATGTATCTGAGTTTCGAGAGGAATTGACCATCAGTTATGTGGATAGTGAACGTGTTGAAGATTTTTATACATACACCAAGCTGTGTATTAGTAGTGCGTCTACTAAGAAGACGGTGCACCACTTCTACTTTGACCAATGGAGGGATATGAGTAAACCCGAGGAAACTGTGCCCATCATGAAATTGTCAGAACATTCACATGGCCTCAATTCGAAGGGGAACCCAATAATTGTACACTGTTCAGCTGGTGTTGGGAGATCTGGTACTTTCATTGCACTAGATCACCTGATTCATGACACAAAGGATTTCCAAAATATCTCCGAGTACCCAACACTGCAGGCGCGTAGAAAGCCCAACAAAGACTATAAGAGAGACCTGATAGAGCAAATTGTACTACAACTTCGATCCCAAAGAATGAAAATGGTACAAATGAAAGATCAATACATATTTATTTACCATGCTGCAAAATATCTATATGCAATAATGGAGTACATATAATTAAAGTGTCGATTTCTAATTAAACATGAAAATATATTACCATTATCACCACACATACAGTAGTCTTTAACGAAAATAGCACCAGATAAAATATAAGATATCACTACTTACGTGATTCATTTTTTTTCAAGGTGAAAAAAATTTTTTATTTTTTTTTTTTTGTGGAAAAAATTTTTTTTTATGTGAAAAATTTTTGGATGGGAAAAAAAAAAATAAGTTCTGTACGGATGTTTCTATGGAAGTTTTCAATACCTTTGCGATGAGCTTCAGAAATTGAAAAAAAAATTTTTTCCAACCCAGCCATACAGTAACAATTCTAAGTTTCTTCCTCTAATTATTGCTATTGCTTTTTGTAATTGTAACTTATTATTTTATTGATATACAACATTATTAGTAGATTGTTCTTTTTTAAAAAAAATTTTTTTTAAAGACTATTTATTTTTAAGAACAGTAACAACAAACTAAATTTAATCACAATGGCTGACGGTGTTTTCCAAGGTGCTATCGGTATCGATTTGGGTACTACTTACTCTTGTGTTGCTACATATGAGTCCTCTGTTGAAATTATTGCTAACGAGCAAGGTAACAGAGTCACCCCATCTTTCGTTGCTTTCACTCCAGAAGAGAGATTGATCGGTGATGCTGCTAAGAACCAAGCTGCTTTGAACCCAAAGAACACTGTCTTTGACGCTAAGAGATTGATTGGTCGTCGTTACGATGAAGAATCTGTCCAAAAGGATATGAAGACCTGGCCATTCAAGGTCGTCGATGTCGAGGGTGCTCCAGTCATCGAGGTTGAATACTTGGGTGAAACCAAGCAATTCTCTCCACAAGAAATTTCCTCCATGGTCTTGACCAAGATGAAGGAGATTGCTGAGGCTAAGATCGGTAAGAAGGTCGAGAAGGCTGTTATTACCGTCCCAGCTTACTTTAACGATGCTCAAAGACAAGCTACCAAGGATGCTGGTGCCATTTCTGGTTTGAACGTTTTGCGTATCATTAACGAACCAACTGCTGCTGCCATTGCTTACGGTCTAGGTGCTGGTAAGTCTGACAAGGAAAGACACGTCCTAATTTTCGATTTGGGTGGTGGTACTTTCGATGTTTCCTTGCTACACATCGCTGGTGGTGTCTACACTGTTAAGTCTACCTCCGGTAACACTCACTTGGGTGGTCAAGATTTCGACACCAACTTGTTGGAACACTTCAAGGGTGAATTCAAGAAGAAGACTGGTTTGGATATCTCCAGCGATGCCAGAGCTTTGAGAAGATTGAGAACTGCTGCTGAAAGAGCTAAGAGAACTTTGTCTTCTGTCACTCAAACTACTGTTGAAGTTGACTCTTTGTTTGAAGGTGAAGACTTCGAAGCTTCTTTGACCAGAGCTAGATTCGAAGACTTGAACGCTGCTTTGTTCAAGTCCACTTTGGAACCAGTTGAACAAGTCTTGAAGGATGCTAAGATCTCTAAGACTCAAATTGACGAAGTTGTCTTGGTCGGTGGTTCTACCAGAATTCCAAAGGTCCAAAAGTTGTTGTCTGACTACTTCGACGGTAAGCAATTGGAAAAGTCTATTAACCCAGATGAAGCTGTTGCTTACGGTGCTGCTGTTCAAGGTGCTATCTTGACCGGTCAATCCACCTCTGACGAAACCAAGGACTTGTTGTTGTTGGATGTCGCCCCATTGTCTTTGGGTGTCGGTATGCAAGGTGACATCTTCGGTGTTGTTGTTCCAAGAAACACCACTGTTCCAACCATCAAGAGAAGAACTTTCACCACTGTTGGTGACAACCAAACCACCGTTCAATTCCCAGTCTACCAAGGTGAACGTGTTAACTGTAAGGAAAACACTTTGTTGGGTGAATTCGACTTGAAGAACATTCCACCAATGCAAGCTGGTGAACCAGTCTTGGAAGCTATCTTCGAAGTTGATGCTAACGGTATCTTGAAGGTTACCGCTGTCGAAAAGTCTACTGGTAAGTCCGCTAACATTACCATCTCCAACGCTGTCGGTAGATTGTCCACTGAAGACATCGAAAAGATGGTTAACCAAGCTGAAGAATTCAAGGCTGCTGACGAAGCTTTCGCCAAGAGACACGAAGCTAAGCAAAGATTGGAATCTTACGTTGCTTCCATTGAGCAAACCGTCACTGACCCAGTTTTGTCCTCCAAGTTGAAGAGAGGTTCCAAGACTAAGATCGAAGCTGCTTTGGCTGATGCTTTGGCTGCTTTGCAAATCGAAGATGCCTCCACTGATGAATACAGAAAGGCTGAAGTCGGTTTGAAGAGAGTTGTCACCAAGGCTATGTCTTCTCGTTAAAAAAATAACTTAATTAAAAATTAAATTATCTGGTAATTTCTTTTTTTCGATTTGTTAACTTATCCTTTTCGGAACTTTTGTATCTTATTTATAACTAAAGGGAAATAAAATATTACATGTTTTCACAAAATTTATGCTATTTACTGATAGGAAGAGAATTTTATAGAGTATCTAGTTCAGCATAACACGTCTAATATTAGCAGATGGACCTCGGACTTCATCGTATAACAATATACCACAGCAGCGTGGGCAGCAAATTCCTCTAACAGGAATTCCAGATGGATCAATTCCCAATTCTTCACCTTTCATTTTTGCTTTCTTAATCTCTCTAGCTTCTGGTATGTATTTACAATTAACACATCTATAACCGCTAAATTTGTACCGCCCATAACAACGTCCACAAATACGATTTGTTCCACTCCAATCCCTGTAAAAATACCTAACCCCTGAGCGTGGACAGGAGATGCAATATTTCAAATTCTTGGTATCAAATTGTCTATTACCTTCTGTTAAGCATTCAGGCCCGCAGGTGTGAGCTATCAATTTGTTACCAAGTATAATATTTTGTTGTTTATCTAAATGTATACCAATAACTTCTGATTCTGATTTTTTCTGATCTATAAATCCAACAAATTGAGGCTCGCGTATCACTACTTCGGGAGGACATCTTCTCTTGTGCCCACTTCTACAATATGATAACACATTTTGTAACGCAGAAGAACCCGAGATGTTACAATCAAAGGTAAACTGGCAGTTAACAAGTCTACCCTCGATAACTTCAGGTCGCGCAGATCTGGTTGTGACAGTTGCCGAGATCCCCAATGACCGAGCAATATTCACTATCGCGTCCATTATGCATGGATAAACGGTTTGGATGGAGACTTTGTAGGTATCAGGATTTTCCTTTCTCTTTACCACATAACCATCAGAATCAATTAAGCCCGCTAAAAATGCCTCTCTTACTTCGATATCTTCGGTCCACATAAATTCAGGAACATATTTCTCACCACTAATAGCTTTTTTGAAACCTAATGAAAGTACTGTATTCCAAAATGGATTATTTTTCCTTAAATTTCTAGTTTTCCTTTTTTCGTTAGGTTCATTTCCATAGTAAAGTCTCACATGCTTAGCACGTAATGGCACCCTTTCATCTTTATATGTAGGATATATTCCCCATTTTCTGCCCATAACAATTAGGCTATTCATTAATGAGACATCGTGGCTATCAACTGTGATTTCTGGCTCCTTTGTGGTGCCATCGCCAATCCACAACCCGAGTAACCAAGCCATTACTGTAATAGAAGGAGTAACCAAATGAGGCTGTCCGCTTAGAAATTTTGAGAGCACACCATTGCCAACCAAGATTGGACTACACATCAAAGCGGAAGTCACTCTCATAGAAGCATCTAAATAGTCAAAATCTCGGACTTCGATTTTGAAGTCAATGTAGTCACCGTTAATCACTCGTTTTTCGGTAATAAAGTTTTGAGCTTGGCAATAACCCTCTTCAGTTTTAGGAAAGTTTTTGTGATGATTTTTTGGGATAGATATTGATCTCCCATCAGTGGTAATTATTTCTTGCAGGCATCTCCATCTTACGGTCAGATTTGACTTTTTGGGACTATTTTCGAGACTTGGTACCGCTGGAGCTCTTAGTGGGAGTAGATGTGAACCTGTGCATCTAAATCCAAGCCTTTGGTAAATAGTTTTTCTTCGAGGATCAAGCCGCCCAGGTTCTCCTTCATTGGCTCGGTGCTTCGTCTTCTGGAATATTTCATAAATTGTATGATGGGCCTTGCTCAATTTAGTTACTCTTGCTGGTGTACCGTCTTCACACATGATAAGAGAATTTATAGTAAGTTCAGATACCTTTTTTATTTGACCGTTAGCCATGATAACAGTTGTATTTATCTCAAACATTTCAGAAGGGATCGTTAGTAGTGGAAATACACTATATAATAGCAGAGAATTGTTATTCAATGAATTCAATTCCTATTATTGATCTGAGTTGAAAATCTTGACATTTTAATGAGTGAAATATTATATTAGCACATTTTACTACCCTTTTTATACTTTTTAGTTTTCATCATATCAACAGCAGGAATCAACTGCTAATATGTAGAAAGAAGACAAAAATATTTCCAAGTTATCCAAATTGACATATCCGCAGTAGTGATTACCCATATTAAATTCAGAATTTTCGTGTGAATCATTAATTCATTTGATATCGGGGCCAATAAGTTTAATATTTTCGTGATCAGTTTTCTTTCTAAGCGCTGAACACGCCAAATATTTAATTTTCTTTTATATTAAACGTCTCCAATAAGTAATTAACACTTATTCTAACATTTTTTGAGGGAAACAATAATCCTTGCCAGCGCCAACTGAGATAGTGAATCATTCGCGTTCATATGCAGGAAAAGCCACAATAAGTAAATAAAAGTATTTCGATACAATGGATATGAAGAAGTTTTTTTCATTTAACCTTTTGTGTCCATTGAGAAAGCGTCACGATTGGGTGTTGTTATAGGTAGAAAATTGTCAGTGAGGAGTAGTGAATTTACTATAATTTTCCTAGAACATTAAGTTGAGAAATTATTCCAGGTTCTAACAAAAAATCAGTAGTAAATATTACTAGAAGCAAGATTCATGAAAAATACTAACGCGTCTTGCTGTACACCCCATTGTTTGGATTGATAATTTATTTTACTTATATACATCCCCTAATTAGAACTAAAATACACGAGACAAGATATGAGGGGGGGGAGGTAAAAATAGAGAGTAAATAGTTTACCCTTTTTTCAAAAAGTAATGAATTAATACATCTTTGAAGCACTTTATATTATTAAGGAAGTTCTCTGCTTTATTTTATTGATCTTGTAGTTATTTGTCAAAGCACAATTACTGAATTAGTATTGAGGAGATATAAAATAAATCCCATGACTTTAATTTATTACTTTCCGTAATCTTTGAATTGAGGTATGTATTAATACATGGTTGAATGAAGTCATCAGAATGTAGTCATCGAGCTGAAATTTCAAAAATAAGGTTATTTTTTTGAATTTTCATTTCCATAAGCGGTAGACGCGAAAAATCAAAAAAACGTTGCGCTTAGACCCCAAAACGTTAAAGCACAGGGAGTGAGTAAGCTGGAACTAATGCGACCTCAAATTAGGGAATTGCTACACTATTATTATCTTGGTGAAGTTTCTTTTGTTGAGTCATTGGCGCTCAAAATATGGATTTTAACTACCTATTTAAGTTATATACTTTCCGTACAGTTTTTCTTATTCAGTATTCATTGTTTGCAAGAAAATTCGTGTGCGTATAAGGTATATTGTGAGAATTGGCACAATTTGAGATGTGTTTTGATGGGACAACAAAAAGGGTTAAAATGTGTAGAAAACGCAGTTAAATCGATATAGATTCTTCATAACTTTTTTGGTTATTTCTATCTACATATCTTATTCAATAAGACAAATTTTCAATTTTTATATGGAGAATTCACAAATCGATTTCTAATATTACCTCTTAATTAGTATTATGACAAATATTGTCTGAGTGATAAAAATTAAGGGAAAAAAATATTAAAATATTATAACAAATCATACAAAACGTGATTTTATTGTGACGGCAAATGTCTTCAAAGTAAAAGCATTGAGTTAAAGTGGTTTGTATTGTATTTTTTTTTTTTATTTTTTTATTTTGGTGTCTGTATATTATCAACAAAGAAAAGATAATGTCGTAAAACGTTTAGTAATAATTATTCTTTTTGGTGGGGTACGTTTTAGAATTCTTCCCATTCATCTTCACCGGCTTTAGGTGGATTTTTCTTTTCATTCTTCAATAGACTGTCAGTAGACTCTGTAAAAGCTGTGGCACCAGTTCTTGGTGGAGCCTTGTTGAAATTTGACATAACATCATCCTCACCAGTAATATATTGCTTAGTGAAGGAATTGAAAGCTTGCACGCCATATGAACTGGTCTCCTGGAACTTTTGACCAAATTGTGCAGCTGCTCTCTTTGTTTCTTCAGAAAGTTCACCAGTGTTCCATTGTTGAACATTTGGCTTAATATAATTCTCATTCACATCTTCAAAGGATTTCTGGACAGCTGAAGAGAACAAACCCCAACCCTTGGACAAAGTACCAACTGGATCAGATTGAAGGTTCTCTAAGCTCATGGTGTTAGAGTTGGCTTGCTTAGAGTTGTTGACTGGAGTGTTACCAAAACCTTGGTATTTACCACCTTGGGAGGGAGGCAAGTGATCTGGTCTCTCTTGGTTCTTTTGGCCTAGTTGTGCAAAGTACTGTTCATTCTTCTCCTTTTGTTGTGGTGTTCCTGTTCTACGGGATTCGATTGGAGTGTTTTGTCGACTAGATGGATCCGATGTAATACTTGCTGCACCAGTTGGAGCCGTGGAACCAGTTGGGGCTGGTGTACCATCCTTTCCTAGAGACTTTGGATCGAAATCAGGATGCTTTGGTTCAACCCACTCCTTTCCTTCAACTTCACAGGTCAGCTTTTCTTTGTAATCCTGCGCAATAGGGTTGTCGTACTTAAATTTATGTGGAAGGGTCATATCAATATCGTGACTAGTCATGTATTCAACAAATGGCTCGTTACCACCTTTTTCCATTCTAACCAGTTCTTCCTGTTTGAATTGGTCCATAGTAATAGAACGAACAAAAGAAATGTGAACACCTAGACTTCTATGTGTACCAGCACACTCCAAACAAATAAAGATACCAAATTTAGGAGACGCCCATTGTGGATTTGGTGCGTTACAATCAACACATCTTTTGTTAGCACCGATCTTTTGCAATTGAAGTAATCTTCTGCGGTTATCAGGATCAACTTTCCATTCAGACATTTTGTTCAATTTTTCCTTTCCTTTTTTTTGTGTTTTTTTGGTTTATGATTATTTATAGATATTTTAACTAAAATTAAATAAGTTTCCTGTATTTTAATAAAAGTTTATTAAATAACCAATATTCTGGATAGGATTTTAAATCGTGTTCAATCAACGAAGTAAATCGAGTTGTGTTGAGATTACTTCGGCCTACTGCTCTGTAGTCCTTTTCACAAGTAAGGGCCCTGAAAAAAAAAAATTTTTTTTTGGCAGGGCAGCCGGAGGGACAATCTCAAAAAAAAAAAAAATACTAATAATAATATGTAGTAATATTAAACATTATGATTATTAGCCGTCGTGATTATTAGCCGTCGTGATTATTGGGTATCCTTAAATGCTTATAAATATTTTATTACGTGTCTTGAAATTAAAAAAAAATCAAAAATAAAACAATATAAAAATAATATCTTCTATCCTAGATTTATTAAATTGCTATAAAGATAAAACAAGAAAAAATATAAAAAAAAAAAAAACAAAAATGAAAATAAAATGCATGGTTCTGGGATAATAATGCAGGACTGAATATATATTTTTTTTCTTCCTCTTGATTTCCTTTGAAAGAATAATAATATTAAGTACTTTCTTCCTTCGTATAATTGTTTATGATGTAGTTTTGCAGTAGATTTGAATATAGTTTGCGCAGCAGTTAGGAATATGAAACTTTGTATTTTTAATTGTAAGGAAAATTAAACTAAAGGGAGCCGTTTCTTGGAATATTAACGTTTGTAGATGGGATTTGATTTTTGATTTTTTCATAGTGATTACATTAGGTTTCTTGTTTGTTTATTGGCGTCTCATATCATTTAGTGTTGATCTAATATCACCCATGGCTTCAAGAAGTAATTTTCTTAGCCACAGCGTTTCTTGTCTCTGTTGTTCTAGTTCTTTTTCTAGTGAGTGTATTCGTTCATCGCTGTCAGCAATCTGTTTGCTATAGTGATTTTTCAACTCGTGAAGAGCATTTTTATGTAAGTCTTCAATTCCCAACGGATGGTTGCTCGCAGAGACAAACCGCAAGATGCTCGAAGCTCGTTTGACTTTGGTATCATTCGGTGAATTAACTGGAAATTGTAGTATGTCTGCCATTGCAGATTCGAAATCTTCAGTTGTCGTATTATTGTTGGGAATATTATTTGGTGGAATGCTGAAACTTATTGAGAAATCATTTGGTGTCGGGCTTGTCGGTTGTGTGTAGTAACCGTTCAGAGATTTATTGTTATTCATATGCAATGCGTAGTTTCCCAGGTCTCTGCTACTCCCATTATTGTTGTTGTTATGATATAGACTCCCATTATGATATATTTGATTCAAGTTAGCAAAACTTTGGTTTGAAGGCTGTCTTCTTGGGGAGTTGTTTGTAGTCCATGACTTAGGAGGCAATAACTTATCTGTCGTTGGGTCGTAAATGGTCAGGATATAATTTTGCGTAGCTGTCCACAACTTGTTCTTGTTTAAGATAGAGTAATCCTTCAATTCCCCTGTTGATGTGAAAAACTGGCTAAACTTTGAGTCCGCGTAGTTATCTTGCAAATCTTTTCGTAGCATCAAGAACCTGCGGTATAATATGTTTGGATAATCACTATCTATGCTGTTACCTTGCAGCGATAAGAAAACTCTAAGTAAATTTGACGACGAGTTTGTGTTAGTCAAGATATTGTATATCTTATTGAACACGGACCTCAAATACAGATCATCAAACTTATTATTACTATTAATTGTATTATCCGAGTTGAACAACGGGGTGGTAATATTAGTAAAGTTGGAGTTGATAGAATTGGGTGAGTTATCCTGCAACAAGTAATTTGAATTAGCATGTCCACTACTGATAATCATCTGAAATGCACATATCAAAAACAAATCCAGGTGAAACTCATCCATGATTTTTTTTTTTTATTTTCTTCTACTTCTTCTTTTTTTTTTATTCTTCTTCCTTATCCACTAACCTCATCTATTCTAAAATTAATCTTCAATCTGCTAGAAGTTTTTTTTTCTCTTATCGACTATATTTATGTACTTAAAATCAATTCCACTTTAAACACTTAACCATCTGATTAAACTTTTGAAAAAATTAACACGTTAAAAGTTTTCTACCCTTTTTAATAATGTTCAAAAAAGAAAGTAAAATTAACACAACTATAAATTGAATTAAAAAAAAAGTAATAAACCTCTTCTCTCCAACCCCCCTTAGTGAGACTAAATCAATTTTAAATATTGAAAGTACAAAGAAAACCGTAAATCATCAAGTTAATTTAACAAAAACCATTGAAAAAAATTGAAAAAAATTGAAAAATTTCAAAGAATTTTGACAAAAAAAAAAAAGGTGAAAAATTTCATCAATAATGAAGCTCCACACTGCCCACACAAAATCCACACTGCCCACCCCCCCCCACAAACAATCTCTCACCTTCTTTTTCTCCAAGCTCTCGAGCTTCTTCTTTTTTTTTTGTTTTCCAGCTTCACTCTCTCCTTCCCTCCCCCAACCTCCCACAAACTGCTCGCTTTCTTTTTAAAATGAAAAATGGAAAAAAAAAGGGACTTTAAAGGGTATTACCCGGCTAATTGGTGATATCGTAGAAGGTAATAGATCACATGTACCATACATCACTTTTTATACTTTTCATCACGTTTTCTTCTATACTGTAATACGATCTTCTATAAAATAACGCAATACGGGTAAAAACATCACACCACAAAATCGTACACACCGACAAAAACAAGAAGAGAACGCGTCACACACCAAAAAAATAAAAAAATTGATTTCTTCTTGCTCGCGGGAAAACAACAACTAAAAACAACTGGGCAAAAAAAATTAAAATAAAACTCACTGATTAATGGACACTGTGTAAAAAAAAAGATAAAAAAATCTTGATCTGGAGAAAAGGTTTTCAATTCTTTAAGTGCTTATACGAAATTATACAATTGGATAAGATTACAATTGGATAGATAGCAATTCGAGATACAATCGAGATATAAGAATTGAAAACAAAAAAACAAAAAAAAAAAAATGGAGTCCCCTTCTATGCCTGCTAACCTGTTCCGCAGGAAGGATAAAAATCATAAGCGTGGTACAGTGTATTCCATTATGCTATGTGGTCCTTCTGGTACTGGTAAGACCACTTTTGCTAACAATCTGCTGCAGTCTACTCTGTTCAAACATAAATATAACGGTGGCCTACAAGAGTTTAACAGAAACACGAACGATTACCTGTCCATAACCAAACCTACAAAAATTATCTCATACAATTCTAACAATGGTCTGCCTTCCCAATCTATGGAAAATCTTTTGGACTTGACTAAAGAGGGTGACTTTGATCAGGTTTTCAACCCAGCTACACAGATCCAGGACTCAGGGATCGCTATAACATCCACCTCCTTCGAGATACGTTCCAACAATCCAGAAAATGCAGACAGTGAAATCGATACTATATTGCTGAACTTGATCATGACACTGGGGATAAGTGAAAATCTGGACAATTCCATCTGCTCTAGTGAAATTGATCTGTTTTTGAAGCAACAATTTGATACCGTGCTTGCTGAAGAGACTAAGATTAGAAGAAACCCAAGATTTGAAGACACTAGGGTTCATATTGCACTATACTTCATCGAAAACACAGGTCATGGTCTTAGAGAACTAGATGTGGAACTTATGAAAACGTTAACGAAATATACCAATGTGTTGCCAATCATCTCCAAAGCGGACTCCTTTTCTGCAGAAGAGCTAAAGGAATTCAAGCAACAGGTCAGAAACGATATAGAGAGATACAATATCCCAGTGTACAGATTTGATTTGGACTTGACAGATCCATCAGCACAAGATTTCGATCTCGATCAACAGACTATCGAAGAAAATGAATTTTTGGCAGCATTACAACCTTTCGCTACCATCTGTTCAGACCAAAAGGATGAACAAGGCAGGTTCAAGAGAGAATATCCATGGGGTTCTATTCTTATAGATGATGATAACATATCCGACTTAAAAGTGCTAAAAAACGTGCTTTTTGGTTCACACTTACAGGAATTTAAGGATACTACGCAGAATGTTCTTTATGAGAATTACCGTGCTGATAAATTATCCACTGTTACCAATAACAAGTATCAAGAGGGTGATGTCTCGTTGGATTCTGAAGCCGTATTCAAGAGACAATCTGCTGTTCCAAGTTTGAGTAATTTCCAGTCTTTGATCAAAACGGGACAAATTAAATCTTACCAAAACCTACCTATATCCCCATCTCCATCTCAGGGTAATACATCAGTAAATGCCAATATGACACATGAGAGCAATGCCAGTATTCATTCAAGCAATTCAACTTCAACATTTGGTGCGGTACCGGAAAGAAGTCAGTTGAGAAATATTTCTGAAACTGTGCCGTATGTTCTAAGACATGAAAGACTTTTGGCCAAGCAACAGAAACTGGAGGAGCTAGAAGCTCAATCAGCAAAGGAGCTACAAAAGAGAATACAAGAATTGGAAAGAAAAGCACATGAGTTAAAATTAAGAGAAAAGAGAATGTTGTCCACTGATATGACCAACTCACCTCAAGTTAGTATAAAGAAGGGAGATACCTATAATGACTTAGCATCGATTGCTTCTGGTCGTTAAAGTATTTATATACAATACTTAGTATGTTCTAGCTACACAATTCTTTTTGTTGATACTTTGATAAATAATGTTGCCTAAACTATCTCAATTAAAATATTATATATAATTCTTGTTGAACTGAACACAAACATATGCAATTAATATTACAAAAAATCTATCTAGCTGTATGTCTAAAAAGAAAATTCTATGATTTCATAAGTTTAAACAAATACCAAAAAAAAAATAGAGATTAATTTCGAAAATAATTCTTATTCGTTAACTTAAGATGACACTTAGTATTATTCATGTGAATGTGCTGATTTTTCCCTACCTAAAAAAAAAACCAATAATGTGTTCCAAGAAAAGAGAGATGGAACATTATATTCATGCATTCCTGGATTATCCAACTTAGGTAGCTCCAACATGATTATACTCCTATTTCAGCAAAATAGTAAATAAGAATAAAAGAAAAATCCACGTAATAAAACAATAATAACAATAAAAAAAAAAATTGGATAGATGAGCAATAAAAAGGAATAAAAGTAAAAGAAATATGCAATATAGAAACCAACGATCAACGGGCCTAAAATCGCCTTAAATAGTGATTAGATTTGTTGAAACTTTATAAATTTCAGTGATTTTAGTTTTTTACAAAACTTGAAGAATAATTATATGAGGAGCTAGAGTTGGGTAGGTTCTTCCTATTGTTAGAACTTCTAACACCAAGCGGGTTCTTGGAGAAACTTAATCGAATACCACCCTTGTTACTAGCATTGACACGAGGTAACTGACTACCATATAACTCTGCCAAAGCTCTTGTAGCAAAACTGACATCGTCGAATTCCACAAAACACATAGGGCCATGTCCATGTCCATTGTTGTTTTTATTTCTAAAGGATAATCTTCTGAAACCAGCTTGAGTAGAGAATAATTGACGTAGCTCTTGTTCAGCTGCATCTGGTGGTAAGTTACCGACATATAATGTGTTGCAAGGTGGGTTTTGGTCTGCTGGATTTGCAGGTGGAGGGACCTTGGCCAACAAGGATAAATCGGCTTGAGAAATAGTGTTCGAGTTGGCAATACTAGAATGTGAGCTGTTTGCGGAAGGAGTTTGAGTTAACGAAGATGGCCTTCTTGGTGGAGGGCCTTTGCTGGCTATACTACGGCTGTTATTCACTCCCCTGTTATTAACGCCCTTTTTAATAGACTGATTATTCACAAGATTGGTTTGTGATGGAATAGTGTTAACAATTGCATTGCCGGAGGAAGCGTTCATAGCAGAATTACTATCATGTAATACCATATCATTTCGGTAATTCCCATTATTCAAGTTGTTACTACCATGGCTTTGCGGCAGTTGAGATATATTACTGAATGATGATGCCTGGTTTAATGGCATTCCCATATTAGGTGGAATCATATTATGATTAGCAACATTGGGGTTGTTAACAGCATTCATATTATCCATTGCTCCCAATGGAAGTTGTGCAAATTGGTCTTGTGAAGATTGACGAGGTATCGAGCTAGTTCTAATGTTACTAGATGTACTTGTTGGTGGAATGAAATACTCATTTGAAGAAGACAATGCTGAATTTCTCCATTCAGCTGAACCTAATGGTTGAGAACCCACACTTGAAATGGGCAGTTCATCTACTGTACTTGGTAAATTATTTGTACCCCAAATGCTATCGTTAATTTCATCACTCTCCAATAACAATAATGCTTTACCAGTATCTCTTGAATGAGCTGGCTGGATACCATTGGTATCCATCATTATATTAGAATTAATCGAAGTATCAGCAGCAGACATCAAATGTTGCTCTGAACCGTCTGTTGCAAATGGATCACCAAATGAAAAGCGTGATTTCTGTATCAAACTAGGCCTCTTTGTTACAGACTGAAGTGGTGATGATTGCTCAATTCCAGCAGCAGAGCCGATGTTAGAAAAATGATAGTTTTGTTGATTTGAATCTTTATTTGTTGAATCAGAGCTTGATTGTATAAGATCATCCAAATTCGTAACTTTGGCTTTAGAAGAATCCAAGAATTCGAGAGTAATATTTGATTTGCCATTGTCTTTTTCAAACACGTTTGGCTTTCCCATTAGAATTATAGCATATTTAAGCATGTTTTGTAAGTCATCAAAGTTAATTTTGATGTTTTTAGTAGAGTCATTTCCTTCTAAGTTAAAATTGTCCTCACTTAGAATGTTCCTTATTTCCACGTGAGTAATAAATTCAATGTTTTTGACACCTGTGGCTAATGCAAACACACAGTATACTTCTCTTAGTGTTACATCTATGGGTACATGTCTAATTAGGAGAGAGATATCCTCAGGTTTCTCCATACCGCGTGATTTGAAGCAATTTATGAGATTATTGGTATCTAGAGGAGAGTGTCTATTGTTTTGATCCCCAGATGTTGATAACGTTGATGAAGTATTTGTCCTTATAGCACCACCAGGAGGAAGTGGACTTCCAAAGCCAACAGCACCAAGATAATTAGATTTGGATGCTGTCATCCCATTTATATCAATATCTGTTGGGGTATTGGAAGAATTCAAACTAGACATTCTATTCGTAGGAGATACTGGATGTACAATGGTGTTTGAACCCAGAGGCATGAAATAATCGGATTCAGTCATTCCTTTTCTGTTTAATGACACGACTTTTTTTTTCTCTTAATTGAAAGTACTGACTCGTTTGTTAACTTCTTTCTTTTTATACTTATTTGTACTCTCTTATTTATTCTTCCAAAAATGTTTTTAAGTTAACAAATTTTTATTATTAGCTTTTGTCTTCTGTGCTAGAGCTGGTATTCGTTCTCGATCTTGCTGCCTTCCCTTGATATCTTATTTTGTTTCAAGTAGTCTTCGTTATCAAAGAAAAAAATAGCCTTATTGCTTTTGATATCCTATGCTGTCGTCTTAGTAAGACCTATGTCTCCTCTAGTTTATGCTTTTTCCTTTGTGCGATGAACAAGAACACAAGTACTTAAAGGTTACGCCAATTTTTATCTTATGTAGTTTTTATTTTTGTTTTTTTATTTATTTATTTATTTTTTTTTTTTTTTTTGTATTTGACGGGTTCCCTTTTTCCTTTAAAAAAAAGCAACAACGACCCACCTTTTTTTTTTTCACGTTCGATGTTTTTGTTTTCATTTTTTTTTTATTGAGAAGCCAAAAGACTACGGTTCGAAACTCGATAAGAAATCTTTTTACAATAACAATATCTTATAATAAACTAACTTGAGAACTCATTACATAAATTAAACTTAAAAATGATATAACTTACAAAAACTTTTTCTTTTTTTTTAATTTATTTTTTTTTGGGGGGGTGGGGAGGTGAGAAAACTACTGTGCAATGCTCACTGGGTTATTACCTTGTCTCTTTAGCGTACTCTTGACAGGTTTTGTGCTGGTCTTTGCCGATCTTGGCGTAGATTGAGATAAGTTAGAATGTTTTTTGTTTCTTTTCTTGGTATCGTAACTGTAATTCATTGGAGAACCATGGATCATATGATCACCTTTGTCCTGTTTGACAGCTCCATAAGTGGGAACAGTTGGGTCGACTAAACTGTTGTGGTACTTTAAATCACCGCCACTTTCTCCTTCATCTTCTTCTTGATGGAATGATTTGCGGTTGCTGTTATTGTCAAGATCATCAATGTTCTCGCTCTTCAAACTACGGCGGGAGCTGAGAGATGGGTCGATTTCGGAGGAGTTGGCCAAATATGACATTGGAGTTTGCTTCTTAGCGGAAGAACTCTCTCTCAACGTGGAGCGTGTCTCCGTATTCATAATATCAGATTCAGGTTCTTCTATGTTCATAGAGCCCATAAGGTTTGATGGTGGTTGCATTCCCTTAGAACCACGTTCCATCTCATTCTTAACATATGTTTCAGCTTCTTTGGATTTTGGTTCAGAGATATTCATGGATCTAATTGGATTCATATCATTGTGGTTATTGGAGTTGCCTTTTTCCATTTGGTGACGAACAAATTTCTCATTATCATGGTCTTTAGGCTCTGAGATATTCATTGACTTAATTGGGTTTATTGAATTGTTGTTATAAGTATTGTCGTTGTGCTCTGGAGGATGACCAGCACCCTTCATATGTTCATGGCCATTGTTTTCGAAGGTCTGAACAGGTTGATTAGTTTCATTTCCAGACTGACTGCTATTATTGAATTTAGAACTTGAATTCTTTTGTTCAACGTCAGAGCTATTCATTAAGTTACTACCTTGAGGCAATTCACTAATCAAAACCCGCGTACTTGGATCAAAGTTACTATCATTACCGGTATTGATGGGGTTTCTCTTGGTTGCAGAGTTATTGTAGTTCCCTTGGGGTAATTCTTCATTTACATTTTGTGATCTTATTTCATTATTGAATTTTGAAATATTCTGCTGTTGAGCGGAGTTGCTATCCATCAAATTTTTACCTTGAGGTAATTCATCAATGAGGTCTTCTGTTTTTGAATCAGCTTTTTTGATGAAATTATTGTGCTCACTATTTGTGTGATTGGTAGCACTACCCATTAAATTGGCACCTGAAGGCAACTCTTCAACCAAGTTCTGGGTATCTAAATTCTTAGTGTTAGAAACATTTGCGTTCGTCTTTCTGTGGTCAGAAGAAGTTCCCATCAAGTTCTTCTCTTGCGGTAATTCTTCAAGTAATTCTCCATTGTTTGGTGAACTATTATCAGAATTATTGTAAACATTTCTTCTTGCTGGAGATGAGTTATCATTTGGAATTAAGCTCTTATATGGAGGTATGGTGGCCTTCTCTTGTTCTTTCGAATTTGATAGAGACTTCTTCGTAGAGTATGGGATTTTATCATCAATGATGTTATCCTTTCTGACCCCCTGCTGCAATTTTGCAGATTTGCTGGTTATTTTATCTGAAGATCTCTCCGATTGATTATGTTTATTGCCAATAGTAATATTGTTAACCTTATTTTCAAGAGATGAGCTACCATGATTTGTATTGTTGTTCATCATATTGTTATCGGCTCTTGTGAAGACTGCTGGATCCAGTGTCTTATTGGACCCTGTAGTAGTAGTATGAGAATTCTTGTTCATGGAATGATTATTTTGATGCTTTCCATGAACTTCATTCATTTTACTGACATCAGAGATATCCATTTGATCTGGGTTAACATGTTCCTTCTTAAACAATTGCTTGTCATCTTCGTTGACATTATCAAACATAGTAGCAGCAGATTTAGTTTCAGTACCATGACTGTTACTACCAACATTCGGATTATCCATCTTTTTTAGCACATTAGTAACATGAGAATTATCGGTGTATTTAACTACTGGATCCATACTCTTGTTTTCAGCAAGATGATTAATACCTTCTGTTTTGTTTGCATTCATTTGAGAGGAATTGTAAGATTTTGCAGGATTGACAAAAGCAGGATTTTTCTTTGTGACAGACTTATTGAATTTATCTACCATAGCCTTATCATCACTCATGGTACCGACAATGGTGGCTAATGGAATTTCACCCTTTCTGTTGTACTCATCGTAGGCAACAGTGGTATTGTAGACTTCCTCAATAGACGAACTCTTTCTTCTCATCAACTCAGCTTCGTGAGAATCCTTGTCAACAACCTTTTTGTTGTTGTTACCCATAGAGGTCTGATTCATCTTCATTGTTGTTGAATTATCCCCAAATGAGACCGGCTTTGAAGTCGATGGAGCAACTGGAGCTTTCATAGAATCAGTGTTGCTATCAAGTATTTGTTTCTTTAAATCGGATTCATCAAATGGCCTAGGGTTGGTATCTAGAGGGTCCGTTCTGTTGGGAATTGCAGTACTCTTGTTTTGACTTTTAGATGGACAAGGGCCACGGTCCATAAACTTGCCAAAGGGAGCTGTTTCATCCTTGAAAACAACACCAGTTGTTTCAGATATAACTGTAGGGCCCGAATTTGGATTAGATTCGGACCTGAATGTAACTCCTTCGTTTAGGGAGCCTCTATGATTTGCCGCCTGACCCTTGTGTGATGACATACTGAGCCTTCTGAAAGGTTTAGTGATGTTCCCTAAGGTCCAGCTCTTGCTGCGCTTCTTTCTCTGTTCCACGTCAGGATTAGCACGAGCATCTGGCTCCACAATATTATTATCGTCATTGGTGATGGCGACATTATAAGTTACCGGTTTTGTAGTGCTATGAGAGAAAGCCTTTGACTTTTGTCTTTGTTCGTCAAAAAAATCCACATACTGGGAATCATTAGCCATGTCAGTTGGGTCTACTTTCTCGAAAGGCTTGTTTCCCATAGCCAAGGGTTCCTGGTCCTGATTCTCCTCACCTTTATCAGAAGGGTCTGCTGCGGGTTTCTTGAAACTCATCAAACTATACAATATGAAATATACATAGTTACAAAAAAGGCAAAAAAAAAAAAAAAAAAAAATAGGTAATAAATAAGAAGAGAAAGAATTTGAATCGTATAGTAATAATGATGAGATAATGTTTTCCATCTCCTTTGCTTCAGGAAATTTATAAACATCAGTAAGAAGGCAAAAAATTTACCTCAGTAAACTCTATCCCACTGACTACATCATTTAGTACAATTATTTCTTTCGCCTCAGATTTACTGCACTATAGTCTTTTTGTTTTAATTTTGCTTTTTTGTCTTTTGTTTTTTAATCTATGTTAGTAATTGAAATTTAAGAAAAAAATAATAGCTAATTTATAATGAGGTTCAGGATTGATGTATCTTGGTAATTCTGGTTTTGAAGTTGAGTTTCAATGTCGCGTGAGTAATTCCACTAAAAGAAGGTAATTGACGATCCTTGCAATTAGTGCTTGATTTTTGATGCTTTAAAGTGAGCTATCAAAAAATTTCCAAATAGTTGAAGAGACTTTAAAAATGGAAAAGAGATGAGATGAAGATGAAGTAAAAAAAATAAAGATTTTTTATTAGTTTTTTGATTTAGTATTATTATATTAGTAATTATCAAAAGTAGTTGAACTGTTTTTTTTATGAACAGTACAGCAGAAGCGTAGAATTAAAATGATGATTAAAAAATAAAAAAAGAGTAAGTTTTTAAGGTAACCAATTACCTATCATTTCCTATCATTACTTGTTTTTTGTTTCAATTTCACCTGGCTACAAGTTCCTATCTAGAATATTATCACATGCAAATATTGAATGCAACTTTGATGATTCTTAAATTTTCATTAAGATCCTAGTAGAAGTATTCCTACTATTACTATGTTGCAGAATTAGAGGGTATTATATTAAACGTAGTCAAAGAACTTAAAATTTGAAATCTGCGAGATAGAAATTTACCGCAAATGAAATAAAAATTAGACGGGTAATAAATGCATTGATAAGATTATTACTGAAAGGAAAAGGTGCCAAAAAAAAATTAAGAAATAAATGAAACAAAACAGAAAACAAATTATTGGAAATTAGACGTTAATAGATTCGAATTGCATCTAATAAAAAAAAATAGCAGCTGATTAATAAAAAAATAGTTAACCAATACTCTCCTCTCTTACTATTGTGTAGTTCTCCTCATTAACCAAAGAAGATAAAGTTACAATTTGGAATATAAATTAAAGAAAAATGAAATTTAGAAGGTGAACAAATTTAGAAAAATGAAAAAGAAAAATTATTTCTCTGTTTCAGTTATCTAAGATGATTGATCGACATCGGTCTTTTCATTGGACTCAATGTCTGGGACTTCAGCTACAGGAGCTGTAGTGACCTTCTTCTTGGTTCTCAACTTAGTGAAGAATGTACGACGAGTGTGTTGTGGCTCAGCCTCGGGGACGACTGGATTAACGTCGGTCTCCGAATAAACTTCAGTGGTTCTGTATTGTGTGTATACTTCCTTCTTGTGGGTTACAGCATCGATCAAAGTCCAGATAGAACAGATCATCATTAAGAATACTGTAGTCCAGATTAAAGCGAAACACTTAGCGCCCATTTTAGCGTGTCTGTTGTCGTGGTGGAATGCCTTCTTAGCCTTAGCGTAGCAACCAGTATACAAACAAGCAGACAAGGTAATGAAGAACCAAGAGATCCAACAGAAGGAGCATGAAACCACGGAAAGAGATTTTCTTTGCAACATGATGCTTACGAAGACAGGAACAATTGCGATAACAGTGAAGAACAATGAGATCAACAACATGGCCCAACCGACCTTAGACAAATAGTAGTATGTCTTTCTCTTGTCGATAAAAGTTCTTGGCATGTTATCAGATTCGCCGAAGTTATCCTTTGGAGAGAAAGGTTTGTCAGCACCTCTGCTGCTACAGTCATAAGTTTCACCGTCTTCATAACCACAGTACATGTAATTGTACCATCTAGTAACAGCTGGAGCATCGTTGAAACCATCAGTGTTAGCTTCAAACCAGTAGAAATTCTTTAGAGTACCACCATCACGGGCACCAGACAAAATCAGGAAGAATGACATCACACCTGCACCCATTATAAATAGGCATACAATAGCATTTACAAACTTTTTGTACTGCATTATTGTTGTTTTTTTTGTTTGTTTTTGTTGTTTTTTTTGTTAATATTAAGTTTGGTGTTGTTGTATTAAAATTAGGATTAAATTAATTTATTATTTTTTCACAATAGTAGTTTAATTGTAGGAGGGAGAAGGGGAGAGTTTTTATATTTGTTTCCAAAGTTCTTAATTTCCTTTATTATAAATACTCAAGTTAATGAATAAAAAAAAAATTAAGGAAGGGGGCTAAAGTAATTTTAAAAATAATAAGAATATTATTATTGAAGGGAGGAGAAGGGTAGGGTGGAAACGAATTGGGAGATGGCACTTTCTGATTTTTCTTTTATTACTTATATTATTTTTTTTTTCTTTTCAATTTGCTGCCCTCTTGTTATTGTCGTCTCATTATAATCCCTATTCTTGTTTTTCCTATCCTTCTTCTCATTTTCAGTTGCCTCCAGGGCCTAGTTGTTGTTTTCTTCATCGGGCTTTATTGAAAGATTACTATGGGTACTCCTTACTCTACGGCTATGGTTTATTTTTTTATTTTTTCATTTGTTTATGTTTGTTTGTTTGTTGTTTTGTTCTTAATTTATTTCTGCTGCGGTAAACAATCATGCGGTGTTGTCGCCTTCTATCTTCCCTCTACTACAATTTCTAGGTGGACTTTCTTATTGCTCTTCCCTCTTGGTTATCCTTTTTTTTTTATTTTTATTTTCCACTGTATAAATTGGGAGTTTTCCTCTTCGGGTAATGCAGGGTTTTTGTACAGCGTCTTCTTCGGTTTAATAGGAGAATTTTATTTGTTTTAATTATTTGTTCAATTGATCTAAGCGCATTTTGTTACTTTTTTCTGTTTTAGGGGATGGGGGTGGGCTTGTTTACAGGATTTCCTAATCCGGGTCTGTGGGGAGGGCGAAGAGAACAGAAAAAAAAATTTTTAATGGACTTTACAATTGTACTTCCGTTTCTGTGGGAGATGTGTCTAGAACTCTCGGTAAGTCCTATTTTATGTTCCAAATTTTCATAATCATACCATAAAAGAAAGAAAGAAAAAAAACTTTAGAATAGGGGAGCACACAGAGATGCACGTACGAGTGATGATAACTCTTCGTTGTTGCAATTTTTATTTTTTAAAGGACCCCTAAAAAAAAATAAAAATGATGTCGTCATTGTGAAAGAGAGAGGGGGGGGAGATGAAAAGAAGGCGAAACTAAAGTCCGAATTATCCTTTTTTTTTTGTTTCTGTATTCTCCCATCCCCTTTTTTTATTTTTTTAAGGGATAATGTATATTTTACATCTCTTGTTTAATTGTTCTATGCAGTTTTAGCATTCTTTGTAGTTTAAGCTCTTGAACAGTGCATTCTACTGGAGCCCACCGTACCATGCGTGTAGCAGCGCTGACTTGTCTTATCAATTTGAATCGGAGCTCTTCGTTGAGCAAAGGCTGTAACAAACCCTTGGTCATCGGCTCATCTCCTAAAAAACTGTTCACCTCTTTGTGGCCGATAATATCAACATCAATCACCTGATCTGGGTAGACAATATTTGTACCTTCTAATTGAGAAGAAGCAGGAGTGTTGTGATTTTGATCAGTAAGACGTAAACGTATGTGGGTATCGTTGACTACCTCTACGTTTATAATTGTAAGCATTATTACAAATATAAACTGGTCTTCATCAGGATTACAATTGATCATTGTTGTAATAGAATGGATCTCTCTGATTTCATAGAGGCTTATGTCTATATCCTTTGCAGGAGGCAAGGGCCCTTGCGAGCTTGTGCTGGTACTTGTACTTGTACTTGTACTTGTACTTGTACTTGTACACATACCTCTAGTTGCATTTGTTTTACTTGTGTTATTTTCTGCTCTTCTATTTGGGACTGTGCTAATGCTTATCGACTTCTGCATTTTATCCACAACAGTCTCCAATACTGGCCGCTCTGCCTCAGTTACACTTCTTAAATCGCTAACAAGTTGTATGTCTCTCTCTACAATATTTAATGTCGACTGGTATAGTTTAGTCTTTACTACCAATCGACACAATATTCCGTACTTGCTAACATTTTTGTCGCCCAGATTATTATTTTCTTGTACCATGTCATTGAGATCTTTACCATAACGAGTTCTTATCTGTTCATTGAATTGTTCGTAATGATTGTAATATGATATCACTCTAAATCCTTCGTCATGTTCTAGCTTATTGCTGTATTCATGGATATATCTATCAAAAGTGTATTTTTGCTCATACCTAGAATTCTTGCTAAAATCAGTAAAGACAAAATTGGCATAGTTACTATTTTCCGTAGAACATGAAAGCAGGTAGCCGTACATGATATAGAATTTTGGTGAATTTTCTTCTTCGAAAATCATGTCTTTAAATTGGATCACCTGGTCCCTGCTGGTTTCGTCAGTGAACTCAATGTTGGAAATATCTATTGAATTCCCGATTACCCAACCTTCCTTATCATTCTTGTTCTCAGTGATTTCATTGTTCTCAAATATAAATTCGATGTTATCGATTTTCCATGATAACAGCTTGTAATCGGAGCATAAAAAAGACTCTCGTTTTATTGTCAGTGAAAGATTTCCCTTTAGAAAATGTCTGAGTTTTGAAGAATTGTTGATTAATTTACCAAAACAATCCAAATAATTCTTTTCATTTTTAATTATTACTTCCAGGCAGTTCATATTGGGTAAATTATAAGGTTCCTGACTGTTATTTCTTTGAAAGTATAACTTCAATTCCTTGTCTTTAAACTCTGAGTAATCTCTGAAAAAAGCTGGAGACATGTTCAATAGCTTACAAGGCTGCAAAATGAACTTTTGATGTTTATTTTTTTCAAATAGGAAAAGACTGGAATCCCATTTGTCAGTCCTGATAGTGTTTTTAGGATGCAGCCTTCTCGTTTTGGTACCGATGTAGTCCGTAGCATCTGTTAATGATCTCTTTATTTGATTTGATTGTATATTGTCAGGTAGCTCATCAAGAGAAGACGAGGAGTGTTCAATATCTTCAGGTAATTCATTTTCGTCTATCTGCTGAGGAGAAGAGGATTCATAGAATTGAGATGGAACTTGAAGCCCCTTTTCAAGATCAGCTGGAAACAAGTTACTATCTGAGTCCTGAATTGAATTTCTCTCTGAATATTGTGTGTTTAATAACTGTGAATTGAAATCATTTTGAGAATCAGCGTTAAAATCACGTCTTATAAAGAAGCTTGTCAGTTTCGTGAGCGGTCTTGAATTCAAATGTTTTAACATAAACTCGTGTATGCAGGTATAGTTCCTCACCATGGAAAAATCAAAATCGTCGTTCAGGTCTTCATCAAGCCGCTTAGCTTTAGTCAATAATCTCTTAACTCTTGTCTTAGTCGATACCTTCGCAAACTCCCAGTCATTAATTATGCCTTCCAAAGAAACCACGTCCACAATATCGTACTGTGATTCACCAGCCATACACTCAGTATCCGATGTTATTTTCCTGTTTTCATTATTCTTGTGAATTGATGGATTGAGTTCTGCCAATGATAGCACTTTATGGTGCACATTGTCAATGATAGTACCTTGATGTCCAGATAGTTGTAATTGCAATTTCTCCAGTATCTTCCTAAAGTTTTGCTCACTTACACGTGGACTTTGCACCTCATCGCCTAGATCAGATAGATATACCCTATTTTCATTGGCATCTAGCTTCACTATAAAGTAAATGTTACTACCCTCACCATCATTGTCAATCATCATAAATGAGGTGTATATACTTTACAATTACTTTTGTTTTAACATTATTTGTTTAAGAATACTATGAAAGTGTGTACACGTGATAAATGTTGTTATCCTTTGAGTCAGAAAGGAATTTTTTTTTCGTGTATATCCCAAAGATGGACTTCAAGACGTGTTCATACCCTTGTACGTAGAATTCACATGGCCATGAGAGAGAGATAGAGAGAGAGAGGAAATGTGAAAGTAGAGCAAGAAAAAAAAAATATGGAAGCGTAAGCTATCTCATCTCTTGCTTTCGGAGAAGTTAGAAGATAAGAAGGAGGATAAAAAAAAGAGAGAGATATATAGGGGGCAGACTAAAAGTATTAAACGTTAGTTCGTGATAATTTAATTCTGAAGTTATTAACACGAATTGAGACAATTGACTATCAAGTGATTAGGCTATCAAGTGATTCATTAGGCTATCAAGTGAAATCAAAAAAATCAAGTGGTGTATTTTACTCAGACATTAATACTAAAAATACAATAAAAAACTCCAAAAACTCCAAAAAAAAAAAGTAAAAAAGTAAGAAAAAAAATATAATGCGTGTAGTGATTCAAAAAGTTAGTGAGGCTTTGGTGAAAGTCGATAACCAGATTATATCCCAAATATCGCGCGGGTACATGCTTCTAGTTGGTATTGGAACAGATGATACCATCGAGGACATTGACCGTGTGTCGAACAAGATATTGAACTTGCGTCTCTTTGAAAACGAACAAGGGGACCAGTTCTGGAAACAGAGCATCCAGGACGTCAATGGTGAGATCCTGAGTGTCTCGCAGTTCACACTGATGGCTCGAACCAAAAAGGGGAACAAACCAGACTTCCACCGCGCTCAAAAGGGGGAGCACGCTAAAGAACTGTACGATCAGTTCTTAGACAAGTTGAAAGGACAGCTGGGTAACGACAAGGTCCAAGATGGCCAATTCGGAGCAATGATGAGCTGTTCTCTGACGAACGAGGGCCCTGTAACGATCATCCTAGACACAAAAGAGAATTAAAGGCGCACATGAGAGAGAGGCGAAAAGAAAGAGAAAATCGAAATACATCAGTACACCGCAAAGCAGTTTTTTTTTTCTCTTTCCGAAACCCCCCTTATTGCAGATCTTCCTTACATAAGTACGTATTTTTGACACCAAAAAAAAAACAACATAGTTTATTTCTCAATTTCACGTCACACTACTCAATTAACCTAATTAGGAAATACGATTTCCCAATTCGACTATCCAGGGTTCAATTTCTATGTATTTTTTGCAGCACAAAAGCCGGACTTGCGCAGTTTTTCTTTTTTCAGTGTAACATTCCGAAAAACAAAAAAAAAAATCACTTTACAAAAGACAAGAACCATCCAGACACCACATTATGGAGATACTGGGATTATAAAAAAAAAAAACAAATGAAGTAAAAAAGGGGGTTTTACTTCTTGTTAAAAAATAGACCACGTAGCGTAGAAAAAAAGACAAATTTCAATTATTTTCGGTAAGAATTGTAAGGCAAAAATTAAGGGTACCGATAAAACACAATGGTTCTCCCTCTCACCCCTAAAGACAAAAATTAAAAATTAAAAAAGCGAATGATGTGCTTACAAATGTTTGCTTTTCTTGAAAGAAACGCCCTGAAGGACAATTACGAAAAAAAAAAAGGGATCCCTGGATTTCTTCATTTAGCAAATCCCGGAGCAGAGAGCAGATGTCCCCTTTTTCCCCTGAAACAGCATTTTTGTACACCGTGTTCTAAGAAGGATGTTAAATTCCGAACAATAAAACAGCAAAAAATATTTTTAAAAAAAAAGGTTTCAGTTTTTTAGCCGCACGACAAAAAAAGTATAGAAAAATAAGGAGCAGGATTCCTGAAAAAAATTTCGCACATCTCACAAAAAAAAGCATTCCTGCTTACAAACGCCGCCAGCAAGAAAAATAAAAAAATTAAAAAAAAAGGCCGAATGTTTGTCCGAGTGATTGTCAGACGACGCAGAGAAAACAAATTTTTCTTCTTCTTTATTCTACTGACACAAAAACCAATGAGAAGGATAGAATACAAAAACACCGGAAAGTCATAGAACTCGACGCAGCAAACTCCAGAAAAACCAACTTCGGAGAAAATCATGGAGTAGACAGTTATTAAATTTTGTGCATTAAAAACTCCGTACGGAAAACTGAGATTATCTATAAAAACTAATAATTCGTACTAAAAATTTAAAGAGAAAAATAACAAAATGGAATAAGAAAAAAAGGAAAATCCCTTAGAAGAAACGTGCAGTTTTTTTTTGCAAATAACGAAAAATCGAACTATTTGCAGTAGAAATAACATAGAATAGAATCAAAATAAAAATAAAAATAAAATAAAATAAAATACCGCACAGCAAAAGAAAATAGTAGGGGCTAGCGGCAATTGAAAAAAGGGAGGAAAGGAAAATCTGCAACAAGAAAGAAAGAGAGAAAAAAAAAAAGGTATATAAGGGAGACTTATTTTCCTTTCACCAACAAGGAATTTCCTTTATAACCTCTTTTCCCTTTCTCTCAAAAAAAAAAAAAAAGAAAACCATATCAAGATTCTAATCTAATTTGTTATTCAAAAATTTTTTTATAACAAACACAGCTTCTTTTTGACAAATAAATAAACAACAACAACTAATAATAAAAAAAATGAAGACGGGCGCTGGTAACTCTTTGAACAACATCGGTTTGTTTTCCGTTAGATTCCTACAATTGGCTTCTTCTACCATTGTCCTAGGTACTTTGGGTTACATTGAGAACGGCTACCATTTCCATGGTTCCCGTAGATCTCACTTCGTTTTGGCCCAAGGTGCTATCTCTACCTTCTACACTTTGTGTACTGCTTGTTTGACTCTAATTGCTCCACAACTTGTCTTTATCGGTGTCTACTGGTTCTGGGAATTGATTATGTTGCTATTGTGGGTTGCCGCTTTCATTGTTGACGCTAAGGTTAACGGTGACCACTCCTGTACCCACAACAGACACACTGACAGTTACGAGAGCAAGAGAGGTTCCATGGAAGACTACCAAAGGTACGGTGGTGAGTACAACCCATTCACTGGTAAGTACACTGACCAACTTTTCAAGCACCCATGTAGAGTCGGTAAGGCTTCCATTGCCTTTGCTGGTCTATCTTTCGCTTTGTTCTTGACCTCTACCATCATCTTGGGTGTCCGTGTCTTAACTCCAATCTACAAGAAGTACGGTATGTCCGGTATGTTCATGACTGGTACTGCCATGAACAACAAGTTGAACAGAATTCACGGTCTAGAATTGGACCACCCATTGGATGGCCCAGACTTTGCTCAATACGATGCTGAACAACAAGTTGGTGAACCACACGATTCTGCTTCTTCTCAAGAGTACAACCAAGAGAAGTTGAACGAACAACCACGTGCTTCCGGTGACACTGCTGTTCAAGCTTAAAAAGTTGAATTATCGTTTTATTTTTAATCCAATTATTTTGACTTTTTCAACAATAATATTCGCAGAAAATTAACACAAAAAAAAACTGTTCAATTCATACCTAATAATAATTTTTTTACCCCCTAATAAACTAATACATGGGAAAATTAGATACCGAAAAAAAAAAAAGATTTTTTGAAGTATCCTGGCTTTTAAGTCATCTAATAATATTTTCTAAATCTTTGTTTTCCTATATTTAATTTTAATTTTCAACATTAATTAATAATTTGTTTAATTCTCTTAATATAATAAAAAAGAAAACATAATTTTCTATTCAGTTTGTCTTTTTCCATAATGCAAAATCATATTAGATTAAATATGTGTGTATCTGATTTTTCTATATTTACAAGTAGCATGTCGTAATATAATGCATGTTTATTGTTTGAAATCATTAGCAGGTGGTTTGCCGTCTTCACTTTTCATGTACATGTCGATAGCGGCTGAGAAGGCTGCAAAACCAGCACAACCAATCAATGCAGCTTGTGGCCCACTCTTGTAAGCTAAACCACCACCGGTTATACAACCAGCTGTTATACCATTATATATATCGTTCTTGGCCCGCAGACTCTCTACTGAACATTCTACACCAGCGTAAATCATACCAATATAACCAAAATTCTTCGCACTCGAGTACGCTCTCTTCCCCATGTCAGCAAATTGTAACTTAACTTGTTGCTTCAACGGAAGATCGGCCATCTGCTGTATGGGGTTTGGACCACCGCCGGGTACAGGGGTATGTAATGGTGTATCATACGCCATTGAGGCCATAAACAGGCCCAGAACACCACCTAAAGCAAAACCTGTAGCACCACTAATCACTGATTTACCAGGACATGAAGACATGAAATTCACAACCATTTCTGCACCTCTTTCACCTTGTTCCTCGGGTGTCATTTCATTATATGGTTTCTTGTCTGGAGGCGACAAGTATTCTAATCCAAAACCACGATATACCATCTTATTTTAGCTGCTTGCGTTGTAGCTTCCTCTTTTGACCTCTATCTAAGACACTTTCTTTCAAAAATTCTGGGAAAACCTGTGTTGACTAGCAATCAAAAGATCACATCAAAGCTGATCATCGGATGAAATTAATGTATAGAAAATGTTATGATTTTTTTTATTCGCGCTCAAAAAGAAATTTGGGGAGAACAAACCTTTGTGGTCACGTTATTATCTCGTATATGGAGATTCTCAAAACTACTTTTAATAATAATAATAATAATAATTATTATTATAAGCACCTTTAAGATCATAAGAGCAAAAGTTGTATTGTTAATAATACATTATTTAGGTAAAGAAAAAAGATCTTTATACATTTTTAAGCGATAATACTGACGCAATTTGTGCTGCAATATTTTCGATTTATAGGCCTCATATTCGTTTCTTAAGCTATCATGGTGCTCATCTAAGTATTTGTTTTCGAATGCATCTTGAATATTAGTAGGTGGAAGACCAGGATGATCCCGTTGAGGTCGCTCTTTGTTCTGGAATATCAGCCCGTACCTAGATGAGTCTATTGTTGGCATCAGTTCAGGTCGCCTCGGAAGTGCCTCATGTGTATGTTCAAAGCTTCTGTTGTGTAATGATAAACCTGGATTTTCCGTTGCAGTATTAACACTGCTAGCAATGCTATCTAAGGCACTGAAATTTCTATCCTCCATATCGATGTCACTACTAGTCCCTAATGAAGAAACACTATTTGAACGAATAGGATCAGTAGAGCTTAAAAATGGCAATCCAGATGAGTTTCTTACTGTATTTGGTTCATCTCTATTAGGTGTTTTAATGCCCTGACTATTCATACCGAATGTGTGGCTACTGCTGCCAATTATTGTTGCTGGAGCAGTCAATGTACCACCTTCTTGCTCCTCTGTTTTATTATAGCCCCCCATTTTTTCGCCTAGAAGTTCTACATCCTTTATGTTTCGCCATTCAGTTAGAATATCTGATATTTTTCTTAGTAAAGCTTGCTCAATTTTCCTACTCTCTGCACTTGTGCCATTAACTTCCAACTTATAAGGTGCTTCTAAATTATTTTGCGCAGAGTCAAATATGGAAGTATGTAACTGATAAAACTCTGTAGTACCATTTGCATTTTGAAATGTTCTAAATGATTCCAATCTTATTTTCTGTTCTTTAATGCTCTTGTGAGGGTCTACGACAATGGCTAAATAAGGATCCTGGTGCAATTGATTTAAACTCTGAGTTTGCATATCAATGGAACTTAACCAGCAATCATATCCAGGGTGTGAATGGTACCACCCCATAATGTTTAATTTTTCTTCATTCATAGTATCTGATTTTTCGACCATTTCGTTGTAATATTGAACCATGAATTCATATGATTCCAAATGTGCATTTACAGTTGTCTCGGTTCCTTCAACAGGTAATTCAAAGCAGTCAAATATTATAAATGTATCTCCAAGTATATTACCTAGTAGCATACCCATTACTTCAATCTTCCCTCCACTTATAGCATGATCGAGAATTTTTGAAGTTGCAAGGCGAGATATCATAACGTTCTGGTAGAATTTGGGGTTTGAAGGTTTTGTCACGGATTGTTTGATTTTAAAACTCCTGATAGTAGCAAGTAACTCTTTCTGACTAGGCTGTTCATCAGCTACTTCTGTGTAATAACTGCCACTTCGCGAGTCGTAATCATTGTTTTGTCGATCATTACTTAATAGCAAATGTCGTAATTCCGTTGAGTTCAATTGTGTAAGGTCCATCATCCGATCAATCAGTTATTCTATAGTTATTATGTATACAAATAAATGTTCTAACCATTTAAACTATCAAGGACATCATAGGTGTACACTCCCATGTTGCTTAGGCAAGCGTAGGCTTGTTATTACTTGGTTCGGAGTAAAAAAAACCCTTTAATTTTGAGATTATCTTTTTTGTAAAAAAAAAAAAAGAAAAATTGAATTAAAAAATTTTGAAGATTAATATGAAAGAATTTAAATAAATATCTACTATTTCTTAATATATTTACAGCATTAATGAGAAATATGGAATGTTAGTATTTAAGAAGGGCTATATATATACATCTTAATTACAGTTATGAATTCTTCCCTTTGCTTATCAATTTGAAAATAGTTAGTTCCTACATACAATGAATATGAAGAACGGGGAATATAAAGTTAGTTATTAGTTATGTTTTGTTTTTATTGGTTTTCATAAAATCATTAAAATAAACATGCAGGGTACTTACACATGAATAAAAATAAAAAGAAACAGAAAGCGTACTTTCATACAGGGACATCGATAATAATCATCAAATGTGAATGAAAATAACAGAATTTGAGGGCATATTAAGAGAGTATGGTTTACTTGCAGAAGTTCTCGGCATCTCTCTTCAATTCACCAATAAATTCAAGGAACTTACCGATGTTAACGTCAATACCAAACTTGTACACGTAAGAACTGGACAGAAAACTGGATAGAAGAACCTTCAAGTAGTTCTCGGGGATATTTTTCAAAATTTCTTCCTTGCCAGCAACATCGATCAAAAGCTTAGGGATGATCTTTTCTAATAACAAATAGTTACGAAGCTTCAAATCGTTCAACCACAATTCCTCGGATTCAACCAGATCGTCATTTAGTTTATTTATAGTTTGGGACAAAACATTTGATAATTCCGAAATAGGTACATTGGTTTCTTGATTAATCTTCCATAATTGACCAAATTCTTGACGAGCATTATGACCAATTCTCTTTTGGGCCTCCTTAACGTATGCTTCATATAGTGGGGATTTGATAAATTTGATACCATCAGCTGTCTTCTCCTTGGTAGCCACAAATTTGTTAACAAAGTCATCGTCACTTAGTGCCAAAGAGGCCAAAACTTCCAAAGAAGATGAAGTAACACCACCCTTATTAGCGGATGCATCTTTGAATAAGATACAGCCATGGGCTTCCAGAGCCAATTTTGCTGGTTGAGCGATAAACAAATTGGCACCTTCCACAATATAAGGAACTTTACATTTGTCGGTCTTCTCGTCAACAAAACAATGTAAATTATTCAAATTAATAGAGTTTGGTCTACCCCCACAAGGCACAAAAATGTCAACATGATCGACATAGTTGAAAATTTGAGTGTGGAAAGTATTTCTGAAAGTAGTACCATTTGCGACAATTGAACCATTGGGTAACATCACATCCATATCATCAATTGAAACAAAGAAACCGGATTTGCTTAGCCTTGATGTGTCGAAATTTTTGATCATCTTTCTTTCACGGGCCAATCTAACCAATTCTGGCTTATCAATACCCTCTGGATCACACAAAACACCGGAACCATCTAGAATACCAACGTATGTTTCATTTGGTGTAGATAAAAGAATCTCGTTAGAACCCAAGTCACCGTCTGGACCACCAGTTTGGAATTTTGCAACTTTAGTGTCGTTCAACCCTAGAGTTTCGTAGAGTTCATTGACATATGAACGAACACCTAATGATGTCATACCGTATTCGTCGTGAGGAATACCTCCTAGATCTGGGGATTTACCGGTTAAGAAGGACTTCCACCATGGACAGTTTCTAGAGCGAGCATGGTTTGTTGCCCAATCAACAAAACCAGCAGAACCTTCATCTGGACCAAAGAACAAAATTTCTTCTTTGCCCAAAAGATCAACATACGTTTCCTTTAAAGGATCTCTAATCAAGATGTCTATCATAGCATCTACATATTGCGAAAAGGCAATGAAAGTTTGGTCATGTTCAGTTAAGCCAGGATTCAATAGAATAACACCCTTCGAACCACCTTCTGGAATATCTTTATTCTTTCTTTGTTGAGTCGAAGCCAATTGGTAGTTTTCGTCAATGACTGTCTTAGAATTGGACTCATAAATATCCTGATTTCTTGAGCACACAATTCTGATACCACCACGTGCAACATCTCTAAATCTAATGTGGAAACCCTTGAAAGTATTACCGACAACGAAGAATAGACCATATGGAGTCTCTGGGTATTCAATTTTTGGCATTACTAGCTCTGGTTTCAACCTAAAAGAAATGGCAACTTTTCTGGTTACGAAAAAATTAGTCTTCAAAATGCTCTTGTTGAATAAGTTCAAAGTCTGTAAGATTAAATAATCTGGTGAATCATTTGGAATAAACTTATTTAAGAAACTTTCAAATTCTTGATCATTCTTGAAAGGTTCAATTTGTTCCAATCTTTGATAAGAAAGAGTCTTTTCCAAATTCTTTGCGTTTTTTGGGGAATAGTGAACATTAGCAAAGTTCTTGTAAAGTTTGGATACAACTTTGTAATGCTTTTGTAAAGCGTCGATGATAGATTCCTGGGACAGTGTTTCATTTCTCAATTTTCTCTTCAAGTTACTAATCACCTCCAATAATGTCGTATCACTGTCCTTAATGGTGAGTAATGAAAGTAGAGATTGATAGTCGCTTCCCAATCTGTTAATGAAATGGTTAATAAAAATAGCAGCCACGTGTGCATAAACGGCCTCTTGAGGAGAGAATTGTCTCTTGGCACTGACCCTGGTGAATGCATGGTTTGGGATAGCATAAAGCAGAGAAGCTTCTCTTTCAACTTGCTTGATTGAAAGTTCCAAATCATTCTTTAAGACTTGTTCTGATTGCTGCGATCTTTTCAAGTAGATGGAAAAAATAATTATGTCATCATAAGGATTTTTGTTGGTCTTTAAAGAGGAACCGTTATGGTTAACTCTAAATGACTCCAAGTAAAACTTAGAAGGCTTCAACTTGTAGTAATGTAACAAAGAGTTGATGGCAGAGAAATAACTCTTGGTAGTAAATCTCTTGTAAGCCACCAACATTCTGATTTCATCGCTGTCCTCAATAGATTGAGTTGTCTTGATGACTGGGCCTTCACGTTCTTGCACTAATTTAATCAATAAACCGTACAATTTTTTGTTTTCCACAGAGGTAACTTGAGCCATGGTGTTGTCACTGATAGAGTCAATATTACCCTTTAGCAATTCGGTGCTGTCGATCTTAAAATCAGACTCCTCGTATTGACTTTCATAGACGAAGGTCAATTTCAATTCACTATCTGGTGCGGTGAAAGAAACCAATCTACAATTTCCCTTATCCTTAGCGTCAAGGAACAAGTCATCAATTTCTTCATCCAATTGATAAGGTGGGTTTTCGATGTCTCTACTAAAGGATTCCTCGGTGCCCTTTGGCTTGGAGCCTTCTAGTTTCTGGTCAATACCACCCAATTCAGCTTTCTGTCCACTTTTCTCCAAGAACTCAGGAGCTATAGAGTTGGACTCCATAAAGATTGCATGGTTTGAAGCAGTGATGATCCTATTCTTGATGTTGAATTGTTGTGGCTGGACACCGACAAAGTTAGATTTGGCAAACGACTCCAACTTTGAAGCGTACAAACTGTGGATAATGTTAGCTAGCAATTGAGGCGACTCTCTGGAGAAGAACAGGTCATCAATCCCCAAAGAGTTGTAGAACCAGTCAACCTCTTGCTCAATCAGATCATCCGGTATAAAACCTTGCTGATCTAATAAATCCACAACTTGTTCTCTCTGCTGTTCTTTCCCAGGGAACTCAAAAACATGATAATCCGACATAGACGATATAGAAAGTGCGGAAATATCAGGAACATCCGGGTTCGCTAACCGTTGTTTTAACATTATGTTATTTTAGTTATTTGTTTTGTCTTAAGTATTTTCTGTTATTTCTTTATAAGAAAGGAAGTCAAACACTATCGGCGGCTAAAAGAAAGGAAAGAGCGAAAAGAAAGGAAAAAAAAACTCTCTCAGATATCCTTCGCTTATATACGTTATTTTTTTTTTTCGTTGTTGTTGTCCTTTTTGTTTTGTAGAACCTTCAACCGCCGATGCCCCCCTCCCCTTCTTTTCAACAATTTAGCATGTGCTTTTCCATCCCCGCCACACACCTCCAAAGTCATCCCTCCCCCTTCACCTCCCCTCTCCCCCAACACTGCCCCTTGCACCATCCTAACGTGACAAAAAGAAGAAAATACCCTTAAAAATATAGTATTTACCCTGATTATATCTGAAAATACAGATTCTTTTTTCAGTATTTTTTGTACACCGTTTTCTCTGAGATCCGTTACGAAAAAAAAAAAAATCACATTGTTGAAGCCCCCCTCCTTGTTTATTTAAAAACGCATACCCCGCAGTACAAAACACCAAAAAAAACACGAATAAAAACGTAAATCACCGGGTAATGATTCAGAACAAAAAAATGTGTCAAAAAAAAAAAGAATTTCAACAAAAAAACAAAAAAACATCGCCGTGATGGGTTCCGGAGCTCGAACTCCGCATGGAGGGGAGGTGTGTGGAGTAAATGGAACAAGAAATAAAATTCCACACGAGCGATCGGGGTTACGGAAGAAGATTAAAATAGGATATGTATTATATGGCGGAAGTATATATGCGATTTGAAGAGGTATGAGTGGTGGGGGGGGAGGGGGATTTGTATTTTATTTTAGAATATCTTGGCAATGCCGAGATGACGGAGAAGGGAGGAAGTTGGGGATAATGATAACTGAAATAAATAATGTTGCTTGTTTGTTTTTTATGTAATTTTTGTCTATTGTAGTTGGGACATGTGTGCTCCTGATGGGGGTAGTAATGTATGTGTATGTGTAGTTCGGAACATCCGGTGGTGGTGGTCCGAGTACTTGTTTCTGTTGGAGCAGACCTCGATGTAGCTTACCCAATTATCCTCCAGAATATTGTCAATAGTGGCTCTGCACGCTGGCGAAATCTCGAGCATGCGGGATAAGATGGGATGTGATTCCTCGGGAACCATTGCCAGAGGGTCCATAGAGCCGCGGTTCTTGTTGACGTAAGCTTCGTAGCGGGCAACTTCGCTCTCGTAGAACATTTCTTCCTCGAAAGACCTAAGGTCTGGCTGGGTGTTGTGGAATGGTGTACGTTCAAGAAGTGATATTATCACGTGACGTTTCAAGTATCGACTAGTTATTCGTAATTGCGGTTCACGGAACTTTATGAATTGAGTAAACTGGAGGTCAGAGCAACGGGGCTCTCTCCAAGGGAACCGTTTCGTGATCATGCACAGGAATATTACCGCTATGGACCATACATCTGCCGGGCGAGGATCATAATTCCAAAAATAAATTACCTCAGGAGCCAAGTAAGGGTTACTACCATGTATACCATGACTACGCATTATCACTTCACGATGTTCTAAGTAAGGTGAACTGAATACGGTGCTACTACCAAAGTCAATAATTTTGAGAATTCCATTCTTGTTCACCACACAATTGTCTAATTTTAAATCACGATGGCTAACACCAATATCATGTAAATACTTGACACCATACAGAATCTGTTTGAAGTAGCAGCAGATTTCTAGGTAGGACAGTTCGTTACTTGCAACTAAAACATAGAGGTCAAAGTCACAGTATTCCATCACGGTATACAAGTTACCTTTATCGTAGAATAACTCATAGGTTTCTATTATATTTTCGTTGTCAAGGATACTGCACATGGTATACTCTTTATGTATCCTTTTCAAACCACGAATTTTTGCTAACCTTTGGTTTTCTATTCTCCTAGATAACGGTTGAGTCTTCTTTTTTTGACTACTCACTCCTGTGAATTCGGAATCAGATATCGTTTCAGTGTCATTCTCATATTCATCATCATTGGCGCTGGGATCGCAGAGTTTTGACAGCTCATCTAGTGGGATATCATGGAAAACTTTAATGGCAAAATATTTGCCGTCTTTGGAACTAATTTTTCTGGCAATCTTGACTTCTCCGCTTGCTCCAAATCCCAATAATCCATGATCTTTTTGGTCATTTATCTTATTGGTATTAATCGGTATATTTACCAGTTCGTACTGTTTCCAAATTTTCTTCTTAGTCAGGGAGGTGCTTAGGATTACAGAAAGAATATCTTGTTCCCTTTCCAGTTTTTTACTCATTGAATCTGTGTGACTATTCGTGTTCGCAGCTCCAGTTACCTTTTGTTCATTTCTCATACCGCTGAAGAAGGATTTTCTGGTAATACGAAATAGGTTTCGAAGTTTGTAAGCTTTACGACAAATAAGTATTAGATGTTCTTTTCTCATTTCTTCATAAGCATCTCTTTTCAAAATAAAACGTTCTTCAATTCGGCATCTGACAGGTGACCATAAGAGTTCAGTATTAATCATGGTGACATTTGGGGGCATGTTGGGAGGAGCCTCTTTATGGTATGGTCCGTCAGAGTCACGGTCTATCTGGTACATAATTTCTTCACTTCTCTTACTAACAACTGGTGGTTGATATAATAAGTTACATATTGGTGAAGTCCTTATTTGTTGGGATTCGTAGCTTGTACGATATCTGTATTCAATATTGCTCCTGCTCACAGGCCCAGTCCATGTATACGCTGGAGTGCGAATGAGTTCTGTAGAATTATTCCTCGTCGACAAAGCTGTTGCAATTGTTGATCTAGACAGCACTTGCTCACGGATGGTGAAATCAGTCAAACCCGCTGCTTGGTGAATGCTCTGTTCTTCACTTGCAACCCCAGGTAATGTCATCTCATAATTGACCTGACCACTTTCTTGTAGGACCATTGAACCGCAGTTTAAATCTCTAGTCACCAGACTTTCCATGATCACATCTGTTAGATCAACTCTCGTTAGGGACGGATCGGCTATATACACCCTTCCAATACGTTTTGTTATTATAATTGGTAAGAACAAAATGATAGAATATCTAACAGAAGTACATGTTGCTATTTATAATTAACATTACCAACTTGTGTCTACGGAGGCACAGTTTGCTCTCTTATTTATTATTATTTGTTTTGTTTTTAATTAATTAGTTGTCATATTTCCAGTTAATTTCTATGTCGTTGTCGCTGGTTTAGGATAATATAAGGATCAGCAAGTATGAATACCAAGTAATTTTTTGAGAAAATTTAGGAAATGATGATCAATTGAGAAACTGTTAGTTTGATCGCTTGTTTTTGTGAATTAGGGTACTTTACCCACTCGACAGAAAGAATTGTATGTTGTGATTTGAATAACAATTAAGGCTTGTTTCTGTTTGTTCTTTTTGATATTTAATTTATTTTTACTTGTGTATTAAATGCGTAGATGCAATAGTGACTTTTTTTCATAGTGGGGGCATCTTGCCGTGGCGAGGCGGGGGAATTGAATCAGTGGAGAGAAAATCGGCACGGGTACATCAGTTGACACATTTTTCTCGAAACCAAAAAAAAAGAAATGTGTCAAAATACGTCATTGATTTTAAGTGAAATATTTCACAATGGAGAAAAATGTCAAAGCCCATTTTGCTAAGAAACGTCCTTACTTGATCAGTTTTGAGGTGGGGGAGGAGGACATGTGTTGATATTTTAGCTGAAGTTACCGGTGATAAATTATTGCGATGGTTTTGTGATAACAACCGATATATATCTTGACGTGGGGTGTACCTACATTATATTATACAAAATTATAAAAATGATCATTGCGTGCTTTTAGTAGCTGTTAAAAATAAAAAAAAATCTTTTTTTTATCGTTACTTAGATGAAACTTGTTTTTTTTCTTTTTATTTGTTTTACTTCATTAGTTTAGCACGGTCTGGGTGAACACCACCTGCTGATGTTGATGGAGTTTCACCATCTGCTTGGGTAGTTGGTTTATTTGGTTTACTCATCAATTTTTGCATTCTTTCTTGTCTTTCAGCTTCGAATTTTTCATTTTTCTTCCTTAGTTTCTCCAATCTATCCTGACTATTACCACCACCACCAACGGTAAGCTCGACATTAATTCTCTTTTCTCTTAGAAGTGTTTTATTTTGGAGCAATGCTATATCCATACGTCTTTGAATACCCTTTTGATCCTTGTCACCATCAAACTCCAAAAATGCAATACCTTTATCTGCTCTTAATCTGATTTGATCAGGACCACTACTTTTGAAATGAACTTGCAGCTCGGAAGCAGTAACATCCTTGGGTAGACCACCAACGAATACGATAAATCTGTTACCACCACTGGTACCTTTCTTACCTTTTCCGCCGCGACCTCTTCTTGTTTTCCTCTTCTTCTTTGGTGGTTGGTCACCTTCTTGTGCTGGCTTGTCGGCCTCTTCTAGCTTCCTCTTCTCTTCCACTTCCTTCTCTTCTTTACTCTTACGAAATTGAAGAGCCTTCAATTGCTTCTTTGTTAGCTTTTTGTCCTCTTGTTCACTCATTTTGTAGTTGACTTTAGATATATTGTATTGCAGTTACCACAAGAATAGAACTGTCAAGTTACACTTTATATTCATTTACGTAGTTAAGCATTGATCATCACAGCTTAAGCTTGTGCTTTTACCATGGGCATCGGCATCGGCATCGCTTAATTTTTTTTCAGAAAATTTTCCTTCCACTACTATTGACTTCGTCTAAAACGAGTAAAGCAACCTTAGGTAATAGTAGTGGTATAAATTAAGTGTATGAAAACTGCATAAAAGGTGATTAAATTGCTAAGAATATGTATTTACATAGAAAAAAAACTAATAATAAAGAAAAAAAAAAAAAAGAACAAGTGAATCTGAATGTTTTTGTTCTTTGTTTCAAAGATTGTAAAAAGTTAAATTGAATTTGTTGGAAATGAACCGAAAGAAGGAATAAATAATTTAATAGTCTATAATGTTTTTCTGGATTAGAATTCAAAGTTGTTGTTGTAGTAGTTTTGTCAATTTCATTCCATACGTGGAAAAGAAATGATATCGTCACCATCAAGAGCAGACAGAAATAAGAAGCCTTTTAATTCTCTCGAATTATTGATGGTTATGGTCGTAATAATGTTACAATGTTTTTTCTTCAAACATATCGTGTGTTTTTTATTTTTGAGAATTGAATTGCTCTGTAATTAAATTGAATCATAAAATTACACATATGCAACCCTTTTTGCGTTCCCACTTCTTTAGTTTAGCTAGTTCTTTACCCGACAGTTCCTTTGAGTACATTCTGTTAGGTGTGTTACGTTGTAAAGCGGGAGTGTGTGTAGCTTTAAATGGTGTGGATTCTTTTTCTTCAGCCTTTTTCTCTTCTTGCTTCTCATCACAAGCTGGTTCAGTAGTTACTTGAACAACGTTATTGGTACTGATCAAGTCGTTTGAACTCTTTTCATAGAAGGAGAATTGTTCTCTTGAGGTCTTTGGAGACACCTCACTCTCTATTGAGCTGAAATACTTGGCGACTTCATCGAAGACATCCTTGACACCTTCATTGGTTTTAGAAGAGCAACGCACAAACCCCAGGAGTCTTTGGGATTCTACAAGTTCCTTGGCCAGCATGTCCAGCACCATACTATCGTCGTCACTTTCGAAGCCGTTCTCCGTAACTTCATATGACTGATCACTCTTTGTGGCCACCAGTAATATCGGTATGGTGTCAAGAGTATCGACGTGCTTGATATACTTTCTTAGTTCGGAGATCCATTGGAACTTGATATTGTTGAAGGCTCTCATATCATTGGCTGGAAAACAAGCTATAAAGACATCAGTCTGTGGGTATGTCAGAGGTCTTAGATGTCCGTGTTGCTCATCACCTGGTGTATCCCACAGAGTGACTTGATAGGTGTCCATAGTAGCTTTGTTTTGCACAGTGGTTAGAAACTCATCAAATAATGTAGGATTATGTTCACTAGTAAATGTGTTTGTAGTGTAAGCCATAAGTAAAGAGGTCTTGCCTGTGTTACTTTCACCTACAACTACACATTTATGAGATTTCATTTGTTAATATTAGTTATTATGGCTATTGTTAAAATTATTGATATGATTGTTATCGTTAGGGTTGTATTAATGTATTAATTAGTGTAAGAACCAACTTTCTGCAATCATAAAATAGAAATAAAATAGAAAAATCTAAAGGGTACTGATCTATTACAGAAGGATAAAGAACTAGTTTTGATCCATTTAATTTTCAAAGAAGGGAAGCAAACTTGCCACTGTACAAAGTCAATGCATATGACAATACTTCCATTATATATATATGAATGTAAATGATGGAAAATTTACTAGGGGAGAGGGTGGGCATTGTTCATATTAGATAATTGAAGAGAAAAAATTTTTTTTTTTTTTCTTTCTTTGCTATTTTTTCAATCTTCCAATTAGCTCTCATTTTGACACTAAGTCTTCTGTTCCGCTGTATTGTTGTTAGCCTTTGACTGATTCTTTTCTTTTTTTCCCATTTTTCTTACCATCAACTGCCCTTGCTTTGAAAAAATTGTTTTGTTGTTTAACGCCAACAAACTTACAGAATCACTCGTAGCCATGCATCGAAAAAGGAAAGATACCATTATATAATCAGTGATACTTACCTATAGAGGAAGACATACACACAAACATTCACAGACATAAAATGAAATCAGTGTTACTAAGAAAGAGATTGATAGAGAGAGAATCATATGCAGTACAAGTTGATCATAGTGAAATGAAGAAAAAAATTTTTTTTTTTTCTTATCCTCACCATCGAAACATGAACACGGTTATCTTATTTCTTATTTCCTTCCTTCATTGACAGCGAATGAGAATACAGAAGGGGAAGGGATCTTCTCAGGGACTCTCAGGGACCCTTGAACAGGAGAGGAGGCAATCTTTCTTAAATTTTAATTAAACGCATTTTCTTAGTCTTTTCAACATTTTAAGGGTTCACAAGTTGTTATTGTCATTTGAAGTTTCTTGATGTTGTGTCTCTGAGTGTGTGTGGTATTTGGACCGGTTTCCTTGCGCACTTTTCTAAGACACATCAGCAAAATGGGAAAAACGCAAATAACAAGAAATACTAAGGGCAGAAAATAAAGTAGATAGATAAAAAAAAAAAAATTAAGGCGGGATGAGGTAGTAACAATTGGTAGTGGCTTTTTACTGGAAGAAAACCAAAATAGAAATCAAAAGCGGACTCTTTACTAGAGTTCTAGTGGAACCACTAACAAAATCAAGAAAAAAATAAAAATAGGTCATCGAGTTCTTCCATCGAGTTCTTCCAGTAAGAAAGGAGGCGTACTCTATTTCGAGAAGGAAATACCTTTCCTTATGTGGCTACTCTGAAGTGTTCGAAGAGTGCTTCTTTTTTTTTCTACATTTGAGGGATAAATACTAAACAGAAAGAAGAAAAAAAAAAACCGGGAAAACTTTCTTTCTTAGTACTGTTACTTTTTACCCCGCTCGTTTCTTTCTTTTTTTTACCATTTTTTTTACATAATTTTCTCGTTTATGTGATTAACTAAAGCATTACTCAACAGAAAAGGGGGAAGGGAAAATCTTTTTTGCTTGGGGACCTGGAATCTGCTACGAAATAGGAGAGAGAAAGAGAGAAGGGAGGGTTGAATGTGTGGTTTTTTCTACGTGTAATTTTCTGGACAGAGTAAGATCTATCTTTTTCTTTTCCTTCTGGTCTCCTATTAGTTTCAAATGCAGCCATACCTACTAATATATTATGGAGAACGTCGTTGCTGTTTTTTTTGGTAGTGAAAGTATTGCACGGGAATCGGATTCCGGTTTACGTATATACGTATATATGGGAAAAAAATTTACACGTACACCCACTTTCACTTGGCTTTTTTTTATCCCGCATATCTAGGCAATATCCCGTTTCTTCACATACACCCTCTCTCTATATAACTTAGTAGTACCTTTACGTATTATAATTTTTTTTTTCGATTGGGTTCTTTTTGAGAGCGACAGGAAAAGCGAAATGTGAAAATGGTAGTGAACGAGATAGAATGAAAATAAAATCGGAATTTTAGTTCATTCCAAAATGGGTAATCGGATTTACCACCCTCTTCATTCTTCTCTCTCTCTCGATTTCAGTCTAGCGAGAGAAAGAGAAGAATTTTAGAGAAGGCGAAATCTTCTTGCCAAGACACACAATAACGCACTTAGTGTTGTAATTCCGGATTTCAATTTCGCCTCTTCACCCAATGTAGAAAGCCTCTACAAGGCTTCCAGCCACGTCCAGCAGAAAATAAACGGAAATTAAAAGCAGGATCAAAAAACCGGATTTTTACAATCCAGTACATGTTTTTTTCATCTCTGTGTGTGTTTGAGTGCCTTGCTTTTTCTCTCTCTCTTTCCACTTCAGTTGAATGGTTGAACTATTTGTAAAAACAATCGGGAATTAAGAATTAACAATTCCCGGTTTTATTTTTTTTTTTTTTCGTGCTTGCTCTTATTGTTCTGATCTCAAAATTACATTCTAGTGATGTCACCATTGTTCACGTATTATGGAAACGTGACGTTTTTATGAAAGGTGGAAACAATGAAAGGACCAGAGAAAGAAAAAGGAGAAAACTTCGAGGTAAACAAAAATTGAGGGGATTTACCTTTTTTTTTAAAATGTTGGATCTTGGAAGTAAACTCCGAAAGAAAAAACTAATTGGGCAAAGGGGTAAAGGAGAGGGTGAGAGAGACAGACCGTAGAAGAAAAAACAATAAATGTATATCGGTTTTTAGCTTACTAACACATGTGACAATCACTAGTCTTCCTTCAAGTCTTATCTTATCTACGATAAAAGTTTATTACCTGTTCTTTTTCAGGGCAACTGTATTACTTTAAATTTACTACTGCACATCTTTGAAATGACGTATACCCATGTGGGTACTATAATCTAATTGAGGTGCACTTATCAATTTTGATCAACTGAATTTCATTTATCATTTTTTTAGTAACTGAATTATACTCTATATCTGGGAATATCGGACAATGGAGAGAACGGATATACAAAAATTTGTAAAAATTTGACTCATAGTTCTTTAATAACGAATAGTCTCATTTAAAACCGACAATGGAAATTGAATGAAATTAATAAACAGTAACAGTTATGTTATCTTCCTATTTATGCCTTTAAAGAAGCTGAAGTCGTGACACACGCTGATAATCACATGCTTGATTTACCCTCACCCTCACAGTTTTGGTTGTTCTAACCCTCTTTTTTTTCTCTCTATCAGTTCTGTCTGTAAGAATTTTCATCTAATTCATGTTGAATAAATAGAGCAAGTGTTATTTCAACAGGTTGAAAAACTGCAATTGAAATTTCTTGTATACAATAACACAAAATTCAAACAAACTAAAATAAAAAATTAAACCAAGAGAATATGCTAAGTTACGCTGAATTCTGTACTGTTGGGTCTGGTATGATCCTGACTTCTACTGCCTTTTTGATGGGTGTCTTTTTTGCTACTCAACCATATGACTTCCACTTGCTGTTTGATCCAAAGGCCACACAGGAACATTTTGACCTTGCTTTGAAGCATTATCAGATTTTAAACACTACACCAATGCCAGTTATATACTTCTTAGGTTTTATCGTCATGATTGGTGTCCTTGGTAACACCATTAGAATCTATAAGCCAAACCCAGAACTATCCATGTTTGAATATGCCTCCTTGGGTTTATACGTTCTTGCTGTATGTGTCTTTATCACTAACATTAAGACCGGTATTGAATGCTCCGTTACTGGTAACTGGGGTGAAGTTACTCAAAATCAAGGTTTGGCTGTTATTGCCTCTTCTAACATCATCCTGCTGGTTATGTTGTTCGGTGTTATCTTGTTGCAAATTGGTTTATGGTACACTAACAATGACTACCAAAAGAGATTGAGCAAATTCTACGAGGAGGAGAAGATGGAAAGAGCTGAAAACAACAAGAAGAAGCAAGAAGAATTCAGCAAGTTGTCAAAGAAGCAACAAAAGAAGATATTGAAGGAAGAGGCTTCTAAAAAGCAAGATTGAATGATCTACTGTTGTCTAGCTTGAGCAGCAATATTTTTTAAGAAAGCTTTTTTGTTACTGATTTGATATATTTGTTTTGTATTTTACTTCTTTTTATTACTTACTGCATTTAAATTGAACTTACTACGCAGTTAAACTTATATCTACATTTTTTGTAATAGTATATGTAATTTAGAACCTTCTATCAAAAAAAAATTGATATTATTTATTTGGTATCTATAAATTTCTAGTAAAATAAGAATACTGGATATCTGTATATGTATAGAACACACATCCTATAGCTCCTTGTGGTTTAATTGCGCTTCTTCAAGGTGCCATGGAGGTTAAAATCATTTGATTCTAAATCAAATGCGAATTTATGATTTTCTAATATTCCAAAATGACCAGCATTTTGGAATGTCATGATTTTTTTAATATTACAATTTTTTGTTTATAATAACAAAAATGCCGATAAACCCAAATGTTACGGTCTTTATTCAATAGTTTATTATTTTATTTTTTTTGTCGCTCTCTGATCTTATTCTAAAGAGCCGTTGTCATTAATATGAATTGATGTAGGTGATAAAGTTGAGTAGTCACCAATCGAAGAACGAATGATGGAACTTCCATCATAACGATTCAGTGAAGAAACGTAGGAGAATTGTTCAGTTTGTTCTGGCGTACCAAAATCAGCTGGATCCGAATCTACATCACTATCAGGAAGAAGTAACTCCGGTATCGTTGGATACTCCTCTTCCGTTAGGACTTCTGACTCGTAATCAACGTTGACAGCTGGGCGTGGTCTTGTAGGAGGTGAAGGTAATCTCTTATCAAAATCAAATTCGTCTTGGAAAGGATTCGTATTTGCGCGTGGCTTATTATTCCTTTCAATACGTACAGGTGAATCATAATTCTTTTTAAAGATTCCTTTTATTTTTTGGTTTGACAACCCAAAGTCTAGTATAGAAGTAGTTGGTTTGTGTGGTGTACTCTCGGCAGTGAACCCATAATGACTAGTCTTTTCATCCTTGATACTAGTAATATCATCATCGTAGGAATTAGATCTGCTTCTTCTCTTCTTTGTATAGAACAAAAACCAAAAAACTAACAAGCACAAAATTAATCCCCCGATACTTCCTACTACACCACCAATTATTTTTCCATTTCTGACTCTTGTATCTTGTTGTTTTGAATTGAAGTCCAATGTCCCAGCAATAGCAGCTTTGTAATAAGCTGCATCCGTGGTAATCACCGATGTTGGTGCTGTGAATGATGCAGTAACATCTTTATTCTTGAGGATTTTAGTCTTTGTAGGTATATCAGCATCAAAAGTTGTTGTGGCGTCAGTAAATTCATATTTTTGGTTATAAACATAAACAACATAGCTTTTACTCAAATAGCTTGAGATTTGGGTTGATTGTGTTGACGATGAAAACGATGAAGTTGTATATGATGTTACCGAAGAAGTAGTAGAACTGATGCTACTAAATATGCTGCTTTCTGTAGTAGAGCTCTTTGTGGAGTATGAACTAGGGGTAGTGGTTGTGAATGAAGGTGTACTAGAACTTGATTTCATTGTAGGTTTGAAAGATACTGAACTACTGGACATGGTGGGGATGATTGAACTAGAAGCAGTGGTATTTGGTAGCATGCTGGTATTCGGTACTTGACTGATGTAACTAGTAACAAAAGATGATTCCTGGTACAACTTAGAAGAACTCGTGTGTGCTAAAATAGTGGTTATATTCAGCGGGAGTGATGATGATAGCGTTATTGGTGAAGTCAACAGAGTATTATCCAGAGGCATGGATGTTAGGGATATGGTACTACTTACAACAGCATCAGTAATATTGTTAGTAACCTGCGCACTTGGTAGCAGTGGTGTTGTTGTACTTAGTGTTAATGTCGGAATGGAAGTGCTATTGTTTTCAAGTGTGTGTGTAGAGAAAGAAGACTCTGATGAAGTTGGTGGTGCTGAATCCATAGTGGCATTATTTGAACTGGAAGTGCTGAAAGAAGTAGTTTCCTGAGTACCATTAGCAGTTGTATCTTTTGTGATTGATTCATAATTATAATTTTCAGTAGTGTGATAATCAGCATTGTTGTTGTTGGTATTGTCATTGCTATTTCTTGTTGATATCATGTCAATTGTTGAATCATGAGCATCTGGATCTGTCAGTTCTGGATTGTCCATTGTGCCATTGCTCTTCACATATGACATTGCTTTACTTTCTTTTTTTTTTCCTTTAATTCTCAGAAACTTTGGTTTATATTTATAACTCGTAATAGTTTTCCTGTTGTTGCTGTGGGGATCGTTGGTAGGGTTAAATTGATAGATTATTTACCGTCGCTGTCAGATATTCTTTCAAGAAGACAAGTATCCTTCTTATTTTTTATTTTATTTTTTTTTTTTTTCCTTTTCTATCTTTTTCTAAAAGTTTTGAGGTTCAACTTTTGACTTCTAACTTTCCTCTGATTCGTTTAAGCAAGATAAAACGCCTTTTCAAGTTTGCATCATCTGTGACACTACAGAATGTTTTGTTTTGAAAACTTTGTTGATATGCGACTCTTACTCTTTTTTTTTTATTGATTTCTTTTTTTTTTTTGACTTTCTTTCTTTTTTTTTCCTTTTCCAGGTAGTAACACCCCAAACAGGAAAGTGGGGCCACTGAAATCCTCTCACCTTACCTCCACCCCGCCAAAAATAAAAAAAATTATCGGGACAGGGTAAAATTGTTTGTTTTTTTGCTGTATTTTTTTCAAGTTTTTTCGCGTCTCTACGAACGTTTCTTCGCGGAGAGATGCTTACAAATAGTTTGTTTTTGTTTTTTTTTCTCTGTCCTGGTTTTGCAGGGACGGCTTTATCTACGGCTGCTTTTCTCCGCAATTTTGTTGGGGAGCGATATTGCAAATCGGTGTTATTCATCTACGGAGGTTTGTATTGAAAAATTAATGTGCATATTTGTATATCGTGTATAGGTATGTTTCACATGATTTCTTTTCCATGTAAGTTTTTTTTTTTTTAATGTTTTTGCTATCAGTCTTCATCTCAATGTAATTGTGATTACATGTAAATAATTATATTTTGTTGGTATTTGTTTCTTAGTATTACAGAATATATACTTTCTTTGAGAACAACTAAAAAAGTTCTTAGTTTTTATTTTATACAATTAGACAAAAATTAATATTAAGTAAAAAATTAAAATAGAGAAAAATAACGTAGAGTCAATAATTAAAATTAAAATAAAATAAATTAAAAAATAAAAGAAAGATTAACAATAAAGAGAAGAAAAATATATATTTCTTGCTCCTTTATTATTGATAATTTTTTGTAGAATATTACCATTACGATTAAGTTAATGAGGATTGGATAATAAAAAGAATTGTCTTTTTTTTTTTGTTAAACACATAATTATGATTTTTTTTTGTTACAATAGAGAGGAAAATAATTAAAGGCAAAAAAAAAAACAAAAAAAACCTAAAACAAATAAACATACTTCTCTCAAAATTATTATTTTTTCTGTTGAAAAGATCAAAAAAAAGTTCCTGTAAATATTTTTGTTATTTTTTTTCTGGAAAAACAATTTTAGTTCTTGCTCTTGAAAATTTTCTTTATCTTGGTGAAGAAACCTTTCTTCTTCTCCTCCTTAGCTGGCGTCGATGTAGATGCGTTGGTCTTCATAGCTTTCTTAGGAGTTGAAGTTCTTGTTGGTGTCTTCTTCCTTGGAGTAGTAGCAACTGGTGCAGTGGTACTAGCATTGGTACTCTGCGGTAGAGCTTCCTTAGAGTTATCCGGCGTACCATGAGCAACATATAGTCTAGGATCATTTGGATCGGCATGTTTCATTTGGGACTCATCTTTTTGCATAGTTTCAGTCTTAGGTGGATGGGAAGAGTGAACCATTGGATCCATCGAGTCAGCATGAACAACAGGTTTACTTGAAGCACTAGTCATTTTACCAGGTGCAAACGTTTGAGTGTCATTTTGCATTGCTGCGTTCAATGGAGTCTCCACAGCCATTGGTGTAGGTTCCTTTTTCAATCCCATTTCATTGTTTTCTTTCTCCTCTGGATGTAGAGTTTCATTCACCTTTTCTTTGATATACATTGCATTTCCTTGGACCTCACTCTTTACCTTGTTGAATCTCTGGTCTAGATTATTGTTAGTTTCCATAATCTTCCCCTCAACACGTTCTCTAGTAGATTGTCTCTTTTCATCCATCTTTTGTTCGGTTTCCTTGACCTTATCGGTAAAGGTTTCGGTCTTCTTCATCTGAGGTTCCTTACTCATCATAGCTGAAGCTGCATAGAAGTCTACCTTCTTGACCCCGATCTTCTTAGAGAAAGCAGCACCTGTGGCAATAGCAGCTGCGCTGGTTACAGCGACAGCGGCAGTGGAAGAAACTTTGCTGGAAGACTTGTGCATCATGTCACTGTGCATGCCACCCATAGATGGAGAAACACAGTTCTTGTTGAAATCGATAAATCTGGCACCTATCTTCTTTGAAAATGCTGCCCCGGTGGCAATGGCAGCGGCATTGGTTGCAGCTACAGCAGCGGTAGAGGACACGTTGGTGGAGCTGGTGTGCTTCATCATTGGCTTACTCTCATTTGGCGATGGGTTTCTGTTAACGTGATGGGCACCAATCTTCTTAGAGAAAGCAGCAGCTGTAGCAATGGCCGCAGCTGAAGTGATTGAGACACCTGCAGTTGGGGTCAAAGTGTGGGAGTTACCGATTTTCAAACCCTTTTCATGCTCCATTTGTTCCTTAGTGACATATTCGCCTCTTTCATTTCTGAACTTAGTGAAGGCTTCCATCTGGTCACCGGAAGGAACAGCTGGACCTGGGCCGGCCATAGGGTTATTTTGGTTGGCGAAGGCGTTAGTAGCACTTGGGTCTGTGTCAACAGGCAAAATGTTGAATTGACCTGGCACGTTAACCTTGACGTCCTTGGTGCTCATGCCTTGGTCCATTTTGTCGTCGTGTTGCTGGTCGTTAGTGACAGGTGGCATACTTCCTGGGATGACTGGACCTGGACCACCCATGGCGTAAGCTGGGTTCTTGAAGACATTGGTGTCAGCCTCTGCGGTCTCTACAGGCATGGTAGTGACTCTTTCGTTATTGTTGTTGTTGTTGTTATTGTTGTGACCAGCACTCTTGTTTGTGTTACCCATGGAGCTCAATGCCATGAGACCTCCGGACTCCGGGATCCTGGAACCCATACCTTTCGTCTGGTCCTTCAGCAAGTCCCTGACATCGGAGACCTCCACGAAGTTGTTCTCAAAACCATTGTTGTCAAACTCCTTCTTGTAGTCCTTGGAGGTCAACCACTCCCCATCGACAATGTACTTGAAAAACACCTTCTGGTGCTCGTCATCGAACTTCAGAGGCACTGTGATGGTGTGAGACCCATCAGCCTGCTTCACCAGTGGCACCTGGTTTTGCCACCCGTCAAAGGACCCAGTAATGAACACCTCAGATGGACCTTTAGGCCAGTCAAACGTAAAACTGGCAATCTCCTGCATTTTTTCCTTGTAATGACTTGTTTAACTTGTTTAACTTGTCTAAATTGTCTAGCTTGTCTAGCTTGTCTAACGTATGCGTAAACTTGCGTAACTTGTGTATACTTGTTAAAATCTAACTTGAATCTTTATCTAAAAACTAAACAATATAAATAAGTTTAAAGAAGAGATGGGCCCTGCCCAAAGAAAATTAATAAGGGGTTTCCTTGTCTTTAGCTCCCCCCCTACATGGTTTCCTCCGGACAGCGTCAATTGGACCTAAAATTTTTTTTTTCTGCGCTGCGCTGCATTTGCGATGTCCTTTTTAAGGTAAAAACGTCTTCCTCTCTCCGCGATTTTCTGTGCAATTAGCACGCTTCAAAAAAAAAAAAGAACCCTTTCACACAGAAAATTAGGGTTTTTTCTGTATTTTCTTTTTATCTAACAACCACTATCAAAAGGGTTTTGGAACAAAATACGGATTTTCCCAATAATAAAGAACATGGCTGGTCTTACCCAGCAAGAGATCTTTTTTTTTAACATAATTATTACTTAATTCCTAAGGGGACCTGGCCATTTTGTCACACACACACTCTCTCTCTGTGAGGGAAGCCCTCGCTGTGAGGGAAGGGCCATGCTGCATGTGAAACTCTCGTACAAGGTGGGTGAAAATTCACGTGATTGGTTTTTTTTTGCAAAGTAAAGAACGACCTTAATACACCAAAAAATAAAATAAAAAATCGATGAGCTTAGTCCTTTTCCATGTCAATTGATTCTTATTTAAGTTTTCTTAATGTGAAAATAGCTAGAGAATGTTGGTTGTTGTTAGCGGGTCAAAGTATAGTGGTGTCGAGCAAGTTGTGGATATTTTCGTGAACGATTTCGGGTTTGAAAGGCTTAGTCAGATAGGTGACCATGAACTCTTGCTGGACTACTGCACCAAGAACTACACGCGGAACCTTGTACTGGGATGCGACTCTCTGGAACTTTACTTGAAGCTTGAGAAGAGGCCATTTTTGATACACTTGTCTCTGGACTCACCGCTGGGGCTAAGGCTTCGTAACTCAGGTTTGGAACTCGAAGAGTTTGTCAAGGCAGTGGACAACGAGGAATTTAAAGATGAAAAGATCAAGCTGATGGAGAGATCGCATTTCAAATTTAAGATCATTAATGATGACGCCAAGACGATATCGAAGAGACTGAAGGAAAATATCGAGAACCAATTACGTGTTTTGCAGAGCCAGGACTCCCTTACCTTGACCAATCCACCATTGAGACCGGACTGGGATACCTACTTCATGAAATTGGCCACTTTGGCAGCATCCAGGTCGAACTGTATGAAGAGAAGAGTTGGATGTGTCATCGTACGTGAATGCAGAGTCATCGCTACTGGTTACAACGGTACTCCGCGTCACTTGACCAACTGTTTCCACGGTGGTTGTCCTCGTTGTAACGACGGTGACTCTAAAAACTTACATACCTGTTTGTGTCTACATGCAGAGGAAAATGCCCTGTTGGAAGCCGGGAGAGATAGAATCGGTACAAATGCTACCCTATATTGCGACACTTGCCCATGTCTAACCTGCTCTGTAAAAATTGTCCAAACTGGTATCACAGAGGTGGTATACAGCCAAAGTTATAGAATGGATGATGCCAGCTTTAAAGTATTAAGGGAAGCCGGAATACATGTCAGACAGTTCAGTTTTAGAGAAGAGCCCATGTTAGTTTTCATTTGAACTTACTTACCAAAATAGATAGACAGAGTACATATATATATTCTATATATATCTTATGATGATGTAAATGAAATATTATTAGAATACAACAATTATAGGAGAACAAATCAAATGAATGATTACTTTTGTTATGCCCATCCACTCATATCTTTTATTTCTCGATAAGTATCATCATACATCTCCGTATTCCAAAATCATTACAATCAATGTAATCGAATATGTGTAACAGGTAAGGAATTCGTCATGGTATAGTCTTGCACTTTTAGTATCGTAAAATCTTTTTTTTGCTGGAAAAATTGTCCTTGCGTAACTTCTTAATGTACAAAAATAAACATATCCCTTATGAAGTCGCTAAGTAGATAGTTTAATGGTTTTAGACCACATTTCAGTATAATGGTGGTAATCTATGCTGCTTAGCCTCAAAAAGGCTTCCACCAGATGAAAATGTGAAAAAGAATTGAAAGTAGGAATAAAATAAATCTAAAAGAAAAAGAGGTGATCTTATGTTAATCAAATAGATTATCTAGCTTCAAACTGAACCATTCTTCTGGTTCTGGCTTTTAATAGAATTCTATGACCACAGTCCTTACAACGCACAGGATCAGTTCTGGACAAAGAAAGTTTGCTGGAACACTCAGCACAGATGTACTTCAAAGTGGCGGCCTTGGAGTGGGAAGTACCGGCAGCAGCAACATCTAGGTTGCTTGGAATTTGGAAACCTTCGCGAGACATAGTTATTGGATTGTGGTTTGAGTTTTGAATAAGTTCCTTAAACACTTTCTTTATGCTTTGTTACTGTCATAAAAAAAAAAAACTGTTTTCCATTTAGCTCATCGGTACTCAAATTTTTTTTTTTATTTTTTATTTTTCTAATTTTTTTCAAAGAAGCCATATTCGTATTTAACGATCGAAATATATTTTGACTATTGCGAGTTATTTAACGAAATATATATTTTTATTGGCAGTAATTATTTATATAAAAAAGGAATTTATATAGTTTTTATTAAGTAAAGTGTTACAGAACAATAACGATGAAGTTAAAATAATTTTTTTGGTAGATTTTACAGAAGAATATTTCCGGTGGAAACAAAAATAGTACAAAAAATAACAATATAATAGTACAGTAGATAGCTCCTAAAAGTGTGAATAATAATAATAATAATAGTAATTGTAAAAAAAAATACTATAAATGGTGTGTGCGAACGTGAGAAACACCATTTATATCCGTCATCCTGAAGTTAGGAAGATAAAAATAAAATGTAAGAAAATGTTGTCAATATTTTGATAAACATAAAAGACTCAGTCTTACAACAAAGAAGACTAGTCATAATAAAATACAACATCAAAAATAGAAAAAGGATAAAAAGTAAGAAACATAGTTATGTTTCAGTAGAAGTATCCAAGATTCTCTATTTTAGTTGTCTTTAACTTTGGGTTGTGACGGTTTTGAAAACAGTTCTTGTACTAGTGATAGTACTAGCAGCATCTACGGATTGACCTGATTCAGTTAAGTAAACTGTACTATAATACTCATCGTCATCGTAGTATACATAGCATGTACCATCGGACTTTGAAATCGAGTAAGATTTATTGTCAAAATCAAAAGAACTGGAAGAAGGAACTGTACTAGTAGTAGGAGAAGAACTAGAAGTTGTAACTATTTCAGAAGAAGGAACAGAACTAGAATGATGAACCGAGCTAGATCTTGGACTTTCAGAATATGTAGAAGTTCTGAGAGTTGAACTAGATTCAACATGAGACTCTAGGATAGAAGAACTCCTGTTGTGTTGTTCCAAAAATTCGTTTTCAGATTCTGGAGTTAATGATTTAACTGGTTGAGAAGGTTCAGACGATTGGGAATGATCAATATTTTGAGAAGGCTCAATGGAAGTAGAAGATATCGAAGAGATATAAGATGAGAAACTAGAGTGATCATTTTGGTTCACACTGGATGGTGATGAGGAAGGAGTCTGAATGCTTTCAGAACTACTGATGGAGGATGAAGTAACAGCATTACTATTAGAGTCGCTGATACTTTGGGATGAGATACTAGCAGAGGTGATTGCCTCAGTAGTAGTTGTAACCTGGTTATTATCAAGGGTGATTTCTCTAACGATTGTGGTTGTATAGTATCTAGTATGAAGAACAACTGAGGCTGGCGCGATTGTACTTGTTTTAACTGCATACCGGTACACCACACCATCAGATGTAATATATCTCACGTTTTCATCGTTATCATCTCGTTTGTTTAATTCTGAAGCAGCTGCAAAAACGGAAAATAGTTGTGTAAATAAAAACAACGAAGCGGCAAATTGGAATTTCATAATTAAATTAATAAAGTTGTGGTGTTAAAAAATTAAGTTTGTTAAAGGAATGACAATTTAAATTGTGTATAATAAAATGAACGACTTGGTTAGGATTAAAAATTAAACGGTGTTAACCTATCTTAAAAGAATGTAAAGTAGTTGGAAAATTTTTAAAAATAAAAATGAATAAAAAAAATAAAAATCAGTAATTGATATCTGTGATTTAGAAAACTTCTGTTAGTATCTGTCTTTCCTTCAGTTTAAATAATTATCTCTTGAATTATTATAGTTCTGTGATTTTTTCTAATATAAAATATATATTTGACGTGTTAAATTCGAAAATTTATTTTGTTCATTTTAAGCCATCTTTATATATTTCGAAAAAATTCTGGATTTGTCCAATAATAAAAACTTATACAGGGATTTCTTGGTGTTTCCCTAGTTAGGTTTTGGTTTGAAGATAAATCTAGTTACCATTATCAAAAGATATTAGGCCTATCCTTGAAGATCCCTTAAACATTTATTGCGGGTTTGTTTATGTTTACATTCTTGTTTTTTGTTAACTTGTTTTTATTTATATGTAAACAAGTAAATATAAACAATATCTTTTAGTCTCCTTCAATAGATTTCCTGCATATATTACAAAAAAGTGCTGGTTGGCGGTAGCTACATTTTTGAGCTGAACTCTATCATCTTTAACGTCAAGCCCAGCATTTTTCTTCAATTGAACCACTATTAATCCGGGTAAATTATATTTTTGTGCTGGGTTCGTCATAAGCGATATGTATGTAAACCCATTATTTAACCTATAATTCCGCTAAAAAATAGCCCCTTAACAGGTATAGCAGAATCATCAGACAATTACTGGGTAAGCATAAACATTAACTACCAATTTCTTCATTTAGCTATTTTTCCTAAATAAGTAATAAAACTAAGTTTGGTTAATATCGCTTGGTCAGCAAAACAACTCTATAGAATTAAAAGTAGAAAAGAAAAGGCCGCCATTAGATTAGCTCTTAGTGTTGATATGGTAACATATGGTAACTAGTATGCATTCTCGTAGAGCAATAAATACTAACTAATATGGTAATAGTACCTTATTTTTCAGACAAATGGGATCTTATGATGCGTATTGTTGAATCTATGGATTCATATATTGCTCTATCTTAACAACAAGAGGAGAGTAGTTTTTTTTTTTGACGCCTCTAGTGGTAAATCACGTCACCATTCTTATCAACACTTACACTAAATTCAAGATCATCGTCCGTAGTAATATCCCATGTTTTGTAAACCATCATCAATGTAAATATGTTACATATGCTTCCAAAGAATAGCCCATCCAAGTAGTGCTTAACACCTTCACAAATCTGTGAGGATAGTGCGTATGTTAGGATCTGCCCTACAACGAAAAAGAAAACACCCAGCAAGATTGCACCTGTTACCCATAAGTTCCTCACCACGACCAGCGAAATAAGTAGTTGACATATAACGAAGATGAAAAGATTTATCAGGTTTATCAGATACACAACAACAAATAAACCAGTAGTATTAGTGTTTGGGATCTCGTGATTTTCTATCCATGTTCTAAATGTTAAAATTGAAGCTAAGAAATTTGCGGCAAATCCACAAAATGAGGCACCTCTTACCAACAACATCGATTTCCTAGTACCATCTTCCCATAAATTAAACCCTAAGAAGCCATTTATTAGTAATGTCCAGCAACAAGCCCCTGCAAAACCTATCTGCACTGCTACAAAATAAGGATATGAGTTTGAACCAGGTGGGGAAACACCGCAATTGACAATTAAAGTGAACACAATTAGCAACAGCGCGAGTTGGAAAAAGTATAGGTATTCTGACCTCCCAATCGCTGTGTATTTCTGTCTTATATTATATAATATAATAAGTATCACTCCCAGAGCACCGATATTGATGAATGCGTTACCAATTCCAAAAATAGTCGTGTTGGCAATATCTATTGATCTCGCGTAACATTTCGGAAGTATACCAATATTCAGATGTTGTGGATCAAAATCATGTATTTTTGAAGAATTTGAAAGCACCAAATGGGTAGTAGACTTCACTACTGAACACAAAGGAAGTGGTGTTTTCGAACATATCGATGCAAAATTACTGATCCCCATAGTTCCTTCAGCCCCTGTCTTCTTTACTTTCTAGTCTCGAAATCAATTACAGTTATTTATACGATAACAAAAATATGAACTATTAATCCACGATCAAAAAACCAAATATTGATCTTGCTTATGATCTGTTAGTTTCTATTATTGATGAAGTCTTTTTTTTTTATTCTTACCGTATGGCCTATTTATCTTCTAAATTTAGAGAGTGGGCTCTACTACGCACTTTTGTAATGGGATTTCCTAATTCGGAAAAATCTTTAAAAAAAACAATATTACTTATAAAATTTTTTGTTCTCCACAAAAACAGATGTAAAAATACTGGACAAGGTAAGGGAGACGAACAGTTATAATGATTTAAATCAGTGTTATTTATTACTACTAGTTATTCGATAGTTTGTAAGATTTATGTGAGATAAAATAGTAGTTTTCAGTCCCTTTCTCTAATCAGTAGTCTTTGGACACATCTAGCATAAAATGTAACTCGACTTTTTTCTTATTCTGTGCAGGATCAGCGAATCTTTAAAAAATTAAAATTAGGAAAAAATTCAATATTGTTACCCTGCTACTTCCGGGTTAATTGCAAAGTATTTGTGACTGCTTAAATTGTTTGGAGCATCCGTACACCCATAGAGATGTAATCTTAAAAGTACTTTGTTTTTTTTAGCTTTTTTTTCTCGGTGTCTTTTTTTTCCGAATTCAAAGAATACTGTAGAGTATGTGTGTGTCTTGCCCTGATTCCTTGTTGGGCTCAATTTTTCTCCTCTTTCGTATCACTTTCTTTCCAAAGTCCCAGAATTTATCCTTCTAGTACCAACTCGAGACCGTTGGCTAGGTTGACGTGAGCCTGGAATGAAAGCCCATCACCAACACTGCCAGCCTGGCAGCACTCACTACTGCGACTACACCACACAGAATAGGCTGTTGGAGAGGCCTGGAAAGAGAGATTGTGTGAGGAAGAGGGCGAAGGTGTCTCTTTCGATGGTGTCCTGTGGAGGGAAAGGTTAGAGCAGCTGTAGCGGGACTGGGTCAAACGGAGGCAACGCCTGTTTCTCACATTTGCACTGGATATTATTAAAAATTTCAGAACAACTAGGCCCTATCTTTTATAAAAGTGAATATTTGAAATTTGGGCGTGCTTTTGCCATATTTTTGATAATTCACTAAGCTGCAAGAATCCAATCACAATGGGTATGTTAAATGAACGATAGAAGTGTAAAACAGGAGACGGACGAGATGAATGGAAATAAGAGAAAGAGAGTGCAATAGAGAACGATTTAGTGCAAATATACAACGATTGACAGAGGTTTATTAGATCAACACCTATACAAAAATGTTAGGTTAATAAGTAAGACAATAAGGCTGAGTTATACCGATGGTATACGATATATGGTAGAAGTAAATGAAATATTCAGTTGAAACATTATGATTGAAACAAAAACTAGATTGAAGGCTGAAAAAAATACACGATAATATTAAGTACACTCTCTTACGATCAAGCAGTTGTCCTGTTATACATATTGAAAATCCAGAATTGCTTTTTACTAACATGAAAATTTTTATAAATTATCAATGAAATTTATCATTAAGTGGTTGTCTTTTTTAATTTCTATATGTATGAGAATCAGTGGTATATGGAAATATTGGTATGAAGAATTAAATTTAAATGCAAAAAGTATAGAAAAACAAAAGAGACACATTTTTATGATATGAAAGAAAATTGATATATTTTTCGAAATAATATTATGATTAGTTAACGTTCCAAAGACTAGAAAGACCTACTGCAAGGGTAAGAACTGTCGTAAGCACACTCAACACAAGGTTACCCAATACAAGGCTGGTAAGGCTTCCTTGTTCGCTCAAGGTAAGAGACGTTATGACCGTAAGCAATCTGGTTTCGGTGGTCAAACCAAGCCTGTTTTCCACAAGAAAGCTAAGACTACCAAGAAGGTTGTTTTGAGATTGGAATGTGTTGCCTGTAAGACCAAGGCTCAATTGACCTTGAAGAGATGTAAGCACTTCGAATTGGGTGGTGAAAAGAAGCAAAAGGGTCAAGCTTTGCAATTCTGAGCGTGAAGATAAACGGGAATACACTTTTAATAACTTTAAATACTTTTTTCATTTATTTTTTTCACTCAAAATATTAAAAAACATACACACATTTAAAACTTTGTAGGTATATCTACTTCTAATACAAAAATTTAAAAATTATCATATCAAGTATCATATTACGTGGGTTCTAGAAAAAATTATAGCTGTGTAAGATCTAATATTAGAATTGACTAGTAAGAATGTTTACCAAAATCATACTCTCTACACAGCTTTGAACTTCCGTTTCTACTTCTGTGTGGATAAATTTATCAAGGATAGCAAGGTCTAACTTCAAGAGGCAAAATAAATCGCTAGATAAAATACATAAATTGATAGTAATGCTAATAAAATGTAGATACAGCTGATTCCCAGTATCTCATGTAGATTCAACACCAGGCGCCCAGCAACGTTCTTAAAATATACTCTACGCTTCGAGTAGTACTAGAAATATGGAATATGAAAGGTAGAAAATCCCTTTCACACCGAGAAAAAACAAGATCAGGTTCCGAAGAACAAAAGCTCCCTTCTTCCCAACGTAGTACTACCACTCGCGATATTATATGATGTTGGGGTCTTTAAAACAAAAAAAAGAAAATGTTAGAAAAAAATAATGAATTAATATTGGAAAGCAATCTGTGCAAAATGTTGATCAGTTCACTCACGCTTATATACTAATTTTTTTTTTCATATCCATTTTTTTCTATCCGTCAATTTCCATACGGGTAATAAGTTTTAAAAATTAGGTCATCGCAAAACTATAATGTGTGATCATATAAATATTATTTAAGCCATAAAGCAATTTCAATTCTATTTCTCAGATATTCACAGGCTAGATAGTTACATTCAATAATTAAACAAGGTTAGTTTTAATAATAAAAAATGAGGATTTTGTTTTAGTTATCAGTAACCTTCATTTATTTATTTTTGCTTAATCCAGCTTCAATGTCTCATCTAACAATGACTTTGGTGGGAATTTTTGATAAACTGTATAGAACCACCATGCAACACAACCAGTAATTATGAAAATCATAGTTTGGTAAGGTTCAGGGACATTTAAGAATGGGTAAGGGTAAGCCTGACCTGCATTTGGGTCAATAAGGGCCTTTAAGAACTTGTAGTAACCAAAGGCAATAGCCGTTACGACAAACCAAACTGTCGTGTTGGAAAGTCTAAATTTTAAGCCAGAACCTGAGTAGTAGTGATCAGTGATTAGGAATAGGAATGGGAAGAAATGAATAGCCAAATCGATGCTTAGTGGAATCAAAGGTCTATCTGGTTCATCAGTATCCACAGTCAGAATCATACTTGCGAAAAATAGTCTCAGTGGCCAGTACACAAGTGGAACCACAGTCTCTAGCACTAAAGCCAATGGCAGTGTCAAATGTCTACTTACCAGTTCTGAAAAGTTGGCAATGAATGGCTTCTCTTTCCTTCTCTTATCAATTCCAACACTTTTTTGTATCAAATAGTTCACAATATTGGCCACATTATTAATCATGGTCACAACAAGTGAAATGTTGGTGAAGAACTGCTTGTGGCCAGCTTTTTTCAATGTAGGAGGTAATGGCAAATTCGTACCAGTGATATAACCATAGGTAGACGTGCTTAAACAAGCAACATTGATCAAAAACGACAAGTTACCAGACATTATTATTGTTTCGCTTATATTGTAGTTAACTTGGTATCACTTTTCAATCAAATCAAATAGTGAAACTTCCTTTTTTTATTTAATAAGAGGGCAAGAAGACTTCAAATAATAAAGTATAAGTATTGTTCTTTAAAGTAACAAAATAATTTGAAGGATATCAAATAGATTACGAAATTAAAAACTGATTTGCAAAGTAGATGCAGTCCCTATTACATCGGAACAATCATAAATACCGATGGGCTAATAACGTTAAATTAAATAAATAAAAAAGGGTCCGTTCCGTTAATATGATCAGCATCTGGTTAAAAAAGCCCTCGAGGAAACATGTTCCCCTTTTTTTTGTTCTTTGACCCGGTTCCGTGGAAACGTTACTATCTCTCCTAATCTAAACTGCTCAATATCCCGCGGAAAAAAAATAGTATTAGCGTTTTACCCTAACCAGGAACGGAATGTGTAATCTCAAACTGTATGCTTAGTTAGTTTTTTTTTTGGGGCACATGCATATATTACCCGGTAAACAAATCTGGATCACGTGATGGATTTTTATTATTCTATATGCATTACGGGATTACTGATCTACTTTACTGCAACTCGTACTAACCCACTCACTCACACTCGATCTCCATCACTGTGGTAGTAGATAGAGGTTGGGGGGGAGGTTGTTATATATTTCACGAGTTATCATCATGTGATCAAATCAATGACGATCAAAAGAGAAAAAAAGGAAGACTTAAAATGAGAGAAGTGCGGGATTATATCGAAAGAAAAAGGATCAAGTATGGATCCCCTTTATTTTTTGCGCGAGTGGTTCTGTGGAACAATGGGAGGAGCGATGAGCAAGGGTCCTTTTGACTTGATCCATACTTTATTTTCTTGGTTTTCGTATTTTGTTGGACTTCAAAGAGAAATGGATATGATTGCCGTTATAATCTCTCCAAAACGGACGTTTCAAATTCCAAGACTTCCTATTGGTTTTGTTGTATAACAGAGGTATCCATGCCCCCTTGAAAAAGGGCTAATAAAATAATGATTGTAGAATACCTACCTTATTACTCCACCAATCATAGACAATACAAGTAGAAGTTCTTTATTATTTTGTTTTTTCGCCCTTGGTATGTTACCATAATAACTCAAGTACTAACCGCAATGAAAGTATGGAAGGTTTCATACACCTTGTTGAATTTTTTTTTTTCTTTTTAACTTTGATCATACTTACTATGCCTAAAAGGGATATGTAAGGGGGAGTGAATGTGTGACTATTCCTCTTGTTATGTGATGAGGATACCCTTATTCGTATAAGTATTTCTACACAATAATAAAAAACAACTAGTGAACAAGGCAAAAAGAAAAAAAAAAAAAAAAAAAGCAGAACATATTATGCAATAATATCAATAAGGGGAGGTATCTCTTGAGCTCGTATTTGTGAAAACTAGCAGTAGTAAATGAAGTTTGCATCTTTCTAACGTGATAGCTCTTTCGATTTTTGGAGGGAGATTGCTATTTCAAGGGTGTTTTCTAGAAATAGAAAGTGACTTCAGTGACCCCCAAATGCGAACTATGGTCCTGTCTCTCTGCACCAGACGGCGATGTGAGGAATTATATCAAGTGGAGACATGGGTTTCAATGCTTCGTCATTTTAGTGTTTGGTTTTTCTTCTTATGTTACTTCCAATTATACAACTTTGGGGATCTTCGGCGCCAATTGTGGAAATTTAGGGACCATGCGGCTTTTTTTTTTACTTTCCAGTGAAGAGACTTAATAAGTTACATTTTCTTCTGTCATTCCTGACTCATTTCTTTTATCTCGATGCTAGCCATAATTACTAAATGATCAAGGCTTGTGCCTACCACTGCGTTTGTGTGTCTCTTTCTCTCTCGTAAAATAAGCACTCAATTTTGGACATATTTGAAGAGGGTGTGGAATGAGGGGTTGAAGGGCTGCTTCATTTTTCATTAATTTTTGAATGCTTATGTTTCTTTCAATAAATTAAGTTCTGATTACTCTTTCGAAATATACAATGAGGGGTTCTGTTTCGTCATTGTCGGCTAAATGACTTCCTTGACAATTTCTAGTAGCTTCTGAGCCATATTCGCAGCCGAAAAAATTTTGTCGATACTGTACTGAATTCTCTAACAAGTCTGAAAGGGAAGGTATTTTATTCTAATTATCGAATGTAGGACAATTGAAAATAGCATTAACTGGATTGGCGAGAAACTAAATTAGGCTAAAAAAAAAAGGAACGATACTCTCTTCAATCCCTAACTAAGATACGTATTGGTAATAATTGTGCACACTCCTTTAATGGTATCCCTTTCGCCAGTTGATTATTGTAAATTAATGGTAAATAATCTAAATATAGACTAAGGGGTGTGGAGTCATAATTGAAAATGAGACATCCATATGAGTGTTCTGAAATTGTATATATGAGAGTATTTTCCTTAAAATTTTCTATTTTCCCTCTTCACGTATTTTTGGAAAAAAATACAATATCAAAAGTAACTCACTAAACTCTTTGGTAATTATTCTTTTTATTTTGTTAGAAGATAAATGAAGTTAGATTTATTGTTAACTGCTGCTTTGACAGCACTTCCAGTCGCTAGTGCCTTCCCATACAAAAGACAGGCTTTTTCCAATGGAACCGTACCCATCCCAAATAACCAAACCAACGGTACCGGTGGTCAAGGTGGTCAAGGCGGTCAAGGTGGTCAAGGTGGACAGGGTGGTCAAGGTGGTCAAGGCGGTCAAGGCGGTCAAGGTGGAGCAGGCGGTCAAGGCGGAGCAGGCGGTCAAGGCGGAGCAGGTGGTATCACTAACGGCGGAGGGGCTGGTAGTGTTCCAATTAATATTCCAGGTAGCTCGTACTGTTACCCAGTTGAAGGAAATTACCCAGGTGACTCAATCACTACTGGTAATATGATTGGTGTTTTCTTTACGGGTGGTAAAATGCCAGAGAATTATGATCATGCGAATGTCAGTATCAACGAAATCTTTAATGTTACTCATGGCGCCTTAAATTTGACTGAATTATACCAAGTTGCAGACTACGTTAACAGGACTCTAGATGATGGTTCTTATGGATCTGTTTTGATTATTGCTAACGAGGATACCCTTGACAACCTAGGTTTCTTCTCTTCTATTTTATTCAATACTAACAAGAGTATTGTTATTGCCTCAGATTTCGAAGACGGTCTTCCAGTTGCTAACCAAACCACTACCCTAAACCGTGGTCCAATTATTGTTGGTAGCGACAAGAAGGTGTACTCTGGTGGCCTTCCTGCCAAGAAGGTCGTGTCTGGAGTCTTAGATGTGAATGGTACGGCCCACTACTTCTACCGTAGCGGTCCACCAAAGTTCTTCGATAGAAGTTCTGTCCTAAGAACTGAGTTCTCCAACTTCTCTAACCCAGCAGCATACAACACCACACATACTATTCCAATGGTCCCAGTTGTCTATGCTACTAACATCAACACACAATTCCTACAAGCAATAAGCCCAATATTGCAAGGGTTGGTTATTGTCACGGATGGTTCTGTTGTAGACCAACCAGTTCTACAGGAGCTGCCAATCCCAATCGTGTTTGTCAATGAGCAAGACCAGTTGAGCTACGTTGGTCCATACGATGTCCCAGATGGCATCATCCCAGGTGGCTGGTTAAGTCCAACGCAGGCCCAGACGTTGTTGTCTGTAGCCTCTTTGAACCAAGCTGTTAACCCAGCTGTTTACGTTAACTTGTTCTCACAAGATTTGTTCTAAAACTAAGAGAGCAACTATTTTTTACAAAACTTTTTTAACGACCCATTATAATTCTTTCTTCCTTTTTTTACGATTTAAATTTCAATTTCACTACGATCAATTTCGTCTATTTTGTTTTAATACCCAATTTAATTAACGACCAAAGAACAATTGAATAAAAAAAAAAAATAAAAAAAAAACTAAAAACATAAATAGAAAATAAAGTTCTTTTATAATTCTTCATAATCGTTTTTTTCTTTTCGCTATAATGTTATTAATTTCCAACTAACTTACTCTTTAACCAGCTTATATTATATAAATAACCCACACGTGACCTATAAAAAGGACTCATTTTGTAGCGTCTCTGGTGCGTTGCGATAAAAAATTGAGTCATGGTGCGGGAAAAAAAAAGAAAGTAAAGAAAGTCGAAACCCTTTTTTTTACGAGGAAAAAGGAAACCCACAGAACTAGGCGTACCAAAATGAATAAGCCCCCCCTAAGAAGCGAGAAAATACCCTTCCGCTATTTTTATTCCATTTTCTCTTCTCCCGCGGTGAGCAAATGTACCTCTGTGGGGGGGGAAGCAGAGGGAGTGTAGAACACAATGGGGGGGAGGTTGGCTGTTATCTTTTTTTTTAAGGGTCCTCTAGGATTATAGAAGAAAAAATGGGTTTAGGTGTGGTGTGTGGGTCTGTTTTTTTTCAGCTATCGGTTTTTCAATTTTTTGGTTGAAAAAATATGAAGAAACCGAGAATTGCGGAACGATGAGCCCAAACTGAAAATCGAATATATAAGCCAACGGGTACAGAGATGATCATTTCTGATTTCAAATCTTGATACTGCAAAATATAGAATAGAAATAGTAACTTTAAAAAAAAATAAAAAATAATAAGCACGATGAGAACTATACAGTACCTGTTGATCGGTGTAACGTTTCTGTGTCTCATGTGCCCCGTAGTGCTTGCACACGGACGTTCCTACATTTTGTCGTTTGATGAGACTGCAAAGAAGGTCCCTGTCGATGTGTGGGAAGAGGCAAAGAGTACAATTGGAGCGCTAGGTGGTAAAGTGACTCATGAATACTCGCTCATCCGGGGTTTTAGCCTGGAACTTGACGATCGTGTAAAGGAACATGTTGAGCGCGTGATCCAAGTGATGGAAAGCAAGTATGGTGTTAAAGCACATCTCGAGGAAGATAAGCTAGTGCATGCAGCTAAAGAGCATTTCACGTAAAAATAGATATATACATTTATGTATACCCAGTTGTTGTTTTTTTTGTTTATTTTATCAATAACAAAAATATAAAAAAATTATAATGATGTTATATGCTATTACATGTTCTTGAAGAATTCTTCGATACCGGCACCGATTCTGTGGGAGGCTTCTACCAATTGGTTGTCGTCTCTGGCGTAGGCGATAGTGACTCTCAAGAAGTCGGAGTTGTCGTGGGAAAATTCAGTGCAGACACCCATTCTGTAGCCCAGGACGGTCTTGATACCGTTCTTGACCAAGTATCTGTCCAGCTTCTTCATTTGTTCAGGAATATTTTCAGGTTTCTTTGGAGCGTTGTCCCATAGGACCTTGACACCAACGAACATACCTGCAGATGGTTCGACAACAGTGAAGTAACCCTTTTTGTAAGCTTCGGTTTCGTACATAGCTTTCAAAGTGATGTTTCTTCTATGGGTGTATTGAGCTGCAACCTTCATGATCCAGTGCATCCAACCCTTGAAAAGAGCCTCGTGAACCACAGCTTTATCATCCTTATTGTCACCGTCTTGGTACTCGGCTAAGGTTTCCAAAGTACTGTACAAAACGGCTTGGGAGACACCACTTGGGGCTCTTGTTGTGATCTCGGCGTACTCCAACAAGTTGTTAATCATGAACTTGTTACCGGCAAGGAAACCAAGTCTCAAACCTGGAGCAAACACCTTGGAGAAAGTTTCCATACGCACAACACGGGCGTCTGTGTCAATGGTCATGAACGAGTCCACAAGGAAGTCCTTGGTGTACTTCTCAATGGAGAACCCTTCTTCCAAATAGTCGTTCTTCATTGGATTTTCTGGGTTGTAGGGTGGGAAGGACAAGTAACCGTAAGGGTCGTCTTCCAAGATTAGGAAGTTGTGCTTCTGTGCCAGCTTGTAGATCTTCTTTCTGTTTTCTAGTGGGATGGTGACACCGGTTGGGTTTTGACCCGTGCAGATGGTGTACAATACCCTTGGCTTGTTACGGTTCTTGTATGGGCCAGATTCCCAGTTTTCCAGTAGGTCAGTCAAGTAGTCGACATCGATACCTTGCTTTGCTGGGTCCTTAGTCAAGTTCATCTTCAATGGGATACACTCTGCGCCGGTGGCTCTCACATGAGAGATCACTGGAGTGAAGGTGAATTCCTCCATCAACACAGTGCAGGTCTCGTCGCAGAAACACTCGAAGAACTTGAACATGGAGTCACAGGAGCCACTGGACAGCAGCACGTCCCAGTCTTCCTCGGCGTAGGCAGGCTTGTTGATCTTGTTCACCAGGTACTTGGCAAATGCTCTCAATTGAGGCAAACCCTCGACCTCGTTGTACTGGAAGGTCCTGGCAATTGGCAACGATTTAGGCTCGTACGTGGACATTCTGGCGTGCATGTGCTTGGACGTGTCCTCGTCGGACTCGAACGGCTTGTTAACGATAGTCATATCAACGGCCTTGATGGGGAAGAACTGCTCGTTTGGCATACCGGCGGTCAATTCAATGACGTCATCGCCCAACACTTCGTCGTCCCAGAACTTCATCATGCGACGGTTCTCCATTCTCTTAGACAAGAATGGAGCGTATCTCGATTCCAACTCTTCCAAACCCATTAGTATTGTCTTTTACCAATATTCAAAATGACTCTTGCAGTGTCTATTACGTAACATAATAAAAAAAAGGATTACTGCAAACAAATAATCACCACCTTTAAATAACCCATGGAAAAAAAAAAAAAAAATTTGTGTCACCTCTCTCTTCGGGCCTCGAACTCCTAAACCTTATCTCCAAAAAAAAAAAAAAAAAAATGAATGACGTTCACACCCAGACATCACACTGGTGGGAATACCCTCATTGTCTGTATGTACAAAACACATACAAAAAAATACAAAGAGAATGTATACACTTGTAAATCGTTATCTAGATATATAAATACATAAACACTCTGGTATTAGGAAAGAGAGTATCCTATATGCTGAGTGCACCCATATCACTGTAAACGTGTTATCACATGTACACCTTAATCCAGAGAGAAAAACCAAGAGAGAAAGAGAAAGAGAGATGAGGTCGAGCACAGCTGGTTTATATATGGAGGGGGGAGGCTATTTGTGTATTACGTACACACACACGTGTGTGTCTGTGTGTGTTGCTATAAAACAACGAAAGCACAGCCGCCCTCTTCCGCTCCCCACGTGGCGGTTACAGTCCCGCGCACGTGGAGTTTTTTTTTCATTTTGTGTTTTTTTAAGGGGTTTAACACTCGTTTGCGTTTGGTTATTCCGTGCCCCATTTTCTAAGGCAGAATTTGTGGAATACGGCGTTTCAAGAAGAAAAATAAAATCCCCGGAGTTTTTACCGTAATCGGTGATGTTCGAGAGAGTCATCTTTCGATATGAGGCACATGTACCCCCCCCCCAGGGTGTTATACATTACTAATGTACAATACTATTGTATATTACCATTGTATATTACACACGTGTGTGTGTAATGTAGTACATATATAAAGAGATGTATTTCTGATTCATATTACAGTAACAAAATACAACAAAACAACACAACAACACAACAACACAATGGAGAAAGAACGTAAACTATCCATCACCGAGAAATGTCTCGCGGTGATACGCAAGATAAACTCGAACGAGAAGCCAGCACGCGCAGAGGCAAAGCCCCAGCGCGTGCTCGCTCTCGTGCCAGGGAAGAATAACGACATGCCGTGGCTCGTGGATGATGCTAGAACTCTTTCGTCTATAAATACATCGGCATTTGAGTCGTCCTCAGACGAGGAGTCAGTCTATTGAACTTTGTTTTTATTTTATAGTTCCTTTAATTTTATGTATATTATGTAGTAATTGATAGAAAATTTAGATCTCTGGGTCGAGGAGGAAGTCGCAGAAGTAGCTCAGTGCGGCGTATGTCTCTTTCCCCACGGGGCGGATGAACTTTGGTGGGAGCAGGAACCCGTGGTTGCCGGTGTCCCTCAGCTTAAACTGGAAGGCCCAGTGTGCACGTTGGTGGTACATGAAGTCCAGCGCACTGCCGGCACCCAGTTCGGGCGTCAGGTCGGCACCGCGGTCCTTGCACGCAGCGACGACATCGTAGTTGCGGCCCGATTGCGTACGCACAGCCTTGTTCAACCCGTACGCCAGTTCCAAAAGATTCTCGAGGTCCCTTGGGACCGCGTCGCATGAGTACGCGTATGGGTACAGGATCTCCTGCGAGTAGCTGTGCAGGTCCAAGTACCCGTAGATCTTGTACTCGCCTTTCACGTTGCTCAAGTACTCGTTCCAGGACTTCGCCTCTATCGCCTCAAAGGGCGCCTCTCCGCTGTACTCCTCGCTGCATGGGTACACGTGGTTGGCCTCCCACTGGTATCCGAACGAGTGGTCGATGTCTATGCCTTGGCACACCGGTATGAAGGTCTGCTGCCTGTTCTTACGCCACAGACGGTTATTCGTAAACGTGTACTCGTATCCATCAGGGTTGAAAACTGGGATCACAAGGAAGTCAAGCCCTTCAAGGTACTTGGTCTCCTTGGGGTCGCCAAGAGCGTAGCGACCAACGAGCTGGGCCACGGCCCACATGGCGCTGGTGACACTGATCCACTCACGTGCGTGTAACCCGCCAGTGATCACAATGGTCTTCTTTTCTGGGTTTGCGTCCTTCTTGCTCGCGCAAAGATGCAGCGCACGAAGCTCACGGCCCTCGTACGTCTTGCCAACCACCTCAATCTTCACGATATCAGGAAATGACTCCTGCAGCCTGTCCATCCACCCGTATATCTCGTCCAGCGTACGGTATGAATCAAAGAACATAGACGTAGCGCTTACGAGGCCCTCGCGGTCGTCTTCTGCACTGCCACCAAACACAGTCTGGTCTCCTTCACCTCTTGCAATTCTTTCTTCACCTCTTGCAATTCCGTTTTCATCGGGCATGGTATCCCTTATAGCCTGGTTCAAGTCAGTGATCAAAACATTGTGTGCGGTCGATATCACTGTATCCTGGGGCACTCTGACGTCTACAAACGTGCTCGAGTGTGTCCACACATCCATGTCGTGCGTTCTAACCACATCGCGCAGCATCTGGTGGGTAGAGTCGTAGTCAGTCCCGTTCAACCATAGTCTCACCACTTTGTACCCGCTAAAATCGACCGTTTCCGCGGCTTCTTTCGCAAAACAACAGCACAGCTGTAAAACCACCGCGACAAGCGTCCAAATTCGTGTATTCTTCATTGGTTTTCCCCTGTTTATTCCGTGGAAGAGTGAGTTTTACCTTAATCTTTGCAATAAGAAAGAGGATTAATAAAACCGGGGTTTCCTTTTTTACCAAAAAAAAAAAATTGGCAAAAAAAGGCGAAAGTTGTGAAAAGTACATAGGGGGGGGTTAGGTTTTACATAAAACTACTACAACTTAAGTATTTAACGAACCAGTTACAAGAAGCACAAGAAGCAAATGTCGTTAGAGCCTGGACAACGTAATGATGAGAGCATTTCCCCTACAAACAGTCATCTGGACCTGACGAACGGGGTGGACAAGAACGGGGTGGATGTGTCCAAGCTGAATGAGCAGGAGTTGAAGTTATACAAGATGTACGGGAAGCTGCCCTCGCGGAAAGATATCTTTAAGCACAGGATGCAAGGCAGGAAGTACTTTGACAGTGGTGACTATGCGTTGAAGAAGGCTGGTGTGAAGAGTCCCGAAGATGTGATTGACCCTAACACTTCCAGTAATAACTTGCCCGTAACCAATCCTAGCGGACTGAGAGAGTCTATCATCCGTCGTAGGATGAGTAGCAGTGCCGGTGACCACATGACGAGGCAGGATAGTATCTCAAGTGGACCACCACCACGCTCGCCGAACAAATAAATGAGAAACTCATGGAAATTGGAAATGCAGATCGATACCCACCACTGAACTCTTTATACTCTTTGCGATTGGAGTTTAAGAGACAACATGTACAAAAAAAAAGAAACCTTTTTCAACTCTCTAACGAAGTTATATCATATTGACTTTCTGATGAAGTTCTCTCATATTAACGTATGGCCATAATTGTTTGAAAACATTATAGTACACAGGTCACACTGCATCAACATAATATAGGTAGTGCGCCACTACTTCACAAGCACTTCCTTGATAGCAGGAGACTGCAACTATAAAGTTACGTTTCATTACTTCCAAATACAGGTATTGTTTTTTTTATTTGAATATTACTATATATCATCATCCTTGTCTAACTATTTTTTAATTCTAAAGGCTATATATCTCTGAATATATTAGTTATAATAAAGTGTCAATATGTTCTGAATTATGTCAATAAGGCTTTCAGTTAAAGTCGAAAAAAAAAAAAGACTGATGCGATGAGCAAATCAAAGCACACTGTATCAATCAACACACATTGCTCAAACGCAACGCAAATAATGGCAGAGCTGCCGCATCCACACATAAAGAAGATAGCTGTGTTGCAGAAGAAACCAGGTAAAGAAGATGCTCTCAAGTTGCTCAAGGATATAGCTCACAGTGTGAGTCTATTGATGCGGGAAAATGGGTTTAAAGTGACCACACTGGTAGAGTTCTATCCTAGGGACCGGAGTCTTTTGGGCATGAATGTGAATCACGGGCAGAAGATCATGTTGAGACTTAGGGACCCGCTGGACGAGTTCAGGTTTCTACCTTGGGAGTCTCTCATTGGGACAATGCTACACGAATTGACACATAACGTGTTCGGGCCACACGATCAGCGGTTTTATACTAAGCTAGATGAGCTGTCGGCTAGACAGTGGTGTATCGATCAGCTGGGACTTAAGGATCATTTCCAAGGTAGTGGTGCTAGACTCGGGGCTACACCTCGTGGTAACCTGGCGACACAACGTCAACGAAAACAGCAAAATAGAGTTGGCAAGAATCCTACGGGAGGGAAAGGTACCCGTCTCGGTACTTTACTAGGAGACGATGATGTGTTACGAAGCACAATACGGCGTATGAAACCTTCTCAGTTGGCTGCAATGGCTGCCAAACAACGAAACGAGTTAGATAAGAAGTGGTGTGTGGAAGATGATAAAGATGCAAATATTCCAGATGACAACACCCTTGACATAATTGTTCTCGATGATGATATTGATAAGTCCAAGTCCAATACGCCGGTTGTAATAGATGACATCAATGCTAGTGATGATGATAATGATGATCCTAAGACGGTGAATAAGGACGAAGATGAAATAGAGATAATTGACCTTACATCAGATACATGATAATGATAATGATGATAATATAATGCATTTATTTTTTTTTATAGATATTTTAAGTTTGTGAAATAAAGAAGTAAAAGTGCTTTATAGTGACATGTTTTTTTTTGAATAAAAATCTATCTGTACATAGTATACAACGTTCAAAAAATGTAAGTTCGGCGAAATAAAAATAGGAAAGTTAGATATTACTTATTACACGGAATTGTTTAGCTTTTTCTATCATTTAAGAAGAGCTTGTATCTTCGGTATAATCTCGATTTTAAATTGTTACTATTTGTTTCATTATGATATTGTTTTGTTTGTGTTTTTAAATGTTTTTTTTAATGGTATAATGAATTTATGACATTGCGTTAAAAGAATTTGTTCAAAATTGAATGGGCAGAATCCCTTAACAGCAGCCCAACTTTGAGAAGAATCCCTTTTCGGAGCTGGCAGAGTGATATTCGTTGTCCATTTGTTCAGTGTGCTGATGGAAATTGTTGTGGGTTTGTGGGGCAGCAATTTGAGGTTGGTTTACCTGTGGAGCAGTGTTTGGCTCTTGTTGTGCTCTGTACCTGTTGCCAGCCATGTCCTGACCTTGTGCAGCATTATTGTAGTTTCTGCCGGCGGCACCGTTGTCTTGAGCCCTTTGGTTCTGCACTGGCATTTGCTGTTGACGTTGTGGTCTTTGTGTTTGTTGATTGTTGTACTTCTGTTGTAGTTGCTGTTGGTAAGCTTCGTATGAAGTAGGGTCTAGGTTCTTACCGTTGGCGTTAGCAGCAGCCCCGTTATTTCTATTTTGCATTTGGTTGTAGCTATCCCCATTTCCACCACCAATACCTGCTTGATGGTTGTTCGGTTGGCCATGGTGGCCTTGGTCTTGGTATTGCATCTGTTGTTGTGTTGATAGTTGATGCAATGGGTTAGTCATCTTGTTCTTGTGTCTTCTGGACTTGTCGTTTGGTGGATTTGGGTGACCGTACCCATGCAAATTAGGCTTCTTGTTGATTGTCAGGTCCCACCCACGGCCACCGTTCAACTTCATCCAGTCGTACTGGCCATCTGCGGTCTCGTTTATGTCATCTAGCGAGGACAGCAATAGTTTACGGTAGCCTTGGTAATCTGGAGTTTCCTCGAAGGACAAGTTTCTAACGATTTCTAGGTATCTACCGAACTGCACAGGCAATCCAGCAGCTAGGTCGTAAACGTTGGTAGTTCTCTTCTTCTCACCAATTTTCTCGTACTTCTGCTTGTTGTTTGGTGCTTTTAGACCTTGCCAAGGCAGCTGTCCTCTTAGGAAGTAGAAAAACACGTGTCCCAGAGCCTCCATGTCGTCTCTTCTAGACTGTTCTCTGCCGAGGTGTGTGTTGATGGACATGTATCTTGCGGTACCGCTCAGGGACTTACGTTCACGGTACGGGATGTGTTGCTTGGTCTTGGGGTCTCTGTATTGCTTTGCCATCCCGAAGTCAATCAAGTGGATCTTGTTCTCGTCTGGCTGTCCTGGTCTCCCGATTAGGAAGTTGTCTGGTTTAATATCTCTGTATATCAAATCGTGGGCATGCAAGTCCTCGATCAGCGTGATCATCTGCACTGCGACCTGGACCACGGTCTTCACAGAGAACTTCCTCCCACACCAGTCGAAGAGGTCTTCCAGAGAGGGGCCGAGCAGATCTATGACCAGGATATTGTGCAGGCCTTCCTGGCCGAAGTAGTACGCCTGCGGGACATTGGGAGTACCGGTCATGATCTTATACGTCCTGTACTCGTCTTTCAACTGTGGTGCCTCAGTCTTCCTGGGCTCAAACTTGATCGCAACGGGCATCCCGTTGATCATATTGGTACCTTCAAACAAAACACCAAAAGACCCTTCACCGATCTTCTTCCCGATCTTGTAGTGCAGCCCGACAATAGTAGAGTCGTCGCTACCACCGTTATTAGCACTACTGCTCGTATTACTATTATTAAAGTTCATCATGTTACTTGTATTCACAGCCATCGCCGTATTAGCAGCAGTAACCGCAGGAGAGTTCTGGAAACGAGACATTATTATTAAAGATCCCTCTCCCTCCAAAAAATAAAGAAAAAGAAAAAGAAAAAGAAGAAAGAACCCTTTTCAATATAAAAAAAAGTAAATAAATCAATAGAAATCAAAATTTAAAGTTATAAAGGATTATCTCAAAATTAAAAAAAAAAAATATCCAACATCTCTCTCGAGAAACAAAAAAAAAAAAAAAAAAACAAAAAAAAAATCTTGGGAGCTCTTCCTACGGCATTGCCGTTAAGGGCCCTGCCCCTCTCCTCTCCTCCTCTCCTCCTCTTTTCCTCTCCCCACGTACCCAAAAAAATTCATATACGTTCACAATGACTGTCACGTTTCATTTTTTCCTCTAAACGAGATTATCGTGATGTACGTGTATCACATGTTGTGTTGTACTGTACGTACCATCACGTTATATTACGTGTGGTTGGATATTATATTGTACGAGTATGTGTGTGACTGTACGTATAATGTGATGTTTAGTTTAAATTTTGACAACAAAAAAAGAATGACGTCATAATTTTTTTTTTTTGTTATATATTTCTCTCACTGGTGCCACGGGGGTTTCTGTGTTTATCTATGAAGAGGGGTTTTTTTTATATTTTTTCTTTTATGCACTATTTGAATATTAGTTCAATATCTTTGATAAACACATATACATATTTGATAAGGTTGCTGACAGGGCCATTATCTTCAGAGAAATTATATAAAGGAGGTTGCCCATAGCATTCAAAGAAAGGAAAGAAGTAGTGCAAACAGCATATTAAAAGGAGAAGTGCAAACAGCATATTAAAAGGAGAAGTGCAGTATATTAAAAGGAGAGTAGTGCAAACGGCATACAAATTGGAAGGATGGAGGATAGATCACCGACGTCGACTATAGCGTCGGGGATGTCGATGGATGATCTGACGACTAGTTCTGCCACTACCACATACACCACGAATTCGAAGAAGGTACAGTGTAGCAACAGCAACAATAATAGCTTGTATGAGTATATCGACCCGCTGCCCGTTTTACCCCCAAGCTACGATGAGGTCAACTGGAACAGACACGTTACTTTCCCTATATGGGAGCACATTGTGCCGTGTGATCCAGACGCAAAACCACCTGTGTACACACCAACGATATACAAGACCACTGTTGCCTCTGTGAAGTTGGAGTGGTTGTCGCCGTTTGATCCATCGCCACAGAGAGGTTGGAGGACCTACATTCTGGAACTGAACTCCACGCAGCTGAATCTGTACACCCTGGAGCCAGATTACATGAAGGATGTGCGAAACTACCATGACAATAAGCCCGGTGAAGGCGCTGCAAAGACAACGACTCGTGGATTCCTATTGTCAACGTTTGCAGCTAAGAGGTCGGCGGTTGCCTCGACTTCGGAATCAAAAGCATTGGCGGTCAATAGGGAAAAACCACAGGAGCAATTCCAGAAATTAGCTAAGAAACTGGATGAAAATAAGCAGAGTTATTGCTCAGCGACAAGATTGCACAAGACATACACTTTACAGTACGCCAGAATGGGTATGCCAGTCGACTACAAGAAAAGAGCGAATGCTCTGAGACTCCGCTGTGAGACTGAACAGTTTATGATCAAGTTTGCCAACATCGATGAACTCATGAATTGGTCAATGTACCTGAACATGGGTATGAACGTAGCCCTGGACTTGGATGAGCGCCAAGTGCCTGATTATAGAGTCGTACCAAGAAGGAGACGCAGGCATAGTGGACGCCATAGAGGCAGAAGGCATCGGAGTACAACTATAGGATCGAACATAAGATCGACACCCACCATTTTCAATAGAGAATTGTTTTTAGTTCAACCAAAGGGATATGATAATGTTAATACACCTCAAATAGTAGGTACAAGTTCTAGAATGAGAAGCTTCACTACCACTGATTTAGGGAATGCATCACCTAATCGTAAGTTGGCTAGGACATTCACCACAGAACCAAATAAAACAAAGGGTGAGGCTAAGAAAAACAATTTACGCAAATTCCTTGATATATTTAAATCTAACAAGTCTAAGGATAGTAAGAAATTAGCTAAACCGATATTGCTGGACAATCAATTGCCAAATTTCAATATTCTAGACGAGGAGAAAAACATCCCGGTACAAGAGAATCCAAAGTCTTCAAAGGATTTCCCTTCTGAAAGATGTGAGGAAATGCTGAGGAAACATGTTAGTATACTTGAACAGGAAATGAGAAGTTTTCATGAAGCATCTAACCTTTCTGATGAATCAGATATGCCTATTACACCAAACTCCAACGAAGAGAATGACCATGCTACCTCGGATTTACAGCAACCAGTTAATGAAATTGGATCACAACATGTACAGGACCATGATGATGATGACGATGATGAAGATGATGGGGAAGAATTTGGACTGGATGATGACGATGATGATGAGGCTATAGAGCCTGAGCCTGTGACCTCAATTTATGCGGAAGAAGGTCTACTACACGTTAATGAGAATGACTACTATTATGAACAAAGACGAATTGCTAGGAGTAGAGCAGCATCAACGGTAAGTGCTAATAGAGGGTTTTACAGTGAAACAGAGGATGTAAAGTGGATGCCTCCACAAAAGATTCTGTCTCGTAAAAGATATATCAAAGATAATTTGCGTTGTATTAGGTCTTTTGTAGAGCATTCAAGCTGGATGGGCAAAATTGTCTGTTGTCCTGTGGAATCACCATCATTTAAAACAGCTAACTCAGTAAGCACGAAGTGTGAAGAGAAAACTGTTGGAAATAGTAGATTTAGAACTTTTGGAACCCACTGTAATGATAGAGAGTTCTGGAGGATGAAAAATCACCACTTGAAACTTTATTTGGTAACATCAAATGGTTACGTGGAAATTTCACGAGAAGAAGCACTGAAGAAAATGAAGAAACCCAAATCGATCTTGTGTTAGTTTTTTCCTCATTTTATAGTCATCCAATTTGAATACTTAACGGTTTCTTATATATCCAGTTTCACCACAAGACTCCTGTCATGGAAAATTCCACTAGATAGCATAGGAATCAATCGATTCCAAAATAACGATTTACGATTTTATGATACCACTTTTGTTATTATTGTTTCTTTTTTTTGTTCTTATTTGACTAATTATTTTTAATCTTCTCACGACAAAATATATAATCTGTATATCTCAGATTTGCAGATTTGCATAATAATTAACATTTTTAGATTATGGCAAATAATTGAGTGATGGTATTTGCTTCACACTCCTTGGTAAATATTAACTAGCCTATTTATAATGTTAGCGGAATTAGCAGTACAATAGACAAGCTTGATTGATGGTTATCAGCAAGAGTTTTTATTAAAATTTAATTATGACATTATTTATAAAAAAAATAGGAATCTTAGTTGGCACATGATATACTAGAGTCCAGGGTGGTGTTTGTTATTTCTGGGTGATAGTCACTCTCATTAACGTGCAAATTTAAGAAGAATATAAATAAATCATCCCCAATGTGAATTCCTAACCAAGTCTCTCAAGGATATACAACAGTGATTACTATGGTTGTATAGTGTAGTGGTTATCACTTTCGGTTTTGATCCGAACAACCCCGGTTCGAATCCGGGTACGACCTTTTTTTATTTTTTTGATGCTATTTATGGTAGTGAACCTAAAAATTACATTATATATATAATATAACTGAAGAAAGAATAATGTAGATCGAAAAGAATTTTTTATAATGTCTATAAATGCAGTAAAAAATTATTGTCTATAACAGTACATGAAAGGAATTGATTAGGAATATTGAAGAAATGTAGAAAGTTCATAAATTAAATTTACCACTTCAACAAGTCATCCTTGGCGTATAAGTAGTCATCGAAGATAAATTCAACCTCATCGGTTTCAGCGTTGTAACCACCAACTCTAATAGATTCGTGGTTCTTGACAATAATGTCACAACCCTTCTCCTTTAGGAAATCAACATCGAAGGTGGTAGCAATACCAATGATCTTACAACCAGCGGCCTTACCGGCAGCAATACCAGCTGGAGCATCTTCAAAGACGACAACCTTAGACTTTGATGGGTCTTCCTTGTTGATTGGGAAACCTAGACCTTCTCTACCCTTGATGTATGGTTCTGGGAATGGCTTACCTTGCTTAACATCGTTAGCAGTAATAAAGTATTCAGGTCTTTCAATGTTCAAGATCTTGAACCACTTTTGAGCCATGTCTCTGGTACCAGAAGTAGCAACAGCCCACTTCTCCTTTGGCAACTTGTTCAAATCGGTACATAGCTTAACGGCACCTGGGACCTCAATGGAGTGTTCACCATACTTCTCTGGGATTTCACCTTCTAGCTTGTTTACATATTCCTCGTCAGCAAAGTCTGGGGCAAACTTAGCGATAGCATCGTAAGTTCTCCAACCGTGAGAGATGTGGATAACATGTTCAGCATCGAAGTATGGCTTGTCCTTACCGAAATCTCTCCAGAAAGCAGCAATAGCTGGTTGAGAGATGATGATAGTACCATCAACATCGAATAAAGCAGCGTTAACCTTTAAAGAAACTGGAGCAGACATTTTGTTTTGAGTTATAATTGTTAATTTGTTGTTTGTATTTGTAATTGTATTCACAATTGTTTGATGTTGTAGTATGTTTTATAATAAAATAATAATCTAACTCAATTCCAAACTAATATTGTTCATTCTGTCCCCTTATATATGTTTAAAATTTCAGATCTTTATTGATTTCTATTTGTGATTAAAAAAAAAGCAATATTGACTACAAAGATAAAAAAGCAATTTAATTTCTTTTTTCCGGAAAAAAGAAATTAACTACGTCATTTTATTTTTTCCGGATAATTTCTTTTTTTTTGTCAAATTTCTTTTTTTTCTTTCTTTTTTTTGGGTCATTTATTTTGGAAGTCTTTCTGGATTTGATGAACTAAATATGAAATTGAACTGAAATTGGGAGACAACCTGCTGGAAAATAAATAGTGAATTGGCACCAATAGATTGTTTTTTTTTGAGTTGTAAAATTTACAGCATCAACAAACTTCAGTTTATGCAGTTGAGAAAAAGGATTATATTTTATAAAACAGTAGGACGATATACTACATATAGAAACAAATAATGTGCGTTTTGCACAATCAACACTTAACTAAATCAATTCAACGTAATTGGCTGGGAATATACCTTCTTTACCATTGACGTTACCAGTCCACCAATCATTAGTAGATTCTGTCTTCTTGACTACAACAATAATGTCATCCTTGCTGAAAGATAAATCACCGGGTTCTTGACCGGTAAAATTAAACAGTGCTTTAGCTCTGATTTGGCCTTGACCAGGACGTGGAGGCAATGGCCTAGGATTAGCAGCCGGCGCCTGTGCATTGTTTACATTTGGATCAAATGGAGGTGGTACTCTATGGACTGGCTGATTATCCTGCTGTGGTGGAGCACCTTGAGGAGGCGGATTTGATGCTCTATCATAATATTGTCTATCATATTGATTTTGTGGTGGAGGCTGCTGTTGATTATAGCCGCCATTTCTGTCAAACCTGGCTCTACTTCTTGGAACATAGGATCCGTTCTTACCTCTACCACCGTGTCTACCTTCGTATTCGGAGAAGGACTCTGGAATATCATCGTAGTAACGGTCTCCCATTTGTTCGTATGGAACGTAATTTGGATTGTTTGCAGGAGTGAAACATCTAGTTTCAAGAATAGAATACAATGAATCCATACATGATAATGGTTCAACCTCACCAGCAAGGATTCTCTTAGCTGTTGCGTGACTACCGTAAGCACTCTTGTTCTCATCTCTTCTTTCTATCAGAGCCGAACCTTCAACGGATACACCAGCGAAAAGACCTTTACTCTTAGAGTATGTGTATATAGAGGCGATACCACCAGTAGATGCGGTAGCGTCAGCTTCGGTGTTTCTACCGACTGGACCTGCAGCAACAGAGATATTACCACCGAAAGTAACAGAACCGACCTCTGAAAACGTATCCACGGCCTCCTGAGAGTTCAAAATGAAGACAAAATCGGTAAGTTCGAAACCAATCAAACCACCGGCACCGGCACCACCCATGGCAATAGCAGAAGGGGCCGACCAGGAACCATCTGGCAATCTGGCCACGATAACACCAGAACCTGCTCTACCGGAGAACAGGAAACCAGCTTTGACCACAGTAATAATAGCTAACCCTCTAGCATTTTGTAGCACGTATGGTGGAATAGTCTGATCCACACCGTAAGCAGTAGGCTTAACAAAATCTCTTAGAATTCTAGCAGCTTTCTGAGACTCACTTTGTAAATCTCTTGGAACAGGGTTGTTCAAACCCAAAAAAGTAGACATCTTTTACTTGTAATTTTAGTTTTATATGTTAAATTGCTATTGTCTATAATGTAGAACAAGACAGCAAACTTTTACAAAGGAAAACAAACCTCCATCTTTATATAAGATATTTTTTGAAGGGAGAATAGGAGGACTTACCGGAGTATCCCTATTTGGTTCTTGCGAGATAGATTTTCCCATTGATAGAATTACATTGAAATTGCATAAAGTTGAGATGAGTATTATAGTTAAAAATAGGGGTGCTCTGCTCTACACAAGAAAAAAAAAGGAGTTGGTCCCCTTTCGTTTACCTCGAGGTGTTGGGCTGACGTAATACGTAATTTTTTTTTTTAATTTATTGCTGATTTACGTTCTCGGACTGTACGAGTGTTTCTGTAGATACGGAGGGGGTGTGATTAATGGCTATCTCGCTACGTGCATTCCTATGGCAAAAAAAAGATAATGCGGAAGTCACTAAGGGAAAACCAAAGTTTTTCCTCCTAGGATGGCAAAAAGTATGCAGACTATGCAGATAAAGCTGTCGATAAGGCATTTGTAGTCAAGAGAGATTCAATAATTCCATCTTACCGATAGAAACCAAGAAGTAACTTCATTCTGATTTTATCTGGCCAGACCCTTGAAAAAAAAGAAGTTGACACAAATTTCTTTTTTAATTTTTTTTTTGCAGAGTGTCATTTGAAAGACCAAAAAAAATACAACCTTCAGTTTGTAGTCATCACTAATAAAGGCAGGAGGAGTGATTTGACAATATCTATAAGAGGTAGGTTCAAAAAACACAATAACTAATTGATAAATGGATAACCGAGATTTTTTAGACAGGCTCTTCGATAGAGGACACAAATTGGTCACAGAAGTTGGTGGGTATGTCCAGGACTCTGAAAAGATAATAACTGGTAAAGGATCGAAGTTGGTGGATAAAGTGCTTAATAGAGGGTCAAAAATAGTGGATCAAACTAATGAAAATGTTTCAAAAGCCTCTATATTTCCAAGGATTAGTTTGCTGGATAAAGTAAAGCCCTCTAACCCATGGGCAATGCTTTCAATTCCAGTAACTTCTGTAATTCTATTCTGGGGTGTATACCAGCTTCGGGTTGATCCTGTACTTGGAGATGAGGAATGTGAGAGTGCCTTGGTATTTGGAGATATGAGAGACCCAATTATCAGAGGACAAGTTATGGATTTGTATAGGCGTGGACTAACAGTGTTTATCTGTCTAGAAAACGCTGGGACATACAAAGTCCACAACGACGAAGATGATTTCCTAAACTATATTGACCCAAAGTCTGCAAGCGATTGGTCCAAGTTTTCTGAGTTCTTCAAAAAATACCCTAAGAATAGACTTTCATCGATACTTTTTATCCCTAAATTGTCCTATTATCCAACAGGAGCAGTCTCTGTAAACCAACTGGAGTCAGAGATCCACAGTAACGTTTTATTGTATTATTCTACATTGGTGGATATATTACCACATTTACCACAGAGCCCTGATGGCAGGAAGATACCATTGCTTATTTATAACCCTTCTCTTTCTATGCATATGAAAAATCGCGAACACCATGTGGAAACCTTCATTTCAGGTTTGATCAATACAGTATTCCAAGAATTCAAGATGTCAAGAACACTCGATGCCTTCATGGTACATATTGGTCTATTGCAACTGGGTGGTCAATTATCAAATTACAAGTACATGGAAACCAATGGCTCTAACATTTACAATGAACTTTATTGGCCAATTTACAAGTTCATTAAAATGAAAGGAGGAAACATCTTGCAACGGGTTTACATGTCATTTATTACCCTATTTGGTTTATACAGATCAATGTATCTTGGCAAGTTTAGTTTATTGTATTCATTCCCATGTGTTAGCACAATCCATAATCTCTTAAAACAAACAGTATTGTAATCGCTGACATACCTGATAAAATATCTGGAACTATTTCAGTGTGTTAAACATGGCGTTATTCATATCAATTTCTCAACTTACGTAACTTGCTATAAATACATTATATTCAGTAGACTAAATAAGGAAAAATACTAATAGAATGAAAACAAACAGGAGTATTTACATCAATCATACGAGTTGCATAAGAAAAAAAAGTTGATGGATCAGTTCAAATTATTTTTGGGCGATTATGGCTTACATCTACCAGAGAAACGAGGGTACAAAGAACAATCTCTGACAGTGAATCTATCACATAACCAAGCTAGAATACGTTCAGTACCTAGACCGTAACCACCGTGTGGGCAGGTACCATACTTTCTTTGGTCAATGAACCAGTAGTAGGCCTTTGGATCAATACCTTCACGCTTGAAACCGGCTAGTAATTCTTCTTCGGTGTTGATTCTCATAGAACCACCAGTAATTTCACCGACAGTTGGCATCAAGACATCGACGGATTCAGTAACACGGTTGTCGTCCTTACAACGAGGCATGTAGAAAGACTTGATTTCAGCTGGGAACTTTGTTAGAAGAATTGGAACACCAATGGTGTCAGTCATCTTTCTTTCAGCGGCTTCAGCAATATCATCACCGAACTTAAATTCTTCACCTTCTTCGTTCTTGATACCGTGTTCCTTCAACCATTCAATGGCATCCTTGTATTCCAATCTCTTGAATGGGTATGCTGGGGCGACGAAATCTGGGTTCAATTGCTTAACCAATGGGCCAGCAACTGGGTCTTCTAGAATGTATTGAACAGTCTTACAGATAACACGTTCGATGTGATCCAACAATTCTTCGAAGGTTAGGAAGGCTAACTCAGCTTCAATGTGGGTGTATTCAGACAAATGTCTTCTGGTGTGGGACTTCTCGGCACGGAAAGATTCCTGGATACAGAAAACGTCACCAAGTGCTGGCAAACAGGTTTCCAAGTACAATTGAGAACTTTGTGTTAGGTAAGCTTCTTCACCGTAATAATCTAGCTTGAAAAGGGTGGAACCACCTTCGACTTGGGTTTGAACCATACATGGAGGAGTGACTTCAGTCAAGTTTTCTTCTTCAAAGACACGTCTGATGGACTTCATCAAAGCGGCACGGACTTTCATGACGGCAGACAAGGTCTCACCTCTTAGGGCCAAGTGACGTTGGTCTAGCAACAAGGATGGGTCAGCACCCTCGGCAACCTTGTTAGTAAAGGCATCGTCACCAGATGGGGCCAAGCCAACGACTTCGTAGTAGTCAACAACCAATTCGACACCACCTGGAGCAGACTTACCTTCTGGGACCTTAGTGATAGTACCGTAAAGAGTGACAGTGGACTCGATGGTCAAGTCCAAAGTTTGTTGGGCGACAGCCAAGTCTCCGGTCAAGACTGTTTGCAAGAAACCGGAACCGTCTCTTAGGACAATGAAGACGACCTTCTTGTTGGAACGCAATCTGTGGATCCAACCGGAAACCTTGACTCTTTCACCGACCTTATCGTAAGCTTGGTTAATTCTGGCCTTCTTGGCCTCTGGCAGGGACTTGTCCTCCTCGATCTTGATGTTTAGAGCGGCCATCTGCTTGGCAGCGTTGTCAGCCTGCTGCTGTTGCTTCTTCTCCTCCTGTTCCTTGGCCTTAGCAGCCTTCTTCTTCAAACCCTCGCAACCTTTACGGGCCTTCTTCAAAGCAGAGGCAGAAATCTCCTGGTACTCGTTGTCTGCCTCCTTGAAGACAAACAATTTAGGATCAGCTCCAGTGACAGTGTACAGAGCATAAGCAGGAGTCTTGAATGGCTGTTCTTGAGAACCAGCAACACCGGCCTCATCAGCACCAGTCTTCTCGTTAATATACAAAGACATTTTGTTGTTATTGTTTTTTTTTTGTATTTATATGCTTTAGAAAAGAATCCAAAAAAAACAAGTAGTGAATTACAAAACAATTAAATATAAAGATCATCCTAAATGACACATTATTTTCTTTTCTTTCAAGAGAGAGAAAGAAACGGAGTCCTTCTCTGTCTTGCTCTGTCTTGCTCTGTCTTGCTGTGCCTGTGTTTCTCTGTGAAAATCGCTGTTTAAAAAGCTCGAGGAAATTTTTTGTGAAAAAAATTGAAAATTTTTTTTTTTTTGGGCCATCGCAAAAATTTTTCAATTTTTTTTTTTTTTTTTCAAAATTTTTCAAAGAAGATTGGCGTATGCAATGATCTCAAAGAATCTCTTTCTTCCATGATCACAGACATCTAAACGTTTTTCTGTAAACTGATCTTTAAATAGGGAAAACTCATTACAAGCATATAAAAGAAAGAACTACAAGCACTGCAATTGTTTGTTTTTTCTGTTTTAGAAAAAAAATGTCTGTTGAAGAACAATTTTCCAAGTTGTGTTTGGCTGATAAGCCAGCTGATGCTGTTGCTGTCAAGTCGCTTGTTTTCAAGCCTAAGACTGCTAAGACTGCTACTCCAGTGCCAATCGTGGTCGTTGCGTTGCAGACCACCAACACTCCATCCCCAGTCATTGCCCAGGCTGCTGGTTTGAAGGACCCAAGACTAGCCCGTGATGAGCTGTTCCAGACTTTCTTTAAGTGTGACACTGCCAAGGCATTCACTCTAGCTCACTTGAAAAACGCTGAATCCGAGTTCAAGTTGCTGATGGACTCGAACTTGAAGGAGCTGTCTCCAGAGACCGCGTTCCAATTGAACGAGTCCCTGGTTATCAAGAAGTCCGAGCTGTGCAACTACTTGGATCAGTTCGCTGACTACAGACAAGTCGTCGACTTCTCCGTCGAAGTGAAGAAAGAGCCAGCTCCACCAAAGGATAAGAAGAAGGCTCAGCCACAGAACAACGCCGCCTTGGAAGACGCTAAGTTGATTGGTATCACCGTCGACAAGTCCAAGGATTTCCCAGGCTGGTACCAACAGATCTTGACCAAGGGTGAAATGATGGACTACTACGACGTCTCCGGCTGTTACATCTTGAGACCACCATCCTACGCTGTTTGGGAGGCCATCCAGGAATACTTCAATGCCAAGATTAAGGCAATCGGTGTCAAAAACGCTTACTTCCCAATGTTCGTCTCCTCCCGTGTCCTAGAGAAGGAGAAGGACCACGTCGAAGGTTTCGCACCAGAAGTCGCTTGGGTCACTAAGGCTGGTTCCTCCGATCTAGAAGAACCAATCGCCATCAGACCAACCTCCGAGACTGTCATCTACCCATACTACGCTAAGTGGGTTCAATCTTACAGAGACTTGCCATTGAAATTGAACCAATGGAACTCCGTTGTCAGATGGGAATTCAAGCACCCTCAACCATTCCTAAGAACCAGAGAATTCTTGTGGCAAGAGGGTCACACTGCCTTCTTGGAAAAGCAAGAAGCAGTTGACGAAGTCATGCAAATCTTGGACTTCTACGCTAAGATTTACGAAGAATTGCTGGCTGTTCCTGTGGTTAAGGGTAGAAAGACCGAGAAGGAGAAGTTTGCCGGTGCTGACTTCACTACCACTGTTGAAGGTTACATTCCAGAAACCGGTCGTGGTATCCAAGGTGCTACTTCTCACCACTTGGGTCAAAACTTCTCCAAGATGTTCAACTTATCCGTGGAGAACCCACTTGGATCTGAACACCCAAAAATCTTTGCATACCAGAACTCCTGGGGTCTATCTACTCGTGTTATTGGTGTTATGGCTATGGTTCATTCCGATAACAAGGGTTTGGTCATCCCACCAAGAGTTGCCAGCAACCAAGCTGTCGTTATCCCAGTTGGTATCACTAAGAAGACCTCTGAAGAACAACGTAAGCATATTCACGAATCTGCTAAGAACGTTGAAGACCGTTTGAAGAAGGCCTCCATTAGGGCCTTCGGTGATTACAACGATAACTACACTCCAGGTTGGAAGTTCTCTCAATACGAATTAAAGGGTATTCCTCTACGTATTGAAATTGGTCCAAAGGATATTGAACAAGGTCAAGTTATGGTTGTTCGTAGAAACGATTCTCGCAAGTACGTTGTTAAGTTGGATGAGTTGGAAACTCGTATTCCAGAAATATTGGATGAGTTCCACAACGATTTGTACGCAAAGGCTAAGGAATCTTACGACAGTCACAGAGTTCTAGTTAACGAATGGAAGGATTTCGTCCCAGCTTTGAACAAGAAGAATGTTATCGTTGCCCCATGGTGTGGTGTTATGGAGTGTGAAGAAGATATTAAGGATTCTTCTGCTAGAAAGGACGATGGTGAAGAATTTGAGGAAGATGATAAGGCTCCAAGTATGGGTGCTAAGTCTCTATGTATTCCATTCGAACAACCATCATTGCAAGACGGTCAAAAGTGTGTTAAGTGTGAACGTAATGCCATTCAATACTGTATGTTCGGTCGTTCATACTGATTTGTATAGAAGTCTAGAATTTCTTTCTTATTTGCATTTAAACCTAATGATTGTATAAATTACTTAAAAGATGTTTTTACTAAAAAAAAATGATACCATGAATTGGAACCATGTAGTCTACTGTAATAATATGAACTTTTTTAAATTTCTTCAATCAACATTAAATAATTCAAAAACGAAAAAAAAAGTTGTTTAAAATTTAAAAAAATGGACGAGTCCGGAATCGAACCGAAGACCTCTCCCATGCTAAGGGAGCGCGCTACCAACTACGCCACACGCCCATGTTAATTAGTTGTTATTTAGAATGGGGAAGGCCAACATACTAAATAAAATGAACTTGAATGAGTTATTAGTTGAATCTTGAACGTAAAAACAGAAATGAACTTTGAACGTTAAATTCAAGTTAATTATTAACCCTGTATTATTAGCATGAGTAATCGTATTCTTTAAATTTATATCAAGAATATAAAATTATCAAAAATCTATAAAAGTTAAGTAGCAATGGTAGTTACTTTTTCTTAGTAAAAATCTCTACCAAACTAGCAAAGGAACCTGACCTTTGGCTAGGAGAAAAGTTTCCTTTAGAAGATGATCTCTGCATAAGAACCGGCGATGCTTGTTCTTCATTATTCTGATCAACCGGTGTCATTCCAAACGCAAATTTCTTATTAACAGTACTATTTTTTTGGTAATTTGATTGAAGGGGTGATTGCGAATAACCGGATCCACTATTTGGCAAGAGGTTCAGAGAAGAAGATGAACTGTTGTTACTTCTGCTCAAGTTATTATTTGAATATCTCCGTTTGGGAACTGTCAAAGATGAATTAGATTTTTGGTGAGTGAATTGAGGTCTCTCAAGTTTGAAAGGTTCCGGATGTTCAATTGTACTCCCTTCTGGATAGGCAGGCGGTAGATCATCACCCAAGACTTCACTTCTTAATGCTTTATCATAGGAAGGTACACGAGATAAATCCTTGCTCTGGAAGTCATTTCTCAACGAAGTAGATGATGCCAGTTTCGAGAATGAATTGTCTCTGGAAATGTGATCAAATGCGGGCGTCAAAGAAGGACTTGGAGGAATTCTTTCTAAGTCATTGAAATAGGAATGATTTAAATGGGTTTCAGTAGAACCAGCGCGTTCCATAGTTAGCCCTTGCAAATCAGAATTCAATTGGTCAAGATTTATATCACTACCTAACCCTATTGGTGTACTTGTTCCGGAATTAGCATTGTTTAGTCCAAGTCCTACTGGAACTGTAGACTGAGACACAACATCTACAGGAGACATCCTACCATTCCAGACTCTATCATAAACGTGACTTCCGTAATCAGGTGGGACTAACATCCCATTTACAGACTGATTGAATTCTGTATTGGTGTTAGCCATTGAGCACAATTCGACGGCTGATCTAGATCTAGTAAAGATGACATCCTCATTCTCATTTACAACATTATCATCAACATTAGTCATACTTGAGTCTTGTAAAAGGATAGGACTTGTGTTTCCTGATGAAGTACCAATATTAATGGTTGGTTTCTGCAATAGATTAGAATAAGAACCATATTGCTTAATGTCTCTTTCTATGGCTTCGGGTGTTTTCGTTTTAATTGGAACAAATGGTGAAATAAATAACTGGATTGGCAATGAGGCCCTCAATTCTGAAACATGTCCATCTGGATTAATCAAACATATAACGAATTTCAATTTATGACGAACTTTCACACTGTTTAGTACGGTACAATCTTGTACACATTTCAGTAGGTTGGATGGAATATCAATTGCAGTATTTATAGTCCAGTTATCTTGAAATTCAAGTTCATCACTATCATACTCTTCACTTCCATCTGGTATAACTGCAGCGTGCTTCCTTCTTCTTAATTTAGCCAAATGACCATATGGGTCCTTGATTTTAACTTTATTCACTAATCTCTCTCCTAGATTAGAAATACCAAATGTTGAACATAATTGTGTGTTTTCAACCAGGTGAATTTTTACTGGTCCTAATCTTAAGCCTTTTAGAAGTGGGGATATTACGATATCTATTGCTGTACTCGATCCGATTGGCACGGCCTTTGCTGGTATGCTTATTGAGTAGTCCACCTTTTCAGGCCACGTGTTATCAACTGATATAGTCTCAGTTAACTCAAGGGCATCCGGCCTTAACGTTCTGATAACTCTTAAGTGTCTCCTGCAAATCAAGTCAGCTAGTTTAGGTCTCTCAATAATAGCTTCAAGAGTGTATGTAATTGCTGCATTTGGTAAACCTTCTATACTTTCCGTCAGAGACCCTGGAAGAATAGCATTAAAAGGAAACTCGTAGTTACCTCTAACCAAGGTATGATAATTTGATGAGGATAAATTAGAAGAGCTACCAAATGATAGGATAGAGTTTGTAGATTTCGCTCTTTTTCTCTTAAGTAAGCTCTCATTAGCTTTTCTTTGTTCAGGTGTCACACCAGATTCACTAGAGATAGTTGTCTTACCGTAGTTATCATATAAATTAGCGAAATAGTTCTTGATATTAAAGTCGTCCCAATTGTGCAAGTAAAATCTTCGCTGGACTTTATTATACTTGGTGACCAGTCCGTTCTGATTGCTATTTTTCATAGGAACATTCATGCATATTTTACCATTGAGTCTCAATGACATGTTTTTAATATGGATTGGTTGCTGTACAGAGAAGACAACGGTACCGGATAGGAAAACCGAAGATGCCTCTTCGGGATTACCTTTCAGCAAAATGATATCATCCTCTACACCATTCAGTCTAATCTCGAATAACAAAGGATCTTTAGAACTGCTATTTTTGCTAGATAACATACTGTTTTTAGATTGAGCTTTTCTCCAGTAAGTTGATCAATAGAAAAGAAAAAAGGGGAGAATTTCGTTATCTTTTTGACTTAATGATTTATAAGATACAAATACAAAAATTAATATAATAAAAAGACAAAACAAAACCTATATGAAAACAACAGTTCTTTTAATTTTTTTTTTTTTTTGGAGGGAAATAATTTAATAGAATAGAATTGCGATTATCTAATAATGATCGAAGACCCTTTAATCGTATGTTAATTTTTTTTAATTTTTTTTTAGTTCTCGTCTTAGCGAAGTAATTTTTTTTTTTTCAGCCAGAGAGAAAATGATTTTCTTTCTTTCTTTCTTTTTTTTTATATGAAGAAAGCAGAATTGTAACAATGACACAACAAACTAATGTCACATTACATTAATACCAGTATTGCGTCTCTTTATTCAGAAACCCAAATATTTTTTCTTCCCATATATGTTCTACAAATCTCGCAGGTTAAAACAAAAAAAAAAAGAAAGAGAGAAAGAATTTTATCAAATACATCTCTCAAAGAACACATAATGTAAATGTCATGCTATTTTTTTCTCTCTCTGAAAAAGATATGAATCCCAACAGGAAAAAGTCCGAAAAATAACAAACCGTTTCAGTATTTCGAAATTACCAAACAAAAAAAAAAAAATTCCAAAATGACGTAACGGGCATCATGTACAAGATCATCTAATTTTTTCTTTCTTTTTTCTCTGTCTAGAATTGTTCCGAGATCTACCACTCCTACTTGTGCTTGCTCTCACAACCCAATAATAAAAATATGTTTTTCCGAAAAAAATTTACCAAAAAGTTTTTCCGAAAAGAAAAGAAAAAAAGAAAGAAATTTGAAATATCGTTAAATAGTATAAAACACACGTGCTCCAAACTCCCGTTCGAATCCCGCCATGAGCAGATATTTCCAACCCGGGTAATGAAATGTCTTGAATTTTGGTTGGGGGACAAAGAAGAAAAAGGGATTCCCAGAATGTTTTCATTTTTTTTTTTTTTTAAAGGGAAGTAGACGAGACGTAAGAACACACACAAAAACTTATAAATAGGAACTTGAGTCATTTTATTTTTCCAATTCCTTGAACCTTTGAAATACACAAACTTCTTCGAAATAAGCTTCAAGAATTTCAAATACTTAACAAAAAAACTAGAAGGGAAGACATTTTTCTTTAAGGAAGGTAATATATTTCTTACCACACAAATTGAGTATATAATATGGACGTGAAAGATGTTATCGACAAGTATAACGGGACTACAGACAATGATATTAAGTATATGACTCTTAAACAGCCTGTACAGATCAGGAATATCCAGATAGATTTCAATAGGCTAATGCAGGAAATATACTTGCCAGAATTGATATCAGGGAATGATCCAGAATTGAAGCAATTGATCTGTTTCGAAATTTTGCCTAAGATGACTTTGTCTCTGTTCTCGGGGAAGATAGAGGAGTCTGTAACTCCGGATTTGATGTGGGCCTATATTGAGAGGTTTGTTTTCAACCGTATTATCGATAAAATGGCAGAAAATGAAGATGAGGCAGCGGCCTCGTTGTTGCAGGCGCTGAGGAATATTGTTAGCCTACTACATGAGAAAGACATCACTGTGTTGAATGTTACGAAGAATAAGCTGGTGTTTGATGATCACTACAAGACACAATACCAGGCCGATGAGATTTATAAACTTGCTAATTGTATGAGGAACGAATACACCAGACTACCTTCTGTAGCGGGTCTACAAGGGTATCAGGAAGTATTACAAAAATTAGTTGAAATTAGCTTTGATAGTAGGATTAGACCACTGGATATCCGTATTTTGAAAGTTTGTGTAGAGGTGACAAAAGAATTTGAGACATTTAACCAGCCGACTGAGAGTTTGTTCCTCTGCTTAATCGAGAGGGCAAGTTTGTTCGAAGTTGGCGAAAACTTTGATATCTTCAACTTGGATAACCTAGCTGTGATGTCAAAAAAATGGTATAAATTCCAAACCAAGTCAAAGGAGATCCTGTCATCAAAAGCAGAAGAATTGAAATTAGAGACTGATCCAAAAAAGGTGGATAAAATTATCCAGGTTATAAACAATATGAAGCCATATTTGTTTCAGAATACAATCATTAACAATAGTTGTCCTCCTATTGAAGCACAATTTTCTTTGAATCTAGCTACCACCCTAATGACTGCACTATCTAATACACTAGCTGATATGGAAAAGAAAAACAAGATTACAAAACCTAGCAATGTTAATAATCTTATTATACCTCAAGAGAAACAATCTGATATAAACATCGAGGATGTTGACCAGCAGGCCTACTTGGAGGAGCTTGATGCCGACCTGTCCTCAAATTATGACGAAGACCTAAGCTTTACAGTGGATTTTGAAGATGACCAAAATTCTGGTAATTTCTTATTGATTGATGAGACTCAGCTATCAGAACTGAATGAATACAAATCGATATGTTACTCTATCATAACAAGAAGCCTTGACTTCTTCTATTCTCTGTTTGAAGCTGGTGGAAGAGCGGTTTACAAAGCTGGTGAGGAACTAGACTCTGTAAGAAACAATCTTGAGTTTTTGAAGACTGTGGCTGATAAAATGAATTCAGATTTGAGGATAGATTCCTTATTTATGGAATTTTTTGATAAACTAGATAGTAATAGCAACTTGAAAGGACATGATTTTGAACTTTTGGATTTTATTGACATTCAAAAGTTTATTTTGAGTGATAACTACGAAAAGAAGGACCAGATCATTTATTCTATCAAGCAATTGTTGAATAAAGAAGGTAGTAGCTTGAAAGATTTACAATCGATAATAGAGGTTGTAGATATTTTACTCGGTATGAGATCACAGCACTTTGAATCAGGTATCTCCTTGTCCAAAGAAGATCAAAATATGATTGCCAGGGCACTATTGCCTCATTTAAAGACGAACAAAACCTTTGTATACACCATGAAAGTGGGGAATATCTCCAAGAAAGTTGATGAAGGCGCCACTTTCAGAACTATGGTGTACACAACCATTTCACGTCTAGAAATCACAGATCATATGGTTGTATGTGCATTGATAGAATTTTTATTACGCTACGGAATCAAAGATAAAGAGGATATCATCAAACAAATAGCCCAGAGTACCCTGAAACGTCTGCTAAACGAGAATTACGAACAGATACAGGCTTTAGAGCTTCAATGGTACAGCCAGATAGTGCTACCATTAATGACTGACTCTTCACTACCAGTAAACGATTTTTTTGTCTCTTTCCCACCGATAGTTCAAGTTAATATTGTGTAAGAATTATGTACTTTTTTTTTTGGTGTAACTATATGTCTAAAGAAAAAAATATGTATGAGGCTTATTTTACTAACAAGATATCCCTTTTTATCCTTCTAGTCACGACAGATCACATAAAAGTACTGGCATTTATTTTTAGACCGCTCCAATCCCCATAATTAAATTAATTCTCCTCCCCCTTACTTCCCCTAATATTATGATTTCCCTTTGTTCTAGACATATCCTCAAAAATTGAGGTACTGATCAAACAATGGTTAGGAGAAAATAGTCCTCCCCAAGAAGACAAAAGAAAGGAAATTATTACAAGAAGAATATCTGCTTCTCAATCTCTGTGTTTGCAGTGAGATTGTCCCTAATTCCGAATTTTCGAGACGATTTAGGCAGACACCTGACGAAGTAGAAAATAGTCAAGGGGGTAAGTACTGTCAAAATGGCTAAGAATAGGGAAGGACACTGTGGAAGTGGGGTGCTTTTCTTAGTAAATGGAGTCGAGACACCTTCAACGTCATAGAAATGGAGCATTGCTTCAACTACTGAGACCTCTTCTTTAGGGGTCCTCTCTGAATTACTATCAATAATTGCTTTTTGCAATGAGTAGTCAGAAACTAGTAATACCAATTCTTGGATACAAGGCGGCACCAATCCAGTACATCTTTAAATATGATCTGGTATAAATAAGGCCATCTTTTGGTGTATAGAGTTAGTTAATCAATTCTCTTAGCATAGAAGTAAAACTACCATTTCGATAGAATAAATTTACAAAAAGTAAAAAAAAAATAAGAGAAAATAAGCTATGAGTTTAAAAAATATAGATACTCCACCAACGGCTAAGGATGATGAAATTCATCCACCTTTCCCAGTTACTAGGCGTAGGTCTAGTAACTACATTGACGCTTTGAATGTTCACAAGACAAATGCAACAGATACTACAGGCATGAACCTGCAGGAAGCAAAGCATGCTCTGAATTCTAGAGAACAGATGGAGCATGACCATAGGAATAGCAATATCAATCCTGGTAGTGAAATGATGAGAGTTGAATTCTATGATAACAACAGCATGCAGCAATCACAGAGACCAGGTAATGGCAGAAGGAGATCATCCTTTGACTACGAGGATTTTAAGAAAAACGTCTACAACAAGACCAAAATGTTTGATTAGCCTTCTTTGGATGAAGTAACATTCTCAAGACAAGCCGTTACGAAAATACAGGTAATGACATATAGATCAACTTAGAACTCTCCCCTTCTGTAGTTGCAATTAAATATCACTGTTGATTCACTTTTGAAATTTTCCTAAAACCATGATTGGTTTCTACGTATTTTTCTTCTTTTATTATTAGTTTTTTTTTTAAAAAAAATTAAAAGTAATTTATAAATGAGTATGAGAATATATAATCAGTGAAACACTATAAAGTTCTTTTCTCTTTGCTTCCACCAATACTGAGTTACTAAAACAACAACAGAAGAATATTATTGAATCATCCTTACAAAAAAAAAATGAGAGTCATGGTTACATGTGATTGTATCGTATATTAGTATATAAAATTTAAAAAATCCAAAATTTCATAAATCACTACATCAGGTCTGAAGTTTCAATGATTGAAACAGAGATGTCATACTTGGTAGTGTCTCTTGTCCAATCAATTATCTGTGCATAGAGATATTAATAGATTTAGTGGAGGCTTCAGCATTTTATAGGAAAGCCTGCTGTTTAACAATTAAGTGTTTTTTTTTTTGTTTTTAGGGGAAACAGTAATTACAATACTTGGATTGATCGAAACAAGAAAACAATAATGCTGAGACCAGTATTCCAGTTGGGAAGGAGTGTTACTAGAAATGCTAAATTCTTTATTCCAGCATCTCATATTATAAATAGCAAATTTAGTGTATTATCACCGAAGTATTCAAGAAACAATAAATTGTCAAGGAAAAGGAAGCAAAAAGAGTTAAAGCCTTTGACATTTACTGTCCCGAATTATATTTCTATCAATAAGTTATCAAACTTAATCAATTGCAGAGTAGAGGATTTAGTAAGGGATTTGAAAAAGCTTGGATTTGAAAATATTACAAACAACTATATCCTATCAAAAGAATTCACAGAACTAATTTTGCAGGAGTACAATTACGATATATCTAACTCAGCATCGAATTTGACAATTGGGAATGTGTATGATGAGCTTAAATCACCTGTCAACCCGAAGCTTTTACAGAAAAGACCACCTGTAGTGACTATCATGGGCCATGTCGATCATGGTAAGACTACAATCATAGATTACTTGAGGAAATCCTCGGTTGTGGAGCAAGAACACGGTGGTATAACACAACATATTGGTGCATTTCAAGTTGTGACGCCTGTTTCAAAGAGAAAAATCACTTTCCTTGATACACCTGGACATGCTGCATTCTTGAAGATGAGAGAGAGAGGCGCAAATATCACAGATATTATTGTTTTAGTAGTATCTGTTGAAGATTCTGTTATGCCACAAACAATTGAAGCTATCAAACATATAAAGAAATCAGGTAATCAGCTTATAGTGGCAATTACTAAAATGGATAAAATTCACGACAAGAGACAAAAAGATAAGATGCTAGAAAAAGTAGAGAATGATTTAATTGGACAAGGTATAGAGATTGAAAAAATTGGAGGTGATGTGCAAGTAATTCCAATCAGTGCTAAAAGTGGTGAAAATATGGACTTACTCGAGGAATCTATTGTTATTTTAAGTGATATTATGGATATCAGAGCCGAGAACTCCCCCAAAACAATAGCTGAGGGTTGGATCCTTGAAAGTAAAGTTAAAAAAACAATTGGAAATGCAGCTACAGTTCTGATAAAAAAGGGTACTGTGAAACGTGGCGATATTCTGATATGTGGTAACACCTATTGTAAAGTTAGGAATATGAAAGGCAGTGGTGAGAACGCCGATCAAGTAAAGCAAGCCCCTCCAGCGGACGCTGTAGAAATTTCTGGTTGGAAAGATCTACCTGATGTCGGTGATGAAATTATCCAAGTTAAAAGTGAGTCTATCGCGAAGAAATATATAGCAAAAAGATTGAAATTGGAAGAAACCGAAAAAGATGCGCAATTGGTCGAGAAAATGAATGAGAGACGTCTACAGGAAGCAATGGAAAAGCACTTGAAAGCAAATGATGAAGCAAACGAGGATTTCGATGAGGTAACTGAAGAAGAGGATGCTAATAAAATTAAGGATGTTAATTTTATAGTGAAAACAGATGTGTCTGGATCTGTTGAGGCAATAGTTGGTAGTATCGCAAATCTTGGTAATGATGAGGTACGCTGTAAGGTAATTGAAGCTTCTGTTGGTGTTCCAACAGAGGGTGATTTGAAGATGGCAAATATTACGAATAGTCAAATTCTTTGTTTTAACCTTGGTGCCCTCCCTAGTGATGTTTTAAATAATAAAATGAATGTGGATGTTAGACAGTATAATGTGATCTACAAACTTATTGAAGATGTCACACAAATATTAATCGACAATCTGAAACCAATTTTTGAAAAAAAATTTACAGCAACAGTTGAAATAAGGGATATTTTTGAATATAGCTTAAAGAAAAAGAAAATTATGATTGCCGGTTGTAAGGTTGTTAATGGGCAAATAAATAGAAATTCCTTAATACAGATAGTCAGGGGTGACAACAAAAATGTTGTATACGAAGGTAAGTTAGCCACTTTAAAACATGGAAAGGATGATATAGCCGCCGTAACTAAAGGTCATGAATGTGGTATAACATTTGAAAATAACTTTGAGGATTACAAGAAAGGCGATACTATATTAGTATACGAGAATGTAAAACAAGAACGTTTCTTATAAAAGAAATAAAATAAAAAATAAAAGCATTAAAAAATGTTGTAAATATAAATATTCAACGTGCATTTAACTTGTATATAAAAATAAATTGCATCAAATTGTTAATTGATTTGTATTATTACTATCATTATATACTATTTCGTCTATTTGTTTTATGCCTCCCATTGGACTCTAACACATTCTTCTACATATCCAACATCGTTTTCATCGAATTTTGGAGTGTAATTCTGAATATCAGTAAAAACGAGTATTGTACCCCATTCCATACCACCAGTAATAGATGTTGTGCTTTCCAAGTCCATTATCATTTTTGGCATTAGTTGCATTTCAAAGACTCTTTTGCTTGAAGGGTTGAATGCAGGACTTGGTATAGTCGATACTAGATCAACCTTTGTGTCTGCATATAGTAATGGCTTACCCCCCAAATCGTAACGGAGTACTTGGTGGGGATTATATGCTACGATTTCTTGGAATTTTTGGAAGGTGTCATCATCTAGGAACTTAGATAACTTTTCAGTTCTTGGATCTACCTTAATTGGATTCTTTTCTAGGTCTTCTTCATCCGCACCAGTTAAATCCAATGCTTCCTTGTCAATTTTCAAATTTTTTGGAAGCTTTAAATGGTCTGGTTTCTTATTTTTGAAAGATTCTTCTTCCACGTACAGCAGATAGTTCTTAAAAGATTTTGCATCATCAAACTGTTTATCTTCCTTAGAGTCGTGTTCTGTTTGTGCTGCTTTTTGTAATGCCTTGGCTGAAACTTCTGGAGTCTTTTTTGGCTCTTCCTCTTTTGTTACCTTGCTAAATGGGTTCTCGGAATTTGTCGAACTAAAAGGATTAGAGCCAAATGGGTTCGAGTCCTCTTTCTTGTCTGAGCCAAATGGATTTGACTCATCTTCATTTTTTTTCAAATCGAATGGATTGATTTTAAAATCCTTACCTTCAGAAACTGATTCAAGTTTGGCAGAGAAGGTGTTGTCTGCTTTTTGAGCATTCTTCTTAACACCTCTTATGCAACGAATTGAGTTAGGCTTTCTTTGGCATTTTGTACACACAAAAACATACAAAACCCTATCATCGTCAGGATTTACTGCAGAGGTGTCATTTAAATCTAGTCTTGCTTGTATCTCAGAAACTTGCTCCACATCCAAAGGTGAGAAAGCCTGCAATAGGAGCTTAAAGTTTTCATTCTTCTTACAAGAACCACACTTCAAGAGGTCATCAGATGGTTTTGAGTTCTCGTCTAACCATAATGGTTCACCACCAATAAAAGTATCTTCGATCGTGAGTTCATCGTCGACCTTCACAGGTGTATCAACGAATGCAAGATATACATCGCTGTTTTTGGAATTGTATCCATCGTCTTCAAATGCAGAATGCTCTGTGTCAGACATCTTATATCACTATGTTCACTAATTATTTCCAATGTGTTATGTATTGATATATTATCGTTTTATTGTTCCTAATACCGTTTGACTATATTTAATATAGTTTAGAATTTTGCGATGAGCATCACCAAAAACAAAATAAGCAGAAAAAATTTTTCAGTAAAATAAAGATACCTAATATGTATATACCTGGAAGAATAGGTATCATACAATTACTAAGCGCAAGTGGTTTAGTGGTAAAATCCAACGTTGCCATCGTTGGGCCCCCGGTTCGATTCCGGGCTTGCGCATATTTTTTAAATTTTTTATCAAAAATATATATTTTAGTAATTTGATTATATGGTTTTTCCTTTTTTTTTAAAAAAATGGTTTGTTTATATTATTTCAGTATTAAATATATAATAATTAATGGAATTTTAATATTCTACTTCTATATCAATAAAAGTTCAGCCTTACGCTTGCTTGTGACAGGGTCAAGCACAGATTTCACTTGTACTTCTACCTTGTCAAAAACATATATCTCTCTCTTAGCCTTGGAGGGCTTGTGAGTAAATGACAATTTGAATTCAACTTCATCGTAATTTGCAGAATCTGAGTCATCAGTCAGGTTTTCCAGTCTAATTAAACCTTCGACACCAAACTTTGGTACCAAAACTACGATACCGTTGTTGAAAACCTTGATGACATAACCTGTCTCTGTGGATTCGTTATTTCTCATAACTTGACCAACATAATATTCAATACTTGCTCTACCAGCAAATTGAGCATTTCTGTGCTTTCTGTTAATGTTTCTGCAGATCATATCCATTTTTGTCTTGTCTCTATGGGTCAAGCTTAAAGCCTCATAACCAATGGCGCCCGCAAGTTGTCTATGCGCAACAACATCACAATAACGTCTAATTGGAGATGTGAAATGTGTGTAAATATCAACAGCTAGACCATAATGTTTGAAATCACTATAAGAGTAGGCACCAGAGTAGAAATATTGAGCAGCCATCATACAACGAGTGGACATAATACGGACCAAGGTGTTGAAGTAGGGATCTTCTTTATCGACACATCTGTCCAAAGAGTCAGCTAGGGCCTTAGATGATTCAAGCGAGACAGTTAAACCCTTTCTAGTTTGTAACATTTCATTCAATATCTCAAAGTTTGTCGATGGTGGGGCTGCATGCCTTCTCAACATTGCAGTCTGTGGGAAAGCATCATGAATTTTTCTAGCAACAGAAATATTGGCTAATAACATGAATTCTTCAACCAGAGAGTTTGTTGCCAATAGTTTCTTGATTTCAACTTCATTAGGGTCAGAGGTTTCACTATCCATGTGCACCTTAACCTCAGGAGATGCAAGATTCAAGGCACCTGCGTCCAGTCTTTTTTGCTTCAGCTTAATGGACAATGCCAATAATGCTCTCATACCCTCAGTCAACTCGTCTTTTTGGTTTGGATCATCAATTCTGATTTGGGCTTGTTCGTAAGAGAAGGCCTCTCTCGATCTGATGACAGACTTTGTAAAATCGACATTCACGATATCAGCGTTTTCATCAAGTTCCCAAAGTACAGAAAAGGCAAATCTATCGACATAAGGTTTTAGAGAACATAAGTCAGTACCTAGAAGCATTGGCAACATATCAATACGCTTGTCCACTAAATAAACGGATGTACCTCTGGATGCACCTTCTGCATCTAAAGGTGTACCTGGTTTCACAAAGTGTGTAACATCTGCAATATGAACACCAACTTCCCAGTTACCATTTGGAAGTCTCTTTGCGTGTAAAGCATCATCGATATCAACACAGTTTGGAGGATCAATACTACAAATTAATTTATCTCTTAGATCTCTTCTCTTAGGTAGCAGAGGATCCTTGGCGATTGCTTCAGGGTCATCCAATCTTTCAGGAGCTTTCCAGCTATGGCCTTCCGCTGGTAGGCAGTCCAAAACTTTCTTGGAAAATGGTCTATATTCAACATCATGTTCTAATAGTAATGCCTCGGTTTCCGCCTGAACAGTTTCGATACCACCAAGATCCCTAACAAAGTGACCAAGAGGGTATTTATGAGTTTCTGGCCAGGAATCGATAGAGATAACAATTCTCTTATCCAATAGTTCCTTGGCTCTTCTTGTTCTGATTCTAATCTTTGGTAAGCATTTGTCCATTAGGATGACGAACACATTTTGAGTACCACCATTTTGAAGGTCAACAGAATTTGGAGCAATTTGACCAACGTATTGCCTCCATGATCTTCTTACGATACCAACAACTCTGGCTGTTGGGAGAACCTTCTTGGATTGTTGAGCTGAGATGGCATCCTTGGCGAGTAATCTTCTCTGTTTGTCTGAAATTACAGTGGATGAACTCTCTGTTGCTAACACTCCACCTTCTTCATCATTATCATCGCCGGCATTATCATTAACATCAAAATGTTCGGAATCTATGGTGATAGTTGATGGTGCTTTCCATTGTGATTGAGGTAGAAGTTCGACTATCACTTGATCACCATTGAAGGCTCTATTTAGATTTTTCTGGCCACGAATTAAAACAGGTTTTGAAAATCTTGGAAGACTTACTGTACCTTCTAAGAAATTATATTCAGATATTTGAATGTTACCTTGATATAGCACACCATTTTTCAACCCACCCATAATTCTAGCATTGGAGTAATACTCTGGGAAAATACTTTCAGTCTCTGCATCGGAGTCCTTACCAATAGAATCACTGGTGCTTGGAATCAGGTCTTTAATCTCATCAGCATTAGGTAGTTTGTCAACATACTCAACCAAACTTAATGTATGATACTTCTGGGTTTTACTAGGTTTCTCTGCTTCCTCTCTATTCAGTCTATCATTCGAGACAAAAATAATACTAATATCGTGATCTTTCAAATGATCAGCATACCATTCACAGGTCTTTCTTATAGCTCTATCGTTTCTATCGTTGATAGTCTCATTCTGCAATCTTTCGACAAAGGTGTTTTCACTAAACTCGTTATGGAAAATAATAAATCTCTTTTTGTCATCACTATCTCTGCACAACGTTCTCAATCTGGTATAGACCGGGTATGATTTGTTCCTGACTTCATCAAGCACAATCTGGGGAACGATAACATCAAAGAAACAATCCGGGTTTTCAAGCAAATCAATGGCATGTAGTACAATATTTGTGTCCAAAACGACATAATGCTTGCCGATTTTATCCAATTTACCACTTTCAGGATTTTCCGATAGAATAAACTTGGGCAACTCGTTGTTAGCATCAGGGACTACTATCTCGGGACATTTAGTACAGGCACGAGATAAACATGGAATATCATTTCTCAGATAGTGTTCTCTAACAATTTTAGTAGCTCCACCATTTCTTGACCTCACAAATACTTTCTGCGTAACAGCAAGACCTTCAGAAAGCTTCTTTCTCTTTGGTTGTCTTGACAAAACTTCTGCGCCACCACTCATTGGTCTTCCTAGTTGATGTTTTATTAATGTTTTCTTTCTTAAATTCAGTAAAACCAGCTAAATTTCTGATCTTTCCTCCTATCTTATTGCTATTCTAGTAGGTACAGCAGATTAAAAAGTGAAAAGGAGGAGATCAACTGTACGTTACTTGTTAATCCATTTGATGCTCATCGCAAAATTTAATTTTTTTTTTTTCAATTCTTCTGTTAAAATTTTTCCTATTAGTCACGTTACCATTGACGTATTTCATTATTAGGTAAAATTACAAAAGGTTTCTCTACTTAGACCTAGTTTACTTTCCAACCTTCAACAATTTAATATGGTTTCGTGGTCTAGTTGGTTATGGCATCTGCTTAACACGCAGAACGTCCCCAGTTCGATCCTGGGCGAAATCATTTAAATTTTTTTCTAATTCTCCCATTTTAGGAAATTCCTCTTTTTTTTGTCTCGGTTTCCTAATGCAGAGTGCGGAGGAGGAAGGCACAAATGTACATACTCTACGCAACCTTCTGTGGCTATGTTGTGTTTTTGGTTGTTTTTGTATTTTGTTTTTTTTTTTTGATTTAACCATATTGAGCAATACTGTAAACAATCCTCGATGACATTGAATTTTATACTTCTACTACTTTTGAAAAGAAGTGTCTATCGTAGGTGAGACAATTGATGGAGAATATTAATTTTGATCGGTGATTACAATTTTTGTTAAAAAATGCTGTTTCTTGATTCTTGAATTTTTTTTTTTTCTTTTTGATCTTGTAGTCTTTTTCCCCTCTCTCCAATTGATAGAGAAATAGTATATATACAATTTTCAATTATAGCTATTACAATATTAATATTAATAATATTTCAGTGTTAAAAATAGAAGGGCTCTAGTCAAACACAGAAACGCGGTGGTATAACAGCTATGGATGTTGGAAATGTGCTGTCTAAATGGAAGAAAAGAGTTACCAAACTAGCTGAGGTGGAATCCAAACATGTAGTATTTGAAGATGATGTTAAAAAAGACAGTGACTGGGACTATGGATTGGTAGATAGGGTGTTCCATAGTGTATCGTGGGTATCAGATGATCAGTTTTTGGAGGAGCTACGGTACACGTTAATTACATCGCCATTACTTAATGATTTCACGCCCAGAGAGGTAAACCATAGTATAGCTAACTCAATTATGGATTTTCATAAAAATGGTGTACGTTCTCAATATACCAAACTGGAGAAAGTTCTCGTTACCAAGTTGGGATCTCTCAAGGTTTACACTGTCAACAAGAATTTTGATCTAATACAGACAGTAGATTTCATGAGCATACACAGGTATGCGTATTCGATTTTAAAGTATTTGCTGAAACGAGATAACTTTAAAAACATAAAAACACCAATTATTGTGGTACTTATAGTACTGTATCTGGGGTTTGAGCAGTCGCATTTCCATAGCCAATATAAAAAATATGCCCTATTAGTACAATTAAAGAATCTCATAAAGAAATCACAACGGTTCGATGCACTATTAAAGAGATTTTATGAGAAATACCTTAGTTCCGCAACTAGAAACCAGAAAATTGAGTCCCTTTTATTTTCGATTGGGACTCTTACAGTTATAAAATACTCACAATTTGCCGAGTACCTCATAAATTACACAAATATAGAACAGCTATCTAAATATTGTGGCATATATGGCATACAAGTAGGTGCTTTATTGGCAATAAAGAAAAATACCAAGCCTCAAGTTGATAGGGTTACCAGGGTGGAAGAGCTAGTGAGTCAGACAGATATACTTCGTAAGTTTATTCTCTGTTGCTTCTTGTCAATGAAATCTAGTGTGAATAATGGCACAAATACGTTAACTGGGTTCACCGCAGCATTGGGTAAAATATTTCCTAGAGCCGATATAATGAATGAGGAAGGTTTCCAGGATTGGAGTAGCTTAGTCACGGTTACGAAAAAATTTAACCAAGATACCGATAATTTATTTTGTACTCTGAATGAACAGAAGGAATTACTATACTGGCTAGATGATCACGAACAAGATTCTCCTCATAATCCAAGAAACTTGGAAATGTTGCAGCATAAGGGGTTCACTGGCCATAATGCGATAATAAATGAATCTTTACATCAAATTCAGATATTAGAGCAGGAGTTGCTTAAGATTTCTAATGAAAGCTCTGGTACTGAAATGCAGGCTCTATTGAATGATCACATAAATCAAATACGGCATATCATAAAGAAAAATATAAAATCACAAACAAAGTATAATATATTCAGTAACAACGGCAAAAACAGGTCAAGCATAAGTGGGAAAGGGTTATTTTTAGATGTTTTGAAGTCCCCTGTAGAAAATGAGGTTACCAAATTCGAATCTTTGGATGTACTTAAACCAGTAATCACAACGGTTAGTGATGACGACGAGCTGGAAAGTATTGTCTCAGATGGTAAGGATGAACCATACCCAAACTATCTTCAGGAGGAAGCATTCCAACAAGTTTATTCTGTGAGAGCAGATACTGCCTCCTTTGAAATATATGAGGAACCTCCACTAAATATAGAAGGAATTGACCCTCCAAATCATGATGGGAGTTCAATAGAAAATCTAAGTGACGAGCAGCTAAGAAAGAGATTAAACGAGAAGATAAGAATGTTTGCAACAGAGAATAAGAGGAATCGCGAACGATTAAGAACAAAAAAATCTTTAGAATTACTTAGAGGTAGTAGCGATCCATTACCACTTGAGGATAGAACCAATCGGGAAAATAGTTATAGCGATATACAGGTAATGCTGAAGAACAAGCATACTATATCCAAAAGGAAAAACAAGAAACTATATTCTGAAGAAACAATTCCATTATATTATGAAATATCAGAGATGATAAGTAATAAGAGTCAACCATAATTTTTTTTTCATTTCCAATAATAATTTTTTTTACTTTTTTAATTGCTAATTTATTTTTTTTAGGACATTCATCAATTGTTTAATACTACTTAATTGTTAATTTTAATCATAATATCTACTAATTCAAATATATATACCCAGATATTTTAATTATAAGCAATATATCACAATGAACGATATTTACCCGGGTTGAATAATTGGTCTCGAGGAAATGAAATAAATCAACTTCCATTTGTTATATGAATCTAAAATTGAATGCATATTTTACGAGCTCTTGATTTCCTGTTTGATCCCCTAATAGGCAGATATAGTATCAGATATATTCCACTATCTACAAAGAGATTGAAGGTTTAGCTTATAAAAGAAAGGGGGTTTTGAACTTGAAAAGAACAACAACTGAAAGATAAAAGAAATAAGGAAACATCACAAATGGTAGAAATTGCTAACGCCCATAACGATTTAATTCATGACGCTGTTTTAGATTACTACGGAAAGAAGCTGGCAACATGCTCTTCTGACAAGACAATTAGAATTTTTGAAATTGAAGGTGAAAGTCAGAAGCTAGTGGACACCTTGACTGGTCACGAGGGTCCTGTTTGGAGAGTTGATTGGGCTCACCCTAAATTTGGTACTATCTTAGCTTCATGTTCCTACGATGGTAAGGTTATTATTTGGAAGGAGGAGAACGAGAGGTGGTCTCAGATTGCTGTCCATGCAGTTCACACAGCCTCTGTAAACTCTGTACAGTGGGCTCCACATGAATATGGTGCTCTGTTGTTAGTTGCCTCTTCTGACGGTAAAGTTTCAGTGGTCGAATTCAAGGAAAATGGTACCACTGCCCCAATGGTGTTCGATGCTCATGCGATTGGTGTAAACTCTGCCTCTTGGGCACCAGCCACCGTAGAAGGAGGTAGCAACCCAGGTGAAGTTCCAAGAGAAGCCCGTAGATTTGTTACAGGTGGTGCTGATAATCTTGTGAAGATATGGAGGTTTAACCCTGAGACTCAAGCTTATTTGGTGGAAGATACGTTGGAAGGTCACTCTGATTGGGTAAGAGATGTCGCTTGGTCACCTTCTGTCCTACAACGTTCGTATATTGCCAGTGTTTCTCAAGACCATACATGTAATATATGGACTCAAGAAGACAATAAGGGTCCATGGAAGAGAACTACATTGACAGCTGAAGAATTCCCAGATGTTTTATGGAGAGCTAGCTGGTCTTTGTCTGGTAACATTCTAGCCATTTCTGGTGGTGATAACAGAGTGACACTATGGAAGGAGAACCTGAACGGTAAGTGGGAATCAGCTGGGGAGGTTAGTCAGTAAATTTGTAATGTAAGTATTTTATGACAACCATAGAATAGGTGGTTGAAAAGTTAGGATAAAGTAACTATAAAAGATTTATGAATGTATAATAGATATTTTTTTATGTCAAGTTCAAAGACTCTTTGATGATATAAAGTAATTGATTTTATTTTAATCCTCTGAGAAATATTTATTTAGATGATTTACTGTTCAAGTTTTCCGATAAAAGCTGCAACCAAAGTTTCGACATCCTTGGAGGCCTCTTTACCAGCTTCAAGAACTTCGGAATGAGAAGCTTTACCAAGCTCCAATGGTACTTCAGCTTCAGCTTTACCACTTGGTGGATGCTCTACAACGGCAGCGTTGGTGATCAAACTCAATGCCAATACATTCCAATTACAGTGTCTAGCGACAATGACCTCAGGTACTGTACTCATACCAACGGCATCACCGCCTAGTATTTGGATCATCCTAGATTCAGCTCTAGATTCAAAGGTAGGACCCGACGCAAAAAAGTATGTACCCTCGTGTAGCTTTCTCGTCATCTTAAGCTCATCATAGGTCTTGAACAGTAGTCTTCTTAGATCATGGCTATATGCGTCACTTAGAGCCAAGAATCTTGGACCAATTTCATCAAAGTTAGGACCTTTTAGTGGGTGAAGACCCGCTAACCCAGGGAAGTTGATGTGGTCATAGATCGACATGATGTCACCAGGTTTGAACTCGGGGTTAACACCACCAGCTGCATTCGTGACCACCAGAGTCTTGATAGCACCTTTACTGAAATGATGAAGAACTCTAATTGGGAAAACTGTCTCCAACAGCGTGTTCCCCTCGTAACCATGTAACCTACCGCTCATCAAGACCACGGGATGACCAGTCATATACCCAAATATCAGATTCCCCGAATGTCCCGGAACAGTACTCTTCTTAAACCCAGGGATATCATCATATGGAATTGATAGCGGCTCAACAACATCAGTAGACAACTTGGAGGGAATACCTGACAAACCAGACCCACAGATAATCATCGCCTTAGGCATAAATCCATCTTTAAAGTATGTAAACCTCGAGCTCAAATATTCACTAGCCTTCTCGATCTTAGCCCTCTCTTCTTCAATGTCCCAATTGCTCATTATTATAAAAAAAAAAACTGCTGCTTCTTGAATTTGGTTTCTTTCAATTACAATTACTGGTCTAAGAAGATATCTTGAAATATACTCAAAGTGTTGTACCCTTTTGCCCTTATGAAAAGTAATTGCTTACGTATTAAATATTAACAATGATGCATCCCACGGGACTCGAACTCCCTCCTGTTTTTTCATTCTTTCTTTGATTTGTTGTTTTTTTTTGAAATCGATTTGCTCCTTTTGATCCAATTACGAAAACCAACACGAAAACATTAAATAAAAATCTTTTTTAAACAAATGTATCATACATCACGTTTATGAGGTCGTGATCACATCTGCAAAAATATGAAAAACCAAGAAATAAAAAAAAGAAAGAAAACACGCAACACGAAATGAATGAGCGAGTTGTTATACGAATATCTCTGAGACGCTTTCCTAAAGCAGAGAATGTACTGTCGGCTTTTCTTTTTTTCTTTGTTTACAAATGGTTCCTAATTTGGACTAAATGTAAACAAAGGGAGAAAAAAAAAACGTTGATGTCGATCACAAGGTGTCAATACAAAAATAACAAAAGGACAATTAATTCATTTATTGAAAGTAAACAAACTTTGTTTCTTTCTTTTTTTTTTGCTTCTTTCATATTGAAAGCTGGACACAAAAAAATAAAAGATAAAAAAATATAAGTAAAAACCAAAATTTATATAGCAATTTTACTAGAGGTAGAGGTGGAAATAACTCCAATAACATATTTCAGTTATAATTAATAATTGGACATTCTGAGATCAAAATTGAAATTGATAAACGAAATTGAAATAGGATGTACCAGGATGAGAACAGTATGGTAAATGTTAATACTTCAAGGATGGAGCAAAGGCAGAGGAGGGCTTTGACAGACGTTACGTCTCAGAAGGTTAATAGATTACACCAATCCAAGACTATAAAGGATATACCTGCATATCTTTCAAACTATAAAGAAGAAGAAGAAGAAGAAGAAAACGATGTCAGAGTGCCGTCTGACACGGTACAAATAGTTCGAGAAGAAACAGAAGAAGAGGAGGAAGAAGTTGATATGAGGATAGATGAGGATGATCTTTCTGATTTAGATGATGCTGGATCTGGTAATTCTTTGAGGGATCAACTGGATGAGCTAGAACAGGATTTTGAAAATTTCGTAGAGCCATTATCACCAATTTTCAATGACGAAATACAGGATACACTAGATCAGGCATTCAAACAATATTATAGACCTACACCTGATCCCGACGACGACGATACATACGATTCTGTCATGGTTGTGGAATACAGTACGGACATTTTCCGCTACATGAGAAAACTTGAGCTAAAATATAGACCCAATCCTTACTACATGGCTGGCCAACCGGAGTTGAAATGGGAATATAGAAAGACCGTTATAGACTGGATTGTTCAAGTACATGAAAGATTCCAGTTGCTTCCTGAAACGCTTTACTTGACCGTAAACATTATAGACAGATTCTTGTCAAGAAAAACCATCACTTTGAATAGATTCCAGCTGGTGAGTGCAACAGCATTGCTAATAGCATCCAAATATGAAGAAATTAACTGCCCAACAATCAAGGATATAGTATACATGGTCGATGATACATACTCAAGAGAAGACATAATTGAGGCAGAAAAATACATGATAGATGCCCTTGAGTTTGAAGTAAGCTGGCCCGGTCCTATGTCATTCCTAAGAAGGATAAGTAAAGCTGACGACTACGAATACAGTATAAGGAATTTAGCCAAATATCTACTCGAGACTACCTTGATGGAACCTTCACTAATTAGTGCCCTACCAAGTTGGTTAGCTGCAGGTGCTTACTTCCTAAGTAGAATCATATTAGGTTTTGATAGTTGGACTATGAAGCATGTATATTATTCGGGATATACTCAAGAGCAACTTTATCCCTTAGCAACGTTAATATTGGAAAACTGTCAAAATTACGAGCAGTGCCATCAGGCCATTTGGACGAAATATGGTCAATCACAATTCCATCAAGTTTCACTAATTGTATCAAAATTTTTAGGCAACCTCTCTTCCGAAGAGTTTGAAGAAATGGCATAAAAATTTCAATATTTGCATATTTCTGGATGTACATCATATTATCTTTTCTTTTTCTTAGAAAATGCATTAATCCAGACCACAACTTATCATCAAAAATAATTGGGACGAAGATTAAATCAAATTTGCCTCCTCTTCTTTCATTGTCGATAGGTTATCTTTTTGAAACTAAATTTTTTACACCATGGAATAGATGATATTCATTATTAGGTATTCAGTTCATATTAATAATTAATAGTTTTTTAAATTTCAAATACAAACAAACAAACAAACAAACAGATAGAATCTTTGGAAAATATGTATTTACTTAATATACAATGAAATGAAAAATTCCTACATAATTCCATAAAAGTAGAAACATCTTTATTTCTTACCTGCACGCAGTTTCTTTTCCCTTTCGTATTTATTTTTCTCAGCACCTTCCTCAGTATTAATGGTATTGATAATATTAGACATCTTAGCATGGTATGTCTCAGCTTCCTTTCTCTTCTCCTCGATTCTTTGTCTAGCCTCGAACTTGGTATCCTTACGCAATTCCTTCATCATAAACTTACGCTCCTTCTTCAATTGAGCTTTCATTCTGTTGACCTCATTTCTTGTAGCATCAGGATCGTATGATTTCTTTTCTGGGTTGAAGTTCTCTTCGAACTTTGGAGCGTATGATGGAATTGCAGTTGGTCTATGGTTTTGCAGCGATAGTGGATAGTGTGTGTTCAAATTCTTCATTCTTTCTATTTTATCAAGAACCTTGGTGACTGAGGACATCTTTGGATATCTTTCTTGGTATATACTTAGTATTGGTTGAATAGTGTCACATATTTCCGTAAATGCTGATTTATCATTCCAGTAGGCACCAACCATCTTGTCTAAGTCTTCGAATATATTTGCAACAACGTTCAACTTAAGATTTTCTTCATTAATTTCATCCTTGGAGAAAACCTCGTGTAATTGAATGGTACCATGTTCTGGTAACTCTGGAGTCTTTGACTTGATTCCGAGTTCAAAAGAGTCTAATCTGATAGGTAGAGGGAAGTCACTATCTATATCTGATTCCTTGATGAGTAGAGAGATTAGCGCTTTCTGAATGAAATAAGTGATTTCTGGGACATAACGTTTAGGTAGTCTCTGATATTTCATAATTAATCTCAAAATAAGAGAGCCAACTGCAATTCTCTTTGTGGTTTTGAATCTAATTTGTTCTAAAAATTCACATAGAAGAATTTGAGCTGGAGTACCAACTAGATGGTATTGATCCGAGGTAGAGAATAAGATACCAACGATCAAGAAAAACAGTATGTCACCAATTGTTAGAGCTGAAAAGTTTGATTTCTTAAATCTGATTTGGATTTTGGAAATATAAGATCTACACTCTTCAGAAATAGCTTGGTTGTACTTGTCTGATAGCTTTTTTAATATAGACAACAATTCATCTTGTGTCTTATCAAAAGCTTCAATATCACTATCGTATTTCTGATTTGCCAGGAATATCATATAGTTCAGAAGTGTTTTGGAGAATTGTGCCAGTTTTTCTTTATTACCTTCAGCTAATTTTGGTTGATAAGCTTTTATTATATCTTTTATGTGAGCAGGTTGGTCAACTAAATGCACGCCCTTTAATTCATCTAACATCTCAGCGAGATTTTGGGGGCAAGATACAGCCAACTTCTTCCTTGGCTTATGGGATTGTTCTTCTGAATCACTGTTAAAGTCCAGGTCGTCATCTGAATTGGCAATCTCTTCTTGATCTTCTTCTTCACTTTCGCTACCCCAGAATCCGTCATCCAAATCTTCAACACCCTTCTCTTCACCTTCTTCACCTTCAATCATACCTTGCATACGATTCAATCTCTGTTCTTCCAATTTTTGCCTCTTTTCTTCGGCTTCCTTTTGCAATTCTTCTTCAGTCTTGGTCCTATCAGCAGGTGCAGCCCTCTTTTCCATAATCAGTTCCTTAACTTTCATGTCATAATTCTTTTCCTCCTCATCAACCTCTTCTTCCTTCTTCTTTTTAGGCTGTGTAGTCATTAGTTCAGCCAAAACATCTTCAAAATTATCATCTAGTTCTTCAATGTTATCTTCAAGTTTACGTTGTGCCTCTTGTCTTTCGTGTTTGTGAAATTTGGACTTTGCAATGATCTCCTTCATAACTTCAGCCTTAGTTTTCTTTCTTGGTGGTTGGTCAAGCTCGTCTTCCTCATTTTCAGCATCTTGGAGGTTGAAATCATCACCTAATGAAGCACCCAAATGTGTTAATTTATTCCCAAACATATCCGAGCCGAATTGGTCATCATCATCATCATCCTCCAAATTGAATAAATCCTTCTTTTTGGAAGCTGTAGATTGACGTTCCCTTGTGAAACGTTCCAACATTTTCTCCTCTTCAGTCATGTTCTTATCTCTTTCACCGAATCTTTTATCAACAACACCACCCTTCCTCTTTTTCATAAGTTTCTTTGCTTCGAAAGCTTTCATTCTCTGCTCTTCACCAATCTGCTTGGAGATACCAGGTTTACCCACTGCTACCTTATCAGAGTTCTTCAAACCCGGATCACCACCTTTACGTTTATTCTTAGCGGCCTTGACCTCAAATGGATTGAATTGCTCACGAATTTTAGCAATAGTCTTGGCCTTCTCCTCACGATCATATTCTCTAGCTTGTCTTTTAGTCTTCTTAGTTTTCTTGACATTAGTCTGCCCAGTTAAACCATGTGCCTTCAATGTGGCCTTTAGGTTTTTCAGTTGTGACCCAGCCATAACTGTATAAAATATATCTTACTTAACCTTTTGTGACACAAGCTGTAACTTATGGCACTTTATCAAGATACTAATACTCAAAAATGATATTCTTAATAATGATGCTCATCTCATCACTTAGCAGAGAGGTCATCGCAAAAAAAAAAAAATTAAGAAATGAAATTTTTCAAAAATTTTCCAAATCACCTAAAACGTAGCAGCGTGTGATACCATCATTAAGAATTACTGATGGCACAGGAGATATGCAATGGGACCTTATTAGTACAGAAACAAGTTCCACAATAACATTAAAACAAATGTTATTAATGTGATGTTCAAGAATTTTTATTGAATCATTCTTTTGGTGTTTCTCACGGATCCTGTTGACGGTTTTTACGTTGCAGAGCGCTTTCAACTAGATTATCCCATCTTTCTTTGAGTTTAGCATTCCTTATTGATAGTTTCTTGTTCTCCTGAGTTATTTGTTCAATTTTCATCTGGTATTCCCTTAGTTTACGCTGCTCATAGATCAACATTTCCTTCTTAAACTGATCTATACGAAAAATCGCTGTAGAATTCAATTCATTGACGTCAGTTTTTTCATCCTTTGCCTCTTCTATTATTTCTAACATTGAAGACTGTAGCTTGCTAAAAAAGGCATTCATGACAGGATCCGTTAAAACGTTCATACTACCTTCCAAAGCATTTCTGTTTCCATCCCAGTACCTTGAGGCAGCCAGATTATTATTATTAAGAGCAGATTGTATCACTGCTGCATTATTCTGTCTCTTATGTATGACTTTCTCTTCTTTTGGTGTTTCCTTAATACAAATCTGTAGCTCTTTAATTCGTAGTGTCAAGTCATCTCTAAGTAGGTGCACAGCTTCCAAAACTGCCCCGTCTATATTTTTAGGATTTAGAGATTCGGAATCAAGTGTCGCTAATGCTTGCTTAAATATAGTAGATGCATCGTTAAGATTCCCATTTCTGCATTTCTGTTCTGCCTGTCTAATTAACTCATATGTGCTATTTAGGGTAGTCATATTATCTACACTCTCACCTCAAAATAAGGGGATATCATTCAATGTTGTGGAACAACCAACTAAATTACGAATAAAAAACAATTACTTACACCTTTTATCAGCGGATCAAAACCCTTTCAAATGGCATTTACTAGATATTTCATATTTTAGTTTCAGTCATTATAGTAGTAATCATTTTCAGGCAATACTAGAAAAATCGTGTTCATACTTTTGTACGTTACTTAAATACTCTTATTATTGCAATACTGTTATTATTGCTGGTATTTAATATTGAAATTAAAATAATTTCTATATAAGTTATGCTGAAATAGTACCATAATATATCTCCTTCTATTCGCTAAGAATTTTCTAATATTACAACTCAATTTTATTTTAATTGACTAGGAGACTGTTTGACGCAATAACCCAATAAATCACTATGATTCCTCCTCAACACCACCAATCATAATTTCTTCATCATTTAGTACTTCATCGAGGTATGTGTCTTGTTCTGCAGATGCATATTCATCCATCATTCTTGTGACCACTTCACGAGATTCAACAAATTCGTCTAATCCATTTTGAAATAATTTCCCTGAATCGAATTGATTCAAAAATGCACCTTTGTAAAACAATTTGTCAAAGGCTGAAGCTGATCGTTCAAACACGGTGGTAATAGCCGATGTATTTGCTAGCATTAAGCCACTAACATTATTTTCTCTTGTTTCCAATGGAGGAAGGTAAGGTGATCTTCTCCCTATGTTGACATGTAATGCTGATGCTGACCATGGTGCAAAGTTTACTCTTTGTTGCATCTTTGGTAATGCTCTTAGTATATGCTTTTGATCAACATCACCAATTACTGTATTGAAAATATTGAAATATACCACCGATTCTGATTTTCGGGAGACCAAAGAATTAAAAGGATCAAGTAAGTCTAGGAGAACATCATAAGCTGTGTTCTTCTTGAACCTATTACCACCTGTTATATAATCTGGTGTAAATGGAGTAAAACTTGGAGTGAGGAAATGTAGTTCTGGTGTCGGTATCAGAGTAGAAAAAATACTAGTCATTGAGTTATACATATAGCTTGGAAATCTTAGTGAATTTGTTATAGATGACATTGCTGATGAGATCAACTGATTTGTGTGCTCGTAACTGGTGTTTGGATCACTAAACGTCCTAGCAGTGAGGTTCATCAAAGCATTATTGTCAAATATTATAGAGGCATCTGAATCCTCACATAATCTTCTTAATGTCAGCATTGTATTATAAGGACCTACCACCACTTCTGATTGTTTACTTGGAAAGACTGAATATGTGGTAACAAAACTCTTCGAATATCTATCTGTCAACGCCTCCAACAAGCTCGAACCAAGACCTGACCCAGTACCACCTGCTACTGAATGTAACAATTGGAATCCCTCAAAATTATCCGTTGAATCTAACTCACGATCAATCATATCTAAGATTCTATCTTGATTATTAACACCTAAATCGTAACCTGTTGCCCATGAATTACCAGCACCAAGACCTTCCGAAGATACCCATGTGCTTCTGGGATTAAAGAAATCATTGAAATAACCCTGTACATCAGCGATCGCAGCAGGCTCTAAATCAATCATAATTGCACGAGGCACATACCTATTATTAGAGATTTGCTTAAAAAACGGATTCGTATCGTCCTCACGTATCACATTTTCATCATCGTTAATCTTACTATAACCGTCACGATCTATTCCGTGCTCTTTAATCAGTTGATTCCAAAAATATTTACCAACATGGTTACCACATTGCCCAATCTGGATTGTTATTATTTCGCCAGTCATTATTAAGTTCCGACTCTAAATACAAAGTTAACGCAATAATAACACCTCTATTATACTGCAAGTCCAACTCAATTGAGTGTTGAATGATTCTAAATATTTGATCCAAATAACAAATTTGTTTCTGTTTTGTTTTTGTATTCCATTCAAAAATTCATTCAATTCGCGTCATTATTTTTTTCTTTTCGCGGTACCTCATCGACAAGAGGTCACGTGAAAATAACTATTTGTATTATGCCATTACTGAATCCATGTTTTATTACCGTATTGCTAAGCTATTACATTATATATTTTTAATTTATTAAAATGCATCAATAATACTTGCATTATATTAGTATCTATTCTGTTCAAAAAGAAAATAAGACTCTTGTTTTTACATTTATATCTAGTTGTTCTTTTGTACTAACAAATGTGAATGTTTAATATTTACTGTTATTATATGATTATGGAAAATACGATAATCAGTGTTATTAGAAACTTTCTTGAAGAGCTGTATGAAGAACGACCACCTGAAGATTCTCTTTTGGGTTTATATTGCTTACTCCTTCTGTACCATTCTTCGACATCGATTTCATCACCTAATGTGTTCTCCTGGCTCTGACGGGCTGCCCTTCCATTAGCGGGAGAAATAAGTGATTTCTCCCTCAGTTTCATTAAGTCTATCCCTGATGAATTAATTCCTGGTACATAAAGATCATCTAAACAGTTCCATTCTAATGAATTTTCGTTATAGCTTGCATCTCTAGTGCCATTATAAGCAAAATAGACTTTATTGAGGTCTTCTGGTTGCAGCTCATTGATATCCTTTCCTGATTTTACAGCCAGGCAATGATATATCTTAGGCAGGTGCCTATTTGCTGATGGCGCTATCCGAATATCCCGTATGTTTACCGCAAAATATCCTTTTTCTAACATATCTGGGGAATTTTCCCAATCGACTAATCCACCTGCCCACTGAATAGTTCCAATCTCATTTTTTTCAGAACCACCAGGCCAAATAGCTATTTCAAGCCTCATTGGAGACTCAGGATATTTATACAAATTGAGTTTACTGTCCCAAGTATCTTTTTTGTAAAGTGACCGAATAACCTGACCGTCTACAACCCATTCAACTTTTTCCTCACTCCATGATACCTCATAAGTGTGGTAATTACCCCAAGTATCTTGGTCAATGTGATGCTTCTTCATTTTCGTAAAGTCCAGTTCTCCCTGGTAGTAGTGATTAGTCTGTACATGGTTTAGTTCACTACCAACAAACTCAAAATCCAACTCGTCACCAACAGCTGACATTAAGACTAACGCGGTAATCACACCTCCAGATCTCGCAGTTCTCATAGTTACTGATATTTTACCATATAGAAATGACCTTGTAGTGGCAATAAGGCTTCCTGTACTCCTCTTGGGCATTATTAGCTGAATATCGCCAGTATTAGAATCAATTTGTGTCATTCCACTATGAACAAAATTATAGTCCATCAACATCTTCTGAGCTTCTTTTTCATCAACCGTTACCAAATAATTTGTAAAATGAATTATTTTGTGCTTTTTTAGTTCATATTCTTTATCTTTCAATCGAGATTCTGTTCTAGGTATGGGATCAACTTTGTGCACATTGCCTGATTGTATTCTCATTGTAGCCTTATCCTCAGAGGTGAAACTAAGCGTATTAAAAGGAACTAATACAGGATTTGGCAAACAGCTTTGATCAGTAAGTGAAAACTGTGGGTTACATCCACCCACACAGGTAGGACCGCTACCACATTCGCCGTAGGGCGAACAGCATGGCCATTCCTCGGGACATCTCCCATACTTAGCGTTACATTTAATATTCCCATCTGAGAGATATGGCTCACAATTAACTCTCCCGTATACAAATATAATAATAAAATAGAGTTTGAGAAAACTGCCAATATCAATAATTCCCATTATTTGATTTTGATTGACCATTGATTCACCCTATTTCAAAACGGATAATAGAAACGGCGAACAGCGTTTTAAGATCATATTATCTCCTAATAATATATCTATAATGCATATTTTTAGTTTTAGCTTTCTTTTTGTGACCAATTTAACATGGCAATCACATTAGTACACAAAAAACTATTAGAACAAAAAAAAATAAGGATAAAGAAAAGAGAATCTCTTATAATCCTAGTTCGATTCATCATCTTCACTATCATCTTGTTTTTGTTTCAAAAGCATTTCAGACCATTTTTCAGTAAGTTCCCGTATTTTTTCTGGATCTAAACTGGCATCAACAACATCTTTGGGAACATGGTTTTGAGAATGTTCTTTAGAGGCAAATCTACCAGTATTATGCTCAGTAACCAATCGTAATTCATAATCTTGGTCGTTAGAAGAATCTATCTCTATTATTTCATTCCACGTAAATAGGTGAGAATCAGTTTTTCTGGCAAATGGATTTATATCAATTAGATATACTCTGGTGAAAGGTCTTGGAATATACAAATCAATAACAAAGGATTTATCTGGGAAATTTGGTACTACTGTGTCTTCAACGAACTCATCAATAAGATCCTTAAAGGTGTCAGTAAGTTTTTCTAAATAATCGTAGTAGTTTAAATCTCGTTGAGTAGCGCCTACCACCTTGCCATCTTTGACGAAGACTCTGAACTCTAGTGCTGGGTTTATGTTAAACCACTGTCTTAAAATAAGCTCATATTCTGGTGTTGTGTCTTTCTTATCCACGCATTCATCAAATGCGTGCTCCAAATCATGGACAATATAGTTTGACGCATTCAATAACAAATAAATTTCATTTACCTCGTTACATTTCATAGTATTATTAGGCAAAATCCAGGTTGCATCCTTTGGAGCTGACCAATTCAACTTAGGTGTAACTGGTCCAAGTTCATCTATTATTTCTTTTAGTTGCTGGTGAAACTCAGGGAAATCATTCAGAGGCTCAATACCAGGCTCGTACTCGGTGGCGGTGTCCTCATCGGCTTCCCAGTCACTGTACTCATTTTCCTCGCTTCTAACAATGTCATCTGTATAACTAGAGAATTCATTACTAGAAATGGGTAATTTGATACCGTCCTGCTCCAAATATTCTATAAACTGCTTAGGTAACGGTTTCAAAATCCTGGTCTTGGGAATATGACTTTTGAACTTTTCATACCAAAAAGAATACGCGCAATGTTCCACTTGTTCGCACGTTACAGTAAGTTCGCTCAACGTAGTATACTCCTCAGCACTCATTATTATATGTGTCTATCACTATGGTAAGATCAAATTGTTTAGTAAACCCATCACATCACTATATTAGCTAATGCATATTTTTTTTTTTCAATATAATTTTTTTCAGCTCATCGCAGAAAAAATAAATTTTCACATGGTCCGGTCGTACTGCGGCTGTTTCTGAGTGAGCCCGTAAATCATATGCCTATAATTTTTGAAATAAGAACACTTTTTAATAATACTTATATAAAAATCTATATGTTTTATCTATTAAGAGAACATTTTTGACAAGGACTTCTTTTGCTTCTCACTTTGTTCCTTTCTCTTCTTCTTGGTGTCGTTAATGGCCTTCAAGATTGCTGGGTCGTTTTGTTGGAAGGTTGTGGCCATCTCTAGGTCAGTTAGGGCCATGTCGGTGTCGTTAACGTTGTAGTAAGCAAGACCACGACGGTAGAATGCTTTGGCCTTGGCTTTGTCGTCTGCAGCCTCTTGGTATAGTACTTCGGAACAAGCGACTAGCACTGTCCTGTAGTCCTTTACTTTCAAACCACAGATAGCGATGTTTAATGGGATCGAGACCTTCAATTGGTTGACACGGTCCATATCTTCCTTGGACAAGTCATCTGGGAAGTATTCCTTTAGGAACTTGTCGCACTTTTGGTATTTTTGTAGGGCATGGGCGTAGTCCTGCTTCTTAAATAGTTGGGTACCTATCTCCTTAACAATATCAACTGCCTTTAAAACAGAGTTTACATCCTTAATATCGACTTTGCTGTCGTCTTTCAAAGATTCCTCGTAGTTGTCACCGAATTCATCGGTTGGAGTCTGTTCGGCATCCTCAGGAACCACGTAGTCGTCTGGCAATAGACCACAGTCATCTATCTTAACATCTCTCATTGGCTTATCAGTACCGTCCTCGGTCTGCTGCTTTTCGATCAAACGAACAATACGCTTACCTTGGATAACTTCACCGAAGACAACGTGCTTACCATCCAAGTGTGGTGTTGGGACACAGGTGATAAAAGCCTGAGATCCGTTGGTGTTTGGACCAGCATTGGCCATGGACAACAAGAATGGCTTGTCGTGCTTCAATTGGAAGTTTTCATCCTCAAACTTCTCACCGTAGATACTTTCACCACCAGTACCGTCGAAGTTAGTGAAATCACCGAATTGACACATGAAGTCCTTGATGACTCTGTGGAAGATAGAACCCTTGTAGGACAATGGTACATCTGGTTTAGTCTTCGCCATACCAACGTTACCTTCACACAGTTTCAAGAAATTCTCCGCAGTCTTTGGAACCACATCCTTGTACACCTCAAACACAATACGACCCTTTGAAGAGCCTCCAATAGTAATATCAAAGTAAGCCTTAGGATTGACCATTTTTTTTTTCTGCTTTTGCTTTTGCCTTGCTTTTGCTTTTTAGCTTGTTACTGGTTCTAACTTGTTACAATCAATTTATACTCATGATTTCGTTGTGTCTTAATGTGTGCCTTAAAAAGTTTATTGTGATCCCGTTCGAGGCTCGAGCAGATCAAATAGAAAGTTCTAGAAAAAAAAAAAGATAAAAATGCATTTTTTTTATGTACGTCAAAAGGTGGTAATATTTACAAGGTTTTTGCTACTAGTATTTATAGTCGTTATTTTTTTTTTATTCTTCGGTAAGAGTAGGTAAAAATTAATCCTGTCCTTCTCTATCCACTGTTTGCACACGGTCCCTGTTCCCGTTCTTCTCCCAACAACTCCTGAACTGTGCCATCTCGGGGAAACACTGTCTCCAGTCGTTCGTCTCTGCATGGCACAGCTGCAGCGCCAAGTTCTCCACGTAGCACCCAGTATCGGTTATCCTCTTATCCCAATCATCGCGCTCATCTTCCGCACTCTCTTCCTCAACCATCTCTTTATACTGCTCTAACGCCTCCTCATAGTATTTAGACTTACCTTCAGACATTCTAATACACAACTAAGCTTTCCCGCCACATAATTCACAATTCTTAGGTACATAATCACTACCAAAATCCCTTCAAATATGTTTTTTAATTTAAGGGTAAAATCAAAAATCAAAAATCAATAAAGACTTTGATAACACTGTACGGAATACCATGTGATACATATTATCCAACGACATAAAATAACAAGCAACGAAACATTAACGTGACCAACACCTAGAATAAGAGCACACACAACGAAAAGACACGGTGTAGTCCGTAAAGAAAGACATGAAAGAGAGAGAGGAAAAAAAAAAAAAGAGGGCGAACCATGGAAAAAAAAGAAGACACAACATCCCGTGTCCCAAAGCTTAAGAAAAATAAAAAAAAAACATAGAAATCGAAATTAAAGTCTATATTTAACATTAACTTTTTTTTTTCATTTTTTCTTGTAAAAGGGATAAATTGATCTGATTTCAATTCTTTGATTTGTTTTTTTTTGTTCTAATAACGATATAAAGTAATAATAAAAAAAGACAAACAAAAACAATGGTCAGGATTGCTGAGTACTCGCGTACAGCTACGTTCGCGTGGTCTCATGATAGAATTCCATACCTGGTTTCCGGTACTGCCTCTGGTACAATTGATGCTGATTTCTCTAATGAATCCAAATTGGAATTGTGGTCACTATTGTCTACGGAGAGTGAGAAGCCTGCTTTCAGTCTGACTGCTGATGCCAAGTTTAAGGATCTGGACTGGTCTGTTGACAACAAGCACATTGCCGGTGCCTTGGACAACGGTGCTGTTGAGATCTTTGAGTTTGATTCCGCAAAGCAGAGTCTGAAGAGTAGTGGTGCCTTTACCAACGCGCACTCATCAATTGTTAGAACTGTTAAATTCAACAGTAAGCAGAGTAATGTGTTGTTATCCGGTGGTAACGCTGGTGAAATTTTCATTTGGGATTTGAACAAGTGCATCTCCCAAGGGAAGGCCAAGACAGACTATACACCCTTGACTCCTGGTGTCTCCATGTCTACAATTGACGAGGTCCACTCTTTGTCCTGGAACAAATCCTTGGCTCATGTTTTCGCCTCCGCTGGTAACAGTAACTTCGCCTCTATCTGGGATTTGAAGGCGAAGAAGGAAGTTATCCACTTGAGTTACGCTTCTCAAACAACTGGTGCCAAGGTCGACTTCTCTGCTGTTGAATGGCATCCATTGAACTCCACCAGAGTTGCCACAGCTACCGCCAACGATAACGAGCCAATGGTTCTTGTCTGGGATCTAAGAAACTCCAACACCCCATTGCAAGTGCTGTCTGCTGCTAACAACCAAGGCCATGGCCACTCAAAGGGTATTCTTTCCCTGGACTGGTGTCAACAAGACGAAAACATGTTGTTGTCCAGTGCTCGTGACAGTTCTGTTATGTTGTGGAACCCACAATCCGGTGAGGCATTGACTGAATACTCAACCACTGGTAACTGGTGTTTCAAGTCTAAATTTGCTCCACAAGCTCCAGATTTGTTTGCCTTCGCTACCTTGGACGGTAAGAGAGTCGAGGTTCAAACTCTACAGAACTTCGAAACTACTTTGGATGAAGAAGTGAGCAAGACCAAACAACAAGAATCTGACACTGATTTCTGGAATCACGTCTCTGAAGAGAAGAGCGAAATCAAGTCTACAGTAGTCAACTTGCAAGCCCCAGCTTGGTACGGTAACAATTCCGCCTCCGCCCAATGGGCATTTGGTGGTAAGCTTGTTCAAATCACAGAAGATGGTCTAGGTATTGAGATCTCGAAACCAGAGATCTCTGACCTACAATCCGATGATACATTAGTAGAGGCCGTGAAGTCCGGTGACTTCAACGCATTGATCAACCAAAGACTAGTTAAGGTTGTTGACGAAAGTAACGAAGAAGATTGGAACTTGCTTGAAAAATTGTCCATGGACGGTAAGGAAGAATACTTGAAGGATGCCCTAGAATTGACTGATGAAAATGAGTCTGAAGAAAAGGATGAAGAAAAGGAAGGTGACGAGTTTTTTGAGAAGATCGAAACCAACTTCCTACCTTCTGGTTCATTCAAGATTGATAGCAAGGAGATCGGTGTTGTCGACAGTATCTTATCTGGTAATAACAAGAAGGCTGTTGCAGAACTATTGAAGAACGGTTCCATCCTAGAGGCTTTTGTCTTAGCTACAAGCACCGATAACGATAAGATAAAACAAGATATCAAGGACTCTTACTTTGCCAAGTACGGTAAGGAATCTAGTTTATCAAGAGTATTGTTCTCTTCTTCTAAGCAAAACTCCGAAGATTTGATCGAAAACTTGGATATCTCTCAATGGAAGTACATTACCAAGTCTATTCTAAATTTCCATGCCAACGACGAAACTGTCAAGAACGAGAAACTACTACAATTAGGTGACAGATTACTAGAAAACAAGGACAGACAAAACGCCTTGTCTCTATATATCGCTGCTGGTTCTCTAGATAAGATCGCAGCCGTTTGGTTGAAGGAATTCCCTACTCTGGAAGCTAAGTTAAAGAAGCAAGACAAGACTACATATGATGCTCATGTTGAATGTCTAACCGAATTCATTGAAAGATTCACTATTTTGTCCAGCTTTGTTGGTAAGAAGCAAAAGATCACAAACGAGTCTCTAATCGCCAAGTTCTTTGAATTTATTAACATCACTGCAGCAACTGGTAACTTTGAATTGGCATTGCTATTCTTGGATATTCTACCAGAAAACAACGAGTTGGTCATTGCTGAAAAGAAGAGAGTTTTAGTTGCCTCTGGTAAGGTCGCTGAAACTACTTCAAGAAAGGCTAGATACGGTTCTCACACCAACCTGACCTCTGCTGCTAAGAAGTCCGTCAATCTTCCACCTGCCCCAGTCCCAGTTTCTAATCAAGCATCATTTACCCCACAACTTAACAACGGTTTCCCAACTGCTACCGTTCCAGCTCCATCATTGCAACAACGTCAATCAACCACTAGCATCAAGGCTAATCCATATGCACCACCAGCTGCCGCTGCTGGTACTGAGCCAATCAATGCATACGGTGCCCCAGGGGTAGCCCAACCTGTACAAACTCAACCGGCTTCATTTTTCGTTCCACCAGCCAACCCATACTCCAATGTTGCTGCTCAATCTTTGGCCATGGCTTCACAACAACCAGTTTCTCCAAACACTGGTGCAACTGAACTACCACCACCAAGATCCTCCTCTGTTCTATCTGGTCAAACTCCACACTTGAACAAGAAGGCTAACGATGGTTGGAATGATCTTGCCTTACCAGTCAAGGAAAAGGCTCAACGTGCTAAGCCTGTCACTGTTGCTCCACCACCAGCTATGGGTATGCCATCTCCAAATGTGGTTCCAAATAAAATGCCAACTGCATTCCCACCAACTAACGGTTCCAGAAATGTCTCCACTAGCGTAATGTCTCCTCCTCCACAAAAGAGAGCTTCTAGAAACTCTTCTATTGTGAACATGGAGGACGTCAACTCAGCACGTAAGAGTCAGTCCACCAATATGTATGCTCCACAGACTCCGCAATTGAACCAACAACCAGCTGCTATGAACATGCCACCAACTGGTGGTGTCATTCCTCCAGCTGCCAACCCATACGCTCCTCCAGCTGCCAACATGACCCCATTGCAGAAGCCTGTGAACCCATACGCTCCACCTGCCGGTGGTGTTGGTGCTGGTGTTGGTGCAGTTCCAACCAGCCCATACGTGAACACTCAAATCCCATCTAAGGCTGCTGCTGGTGGTATGGTTCCACCACAAGCTGGCCAGATGCCACCCCCAGTGTCTGCTGGTCCACCTCCAATCACCAGAAAGGCCTCCACTGGCCCACCACCTATTGTCGGCAAGAAGCGTACCCAGCCACCAAAGACCCTATCTCAAGACGCAGCTAGTGTCCTAGAACCAAGTGCCCCACCTCAGCAGCAACCAATTGCTTCTGAGCTAGCCTCTACTGCTGATATCCCAACCAGGAACACCATCTCTCCAATCGATATGGCCGAGCCTGCCACTGCCACTGGCACAGGTATCCCAGCCGACCAATTGCCTATCAAGGAGTTCTTCAGCTCCGAGCTGGCCCGTGTCACCCCATTGACACCAAAGGAGTACAGCAAGCAACTAAAGGACTGTGACAAGAGACTCCGCATCCTGTTCACCCACCTGGAGAAACAGGACCTGCTAACACAACCTACTGTCGACAAGTTGCTGCAGATCATCGACCTGCTAAAGCAAAAGAACTACAAGCAAGCAATGGACATCCACAAGGACCTAGCTACAAACCACGCCCAAGAAGGCGGAAACTGGCTGACCGGTGTCAAGAGAATCATCAGCATTTCCGAAGCAACTGCCTAATCTGTATAATATACTTTTATTATCCATTACTTTTTTAAATCATTTTATAAATATCAAAGTATAATGTCTCGTACGTTCGACATGATAAACTCAGACCCCCCTCACATTTCATCACCCTCCGTCGGGTCACGCTCTCTGTCTTCCCTCCCCCCACAGAATAAAATTAAAAAAAAAAAAACGTGAATCACCCTGACCACCCCGCACAGAGAAAGAAGTGCTGTGTTGGTACCGCGTTACTGTGGTCGTGGGCCCTGGTGACCGAGGTGGTGTCTCTGGTGTGTCTCTCTGCCTGTGATGTCTCTCTGCCTGTGATGTCTCTCTGCGGTCCTGCCTGTGGTGTCACTCTGCCTGTGTTTGATTTCTGTTTCCCCTCACACGCACCCCCCCGGTTTGGGTTTTAATTTTTTTAACTCTGCCTGGCCCAAGGTGCCCTGGGGCTGAGAGAGAGGATTTCCCTCGGGGTTTGAACCATTTTAAGAATTTTAGTGAAATGGATCTTTACAAAAAAGATCCTAAATAAAAGAAACCAAGCAATAACGAACTACAGAATCATTAAAAGAATCAAGATAGGAACTAACATGTGGAGATGGTAGAATCAGAAGAGATACAGATAGAACGAGATAGGGCCGGTGTGTTGCGGAAGGCGATTAAGGCGGTTAGTTTGATTCCACATGGCGGGAAAAGAAGGAGGAAAGAAGTGTTCAGCACGAGCGAGGATAACGAGAAGAGGAGTAATATGCGAGCGCAGGATGATGACGAGAGTTCCACGGGACAGGCGACTTTAAACAGCAGGAATCTGTATATGGTGGGTCAGCAGCAAGGAATGGAAGCGCAGGGAGTAGGAGAACAGAATGAAGTGACAGACATAGAGTACGATATATCCATTTTGTCGGATGAGATGTCAACTATAGGCGACACGTCGCAGTTGTTTGCGGAGCCTCCGAGAGAGCAGTCTTACATGATGTCGATAGTCGTCGGTGTGTTCGTGGCCGTGGGCGGGTTCCTGTTCGGCTACGATACCGGGCTGATCAACAGCATAGTAGATATGAAGTACGTGAGGCAGAATATATCACCGAACCACGTCGGGTTCACGGCGAAGGAGCTGGCTATCCTGGTGTCGTTCTTGTCCTTGGGGACTTTTATCGGAGCATTGTCTGCTCCCTTCATATCGGATAAATACGGGAGGAAAAAAACTATAATGTTCAGTACCGCGATAGTATTCTCCCTGGGGAACTCTCTGCAGGTGGCAGCACACGATATAAACTTGCTGATCGCTGGAAGAGTCATATCCGGGCTTGGTGTCGGGCTGGTCTCCGCAGTAGTCCCGCTGTATCAAGCCGAGGCAGCTCATAAATCACTGAGAGGTGCTATTATTTCTACGTATCAATGGGCTATTACCTGGGGTTTACTGGTGTCGAGTGCCGTCTCACAAGGAACACATAATAGAAATGACGCCTCTTCTTATAGAATACCCATAGGTCTCCAGTACGTATGGGCATACACTTTAGCAGCTGGTATGCTATTCCTGCCCGAGAGTCCCCGTTACTACATTCTACGAGATCAGTTAGATAAAGCAGCAGAGTCCCTAGCATTTTTAAGAGGTGTCCCAGCACATGACTCAGGACTACTAGAAGAACTAGTGGAGATTAAAGCGACATTTGATTACGAGGCTTCGTTTGGTAAGACTACTTTCTGGGATTGTTTCAGATCAAACAAGAGTAGACCTAAGCAAACTTTGCGAATGTTTACTGGTATTGCTATCCAAGCTTTCCAACAATTTTCAGGTATCAACTTTATTTTCTACTACGGTGTAAGTTTTTTCACAAGATCAGGTATCAAAAACAGTTATATTGTTTCTTTGATTACATATGCAGTGAATGTCGGGTTCAGTGTCCCAGGTATGTTCTTAGTGGAGTACCTCGGGAGAAGGAGCGTATTATTATACGGAGGTGTGATAATGACAATATCGAATTTTATTATAGCTATTGTAGGTTCATCCACACAGTCTGTGGTAGCCAACAAAGTCATGATTTCCTTCATATGTTTGTTCATTGCATCCTTTGCCGCCACATGGGGTGGTGTCGTATGGGTCATTTCTGCAGAACTGTATCCCTTGGGTGTCAGAGCTAAATGTACCGCTATCTGCGCAGCTGCCAACTGGCTCATTAATTTTGTGTGTGCTTTCATCACACCATATATTGTTGATACAGGTGAACGGAGAGCTTTAATTGGTCCTAAAATTTACTTTATTTGGGGTAGTTTGAACGCTCTTGGATTGGTTATTGTGTATTTCACAGTATATGAAACCAGAGGACTAACCCTTGAAGAAATTGACGAGCTGTACTCTAGATCTCCAAATGGTATTGTTTCAGCAAAATGGAACAGGCGAATTAGACATAGAGCTAAAACATATGGCCATCGTGAAAAGCATCATCAGCAACAGCAACAGCAACAACAGCAACAGCAGGCTTTCCAAAATATGCAAGAAAAGCAATTCCCAACAAATACATTAGATGGAGAGTTAATAAGTGATGGTTTGACGCCAAGAAATGATTCTATGAACACTCATCATAGTACAGATTTAAATTCACAATATCTACCCAATCAGGGAAGTGTACCAATTAGGAGTTCTACGGATGGAACTCAATATCTGGATTTCGGTAACGAAATGATGATACACATTGTTAATAGAGGCCCCCCATCATTATCAACAGCAGCGAGTATCGAAGAATTTGCTGGTAATAACAACAACAACAATGATAAAGTAGTTCATATCCATGCCGGTGGGAATTCAAATGATGAAACCATGTCACCGACAGAATCAAAAAAACTAGGAATCTTCTCTAGATGGACCTGGGCATCGAATAAGAACCCTGAGAACAGTGCCAATCATATTGAGAAAACTGCATCAAATACAAGGCTACCAGATCAGGATATAATTGATGAACATAACGATTTTGTTGATTTGGGAAATGGGTTTGGACTTTATAGTGTCAGTAGAAGATTATCATCCGGTGTTCCTGATATCAGTGACGAGGATTCTGAGTTGGACTTAGGCGATGAAGATCCCTCTTCTTCAACTTCTTATAGAAACCGTGGTAATTTGGATACGATAAACTCTTACATGTCACAGTTAATTCAGAGCAATACTTACACCAGTCAAAATACAAATACATCATTTTCGAATCCTCAGCAGTAAAACTTAAACTCTCGCAGTACAGAAGCATAAATTAAAACAGAAAACAACACTTAGAACTCTATATTCGAGACAATAAAAACACATTTTTGGAAATAATTAACGAGACTATAAACAATTTAAAAAATTGAAAATAATACTAATACTAATAATAACAAATAAGTAAAATCACGACAAATTAAACAGCTAGAAACTGATAATTGAATCAAAATCAATCACGATTCAAAAGAATGGCATTAAACTATTGAGCATTTTAAATTACTAATATTCTTATCTTTTTATTTTTTCTTCTTTATCCATCAATTGACTATTTATTTATGTGTCATATTCATTTCACGAAGAAGGGATTAATTTACTGGGTTGGTTCCTGTTCATATTTTCTAACCTTTCATCTTATTCACTCGGCTAAATTATATGTGAGAATGTTATACTTAGGAGTTGTTTTATTAATAATAAATTCAGATTAATGTATTAAGGACATATGATCTAGCAAAAAAAAGCAAAATGTGTATATAAGAACAGAACAGAGACCAACGACCATAAATTTTCTCTAATACAATATTCTTTCCCTACAAGAAAAAAAGAAACAAACAAACAAAAAAAACAAACGAACAGTTTTTCTATATGTATCAATAAAAATATAATAAAATATCTAAATGTATTAAAATACCTAACCAATATTTACCTGCAAATTACTAAAATGTAGTATAAGGTTACAAACGCTCATATCTTTATACGACATACTAAGTTTGTGAAACAGATCAGCGGCTGTGTCGTTTTGATCTGAAACAGCGCCATTTTTTATCCGGATTTTTTGGCAAGGTATAAAAAGGAATGTGGAAAGGTTTATTTTTTTTTTATTTTCTAATCTTTATATCTTGAATCATGAAGAGTTGTATCCACCGACTGAATATCTGTTATAATCTTTCATCGGTTTTCGCGATTTTCTTTCTTCTACATACCTATATTATAATTAAATAATGTCAGATATTGATGATAAATTGATCAGTCAGATCATTAAGGATACACAGAAGAGGTTTTCTGTAGATCAGGATGATGAGGGGTTACAAATAGCTATTAGAGATTTGGCACCGGAGATGGAATGCCTGGTTAACGGGGACGCAAATACTATAGCAAGGTCATTAAAGGCAATCTTAGATTCTTTAATAACCATCACAGACGACAAAAATGGTGCGAATAACGGTACATTTTATGATGTAGAAATAGCAAGACAAAGCAATAAGGAAGCCAAAATCATAAAGAGACAAATCAACAAATTTGAGAACTTTATCTATAAAATCCTACTGGTGGTGCTCTATTTCATTTTTGCTATTTTTCGCTACACACAATATCAGTACAACCAAAAAAGACTGGCGCTCCTTACATTTATATATAATCCGTCTCGAATGCCGCAGCTGATAAGACAGGATGTCCTACAGTTTTCAAAATTACCCACAAAATTAGCTGTTATACTGGAGTTGAAACCAATTGGCCAAATTGGTGGTGGTTTATACGGATTACTGTCCAATGCTGGTGAAGTTGTCTCCTGGAGCGTGTCCGCTGGAATTAAGGACTTGGTTTTGTACGATTCCTCTGGTCAATTACAAAAAAACATTAATATTTTGGAGGATGAAATATTTGCTACATTACTAAAATATTATTCCAGTGAGAACATGCCTGATTTTACCGTATACATTCCTAGTGTTGGTAAAAGATTCCATAGGTATAATAATTGTAATAGTGGTGGATTACGCCAGACAGAATTTATCAATATTACATTATTATCACAGCGCGATGGTAGACAGGCTATTGTCAACTTGACAAAAACGTTGATTGCGTACTGTAAAGAGAAAAGATTATTGAACTCCGATTACATCACTTTGGATTTGTTACACTCCATATTGTCCAAGCTAGTCTGTGTAGAACCTGACTTACTTATATTCTTCGGGCCAACCCTGGATCTACAGGGGTTCCCACCTTGGCATATCCGTTTAACTGAGTTCTTTTGGGAACAAGATAACAATAAGGTTTCATACTCTGTGTTTCTTAGAGGACTGAAACATTACGCAGATTGCAAGATGAATTTGGGAAAGTAAAAAAAAAGGTAAAAACAAAATGGGAGAGATAAAATATTTCAATAGTCCCCCTCAACCACTTCTAATCCAGAAACATATCTAAAAATTCTTGTTTGGTACCTGTTCAAATTTGTGTGGTGTTATTTTGTTTTTGAAATGGCTCAACGTCTCATATATCTATATATATGATCGTCATGTACGAGTAACGACACGTCATATATCACCCGGGTAATTATACCAGCCACGTCGTTTTGTAGCACGTGATCAAAACGCGTCATTTTTGAATTTCAAACTCGCACAGAAGAAAAAGCAGGAAATGATATGACTGCTCGTATACTATGATTATATATATATCAAACCTAACGAAATTCAAATTTGTGCTCCAAAAAAATAACGGGAGGGAGGGCACTGGAAAAAAAATTGTTTAAAGTTTCAAAATTTTTTTTTCCAAATACACGTAAAGCCCTTTATTTAGTTGTTTCCAATATTAAATATTAGTTTAATTTCTGTTTTGGCACAATTGAAGACTCAATTTTAGGTTCCTTCTTCTTTTTATTTCTTATTTTCTTTTAGATTTTGATTAAAGAAAAGCAGATCAGGACAAAAAAAATAAGAATACATAAAATATGGGTTTGTTTGCATCTAAGTTGTTCAGTAACCTTTTCGGTTCCAAGGAAATGCGTATCCTGATGGTTGGTCTTGATGGTGCTGGTAAGACCACTGTTTTGTACAAGTTGAAGTTGGGTGAGGTTATCACTACTATTCCAACCATTGGTTTCAATGTTGAAACTGTGCAATATAAGAACATCTCCTTCACCGTCTGGGATGTTGGTGGACAAGACAGAATCAGATCTCTATGGAGACACTACTACAGAAACACCGAGGGTGTTATCTTCGTTGTTGACTCTAACGATAGATCCCGTATCGGTGAGGCCAGAGAGGTTATGCAAAGAATGTTGAACGAAGATGAATTGAGAAATGCCGTGTGGTTAGTCTTTGCTAACAAGCAAGATTTGCCAGAAGCCATGTCTGCTGCTGAAATCACTGAAAAGTTGGGTCTACATTCTATCAGAAACCGTCCTTGGTTTATCCAAGCTACTTGTGCCACCTCCGGTGAAGGTTTGTACGAGGGTCTAGAATGGTTGAGTAACAACTTGAGCAACCAATCTTAAAAACAGAAAAGCAAGGTATTTCAAAAAAAAAGGATAGACTTTAATAACATCTTCCTTGTTAATAACTAACCATGCCCAAGTGTTTTTATTTCATTCTTTTCTATTAATATTTTAAACAATAATAAAAAAAAAAGGAGGAAGAGCACAAGTTGCTTCTCTTCTTTTTTTTTGCATGTACGATAAGACTACAAATCTAACTCTAAAAAAAAAAAATAAACTACAACTATAAATAATACTCTGTTATTTATATTTTATTGTGAAGTTGATTTTTTCCATCAATTTTACTAATAAAATTAGAATAACAAAGAGTGTATCAATACTGCCAGCGGTATAAAAAATATAATAAAAATATACTCAAATATTACTACAACATCTTTTTTTTCTTCTTCTCCCTACCTTCAAGAATTATGCGTAATTTTCTTTTTGTTATAAACAAGTGTCTTTCAGATAAAGGTACTTAACAAGTATATTTATATATAATTGACTATATATAAAATTAAATAAGACAAAAAGGAAAAAAGTAAAGATACTACAAATGGTCTCTCTTAGAATTAAAAGAGCAAACCTTTGTATTCAATGTCACTTGGTTACTGAGAATCATAATCATGTATATCCTCCTTTGTGAAGTGTAAGTCCCATAAAAAGAAAATGTGTCAAAGCTAATCGCTTTTATTTTTTTTGTGACTGTAAGTATTTTCAGGTACCACCCGTACACCAAGAGCAGTTTTCAGTGCCACCCCCCCTTTCAAGAAGCTTTCGGGTTACAGAATGCTTTCGTTTTTTCTCCCGGCTTCTCATAGCTTTTCAATTGCTGAAATAATTACTTGAATAGGAAAACCTTGAATTTTTTCTCTCACTGCTACATCGCTGTTTGTCAATTTATGACCGGGTAAAAGGGACCAAAAAAATAAAAATCTTGTTTTGCCATCATTGTCTGTCCAGCCTACGCCACCGCAAGAAACCTTCCGTTACTGTAACATCCTTGTACTATCGTCACTGTGGTTCTGGTTTCAGAGTACTGTGTAGGTGGAGTAACTCTCCTTCTAAACTTTCTTTCTGTCCTGCCTAGCTCATACCTAGGCTCTTGCCTAAACTTCTTCTCCCCTCCCTAGCCACAGACCACACAAAGCAGTTACGTACCCCCATCTGCCCTCACAAACTCCTCAATATCATGAGCGACGAGAAACACCCAGATCCATCTCCTCAGTAAACGCTTCCTCCCTGCGACAATTCTCACGGAGAAGAACAAACACGTCACGTGTACTACTGACCTGTCTGTGTTGGGTCCGGGTAAGATTATCGTTGATATTGTAATTTTTTGTTTTTTCCAAAATTTTTTTTTTTTTCTTCGCCTGTTTTTGGGTTTGCTGGGAAAAATTTTGGGCTTTGAACAAAAAAAAAAAAATTATTCAATAAGTTTTTTTGTAATTTCTATTATTTAAAAGAAGTATCTTATATTTTGTATTATTTGAAATCTTTGAATCATAGCAAAGACAGTCGATTGGAACAAAATGGTATGTTATAGTAGTGTGTTATTGTTAAAGAAGAGAGAAGATAGCAGAAACAGCATTTAAAATGAAGTTAACGAGAGAGATGGATACATTGGATGTTGAAATTTTTTTTTAGGATAAGAAATGTTTATTATAGCTCAGGAAATACTAGTAAAAAACAAGGCTGGATTATATGAGGAACTCTGTTCTCTTCTTTTGAACTCGTCAGAATCATATCTTAATAGGATTATTTACTAACTGTTAAAAAAAAAATTTATTTTCTTTTCATTGAAGGATTAATCGTAATAATATATCTAAATCTCAAGGGTATTTCTTTTTCTAGAACATGTGGTTGAAATTATGGTATTGAAGTATTAAAAAAAAACAAAGGTAGAGATTTTAGAAATATATTATTATTTTATTTTCAGTTTCCCAATAATGAAGAAGAAGGAAGTTTAATTTTTCTATTATATTAATTTACAGGCCGGTGTTAAAGCTTACGAACTAAGAACCAAGTCTAAGGAACAATTGGAAAACCAATTGATCTCCTTGAAGAAGGAATTGGCTGAATTGAAGGTCCAAAAGTTGTCCAGACCATCTTTGCCAAAGATCCACACCGTTAGAAAGGACATTGCCCGTGTCTTGACTATCATCAACGAGCAACAAAGAGAAGCTGTCAGACAACTATACAAGGGTAAGAAGTACCAACCAAAGGACTTGAGAGCCAAGAAGACCAGAGCTTTGAGAAGAGCTTTGACCAAGTTCGAAGCTACCAGAGTCACTGAGAAGCAAAAGAAGAAGCAAATTGCTTTCCCACAAAGAAAGTACGCTATCAAGGCTTAAAAAAAATATCCATAAGAAAAATTCAATATATAATATAATTTTAGTTTATTTTTATCCATTATTATTACATCCTTTTTTTTTTCTTTTGTAGATTTAATTTTTAAAATCTGGTAGGTATAAAAAAAGAAATAAAAACACAATCATAAAAACTCTAAAACTATTAAAAGAAATTAAAATGCTAATTACTATGTAATTTGTTACACAGCACCCTTATTAAGATGTTATCTTTACCTCTGGGCTCTTTTTTGTCTCTTATATTCTTCGATCCTCTCTTTCAATTCGACATTAGGAATGACTTGTTCAAGTTTTAATGGACTTCTGTTGAAAGGATCAGTAGAGTCACTTAACAAGTGTGCTTTGATGGTGCTTCTGTCAATATTGACCTTCGACGTTGGAAGAGTGACTGGATCTTTCATAATAGTGTACATTAATGGATCCAAAAATTCATCTGGAGCATCGCCATATTCCATGTCTTCCTCCTCCTCGGCTCCCTTCCGCTCTTCCGCAACCTTAGCTAAGTCCATTAATCTATTGCAGAACTCTTCAGAAACCAGGCCAATCCTACCTTGAAGAATTTGAACAGCTCTAACGAATAATTCAACTCTGAATGATCTGCTATCGCGTGCTATAGCACTAACGAATTCATCTTCACCTGCCAGATTGACGTATACGGTTGTAAGCGCCTTTAATAGTTGCTTAGGATGGAACGAATATTTTTCTGGCTCTTTGACCTTCAATTCACCACACTTTGGACCTACAAGAGATACCAAATTGTAGTTTAACATACTAGCCAAACGGTCAACAATTTCAGAACTGCAGAAGGCACCAGGAATATCATCAGTGAAAATTTCAAATAATTTAACAGATTTACCAGCAAGACCACAGGATGATTTTGCTTGTCTCTCTGCTGACATCAGCTTCGATTGTAATTCTTCGTCGTTTTCTTCTCTAACAGGTTGTCCGCCATTTGCTCTATTCTCTAATTCCTTTTGAATATTGTGAACATCAGCTAAACTACTTAAACCCTCATCTAACAGGAATGTTAAATCGTTCAACATACGAGCAACAAACCTAATAAAGAAGTCACTATTGTTTTTGGCTTGCCAGATAAGTTGTTTCTTGTAGTGAGGAACCTTAGTATATAGTTCCTCTAAAATGATAGAGATGCTGTATCTACTGTTAAATTTATCGTAAAATTGAGAAGAAGAACCAGTCTTTTCCACAATAACATAAAAGTCCAATAGTGCATATAACAGATTCTTTTTAACTAGTTCATTATGTTCAAAGGTCTCCATCATTAAACCTGGAGTATTGTCCGATAATGGCATTGCGCCAACGCTGAATAATTGTACTAATTTACCTTTCAAATGTGGGTTAGAGACAAGTTCTGGACAACGTAATACAGTAGTACCAAACTCAATGAATGAATGAATTCTTGGATTTCTGAAAATTGGAGAGTTTGAATATTGTGCAATATACAACGAGTAATTTATTGGACCCTCCACGCAAAATTCTGGATAGTATTTGAAAGGAATTGGTGCATTTTGTCTTAGGTAATCTGCATTGTCAACATTTTCCACACCTACCTGATCAGGTATTAGTGGCAACTTTAATGTTTCCGATGGGTATTTGTGGTTTGGGTCTATTACTCTCATCAAAAATGTGGAAGCACCGCAAATAAAATCAAATACTTCTAGTTGCATATTTCTGTGAGAGAAAAATCCTTGTAATGCATGTCTTATGGATTGAGTGATGCTTAAAGTCTTTTCCATTTGTTTTAATTGCATGGTAGCAAATGATGCAAAAACGTCTTGTGACTGAGCAGCTTGTTTGATTCTTTCAATCTCTTCCTTTAATCTTTTTAACTGAGGTGAGATCTTTTCATCATATAGTAGGGTACCACCTAAACCGTAATGTAAGTAAGTTAGAGTCAAGAAGAAACAGTCTGAAATAAAGTTAGGCTTCGATTCGGCATCCTTTTTGTTTTGGTCATAAAATTGGTCAGCCTCTTTGAAATCGGAATTCAAACGAGTTTCACCGGACAAGTCAAGGTACAGATTCAAAGTGTTAAAATAATTTACATCGATCTTGTCAATTTTTTTGTATGAAATATCGAGGAATGGTTGTGAAAATCTAACCAGGATCAAAGTAATATTGGTCATAAACGCATTAGAAGCCAATTTGTTTTGATTGGCATGGTCACCTCTTCGTAGATGGTTCTTATTCACAATTTGTGCGAAATAGCTAATCATATCATTTCTAGACTCCTCTGAGCCTCTGATGATTTTATCAATAATAAAAAACAAACGTTCTACAACGACCTTATGTTCCGCTTGTAATGATTCGTGGATAATTGCCGTCTGTTGTTTTGATCTTTCCAAGTTGTCACCATAATTTCTCAAAGCCACATTTGGGTTAAGAGGGGACAATGTTAAGATAGGACCCAATATTGTGGTTTTCTCGAATTCATTAGCTTTACAGCTGTAATCTGCAAAAAATCCATTAATCTTGGTGAACATTGCGGCAACTGGTTTAAAACTCAAAAACATTTCAAAAATGGAGAGTGTGTTGTTATAGTTCAACGCGTCGTTAAGATCAAAAGTCACTAAGTCCGTGGTTATATAGCCTACCAAATTAGTGAACACATTTTCGACAAGTTCAAATAGAGAGCCCTCATTGCTAGCTCTCTCAATTATCCGAGGCAAAAACGTAGTATAGTCATCAACTTTTTGAAGGATAGCCTTGATATAGTTCTTGAAGTTCCCATGCATGCAAAATTCCTCAATTTGGAAAGAGACGAGACCGTACCCAACCAGCAAAGTCTCAATCTCTTCAAAAGTCGGCTGCAACTCTGCCGATAGCTTATATTTCCGTTTCTGCTGTAGAGTCCTATTGAAGCAATCCTTCAGGTACGTCATAGGCTCTAGCAGCTGTTCATTCCCAGTCAACTGGGCCAGAATGATCCCATCTATATTCTGATCTGTGTCCGGCGGCAACACCGCATACTGCGACCCATTGGAAGCGGATTCCCCAGAGGGCCTCACCTGGAAAATATCTTCAACAACACTGTTCATAGTACCTTGTTCAGATATGTATTTTTTTCTTCTTCCTGCCTCTTTGCTTGTCCCCTTTTATTTTGTTTTCACTCTAGAAGTTATCTCTTTTGATCAACCACTTCATGATCCTCAGGAATTCCTCAACACACTTACGCACTCACACATTCTACGTTTAAGGAGAGACAAATTCGTAATTGATGATGTTGTGTGATATTAATGCAGGGTCTTGGGAACTACGACGAGAGGAGTTCTTACTGTGATGTTCGTATTTAGATGTATCTTGGCATTGTTGTCCCTAGATGAGTGTGCAGTACAGACATATAGGAGGTCAAAGGTGTAATATATCCATTGGATATTTGATACCATTGAAGGAAAGATAATCCGTTGTAAGGTAGGGTATACAGCATAGTGTACAGTACAATGGTATTGTACAGCATGGTGGCAATACAACACTCAATGCTTCCCAAAGGATCCTTGCAATGGCACAAATACCCGGGGTTCTACGGCGTTTTGTAAGGTTACTTTCTACAGTATATCACATTGAGTTTCTGAACAATTCTGTCGTAGGGTACGGTTCAGTATGAGCATACACAGTGTGTAATACAGTGTGTAATACAGTGTGTAATACAGTGTGTAATACACAATACAGTGTGTAATTCAGTGTGTAATACAGTACTACATTCCATGATTCTGTAGAATCGACGCAACGATCAATTTACCCAAGGGTACCCCCTTGAAATCGTAAAAATTGGCATTTTTTGTACGGGGTTTTGTTAGTAAAAACACACACTATTTCACAATTGCAACAAAAAACAGATAAAAATTGTAATATCGTGACTTACGGATGTTCTTGGTAGTTGCTCTGTGCAGCATTGTCTCCGTACGAGTCTAGAAAACACTGTGTCAATATCCCCTAAGGATCGACGCACAATCCCTCCGGGAAAAGGCACAGCCACGATGGCCGGGTAAGGTTTCTTTTGAAGGGGGGGAGGGAGAGAGAGAGGGAAGGGTTAGGGGAGGAAGTAAAAAAGAACAAAGGGAAGGGTTTTTCTTTTAATTTCAAGTTTTTTTAAATAATTTTCTTGATTTCCCGGAAGGATTAACGATTTCTATTCTCACAAACCAAGTTGGAGAGTTGGATTGGAATTGAGTTTGCGTCCTTGAAAGGAGACAGATATTAGAAGTAACGCTTTTTTTTTTCGAGAAGGGTTTCTAACCGCTGAGAGGGAGAAAAACCTGGGGGGAAATTACAAAAGACTAGGAGTGAAAACATTTGGGAAGAGAGAGAACAGGAAAAGAGCAAATCCCCATTGTATCTTTTATTAGCAATTGGTTTTTACTCTTCTTTTATTTCAACTGCAAAGAAAAAAATGGTATCGACTGTGGATTATGAGGAGCTAGGGTTAACTCCGGCTATGTTGACTGCGCTGTTTAAGAGGCCTCATGACAGGCAATTTGTCATTGATATGGAGTCATCTGTTTTGAATTTCATTGATTCGAGTCAGAATTCGTTGGAGTTGCGGCCTATGAATTCGTACTATAGACTGTTGTCTCATCAAATCGCTGAGTACCATCATTTGAGACATGTTATTGCCAGGAACAATGAGAGCTGTGTGATTTTGTTTAAGGTTGAGGAAACGCAAAAATACAGGGGTCAGAAGCCAATGCTGAAGGATTTAGAACCTCTTTTTGTCAATGAGTCCTCCCCAGAAGAGGGAGTGCCTAGCACACTTACACCTACACAACAACAGGAGCAGGAGCAGGAACAAGAACAAGAACAGCCCACCTCTAGCGGTGGTAGTGGGAAGAAATTTAAAATTTTGAAAAGGGAGAAGAGTAAAGAGGATAATAGTACAACAGTCAATGAGAGCAGCAGTCAGGAGGAACTCCCTATCTCTGAGACACGGGAGACCTCCCTATTAGAGTCTAACAACTCCAGTTCCTCAGTGGTTCTTGAAGAAGAGCGGTTAAAGAAAGAAGAGCAATATAACCAAATAAGGCAGAACCTGTTTGAGTCACAGGGAAATGGTAAGGGAAACGGAGCTGATGAAGACGAGGAAGCCAATGAAAGCGAGGACGACAAAGACGGGGATGAGAAAGAAGGGGATGTGACGAATTTGGATCAAGTGTTCCCCAATAGTAACGGCAGTAAAGATAGCAGGGACTCTAAAGAATCTTCTGCATATTATAGAGTTAAGATCGTGCAAGATAAATTGGATACTTTTAACGAACTGAAAAATGGGGACTCTCCACAACCAGATGACTTCCAAACTTCTCGCCATAGCTTTATGTCTAATCAGGAGTACCAGTATCACCAGAAGGGGTATCAAAACAGGAATGTCAGGAGATCATACCATAGTAGTAGCAATTCTAGCATCAGTAATATGAGTAATGATTCGAATAATAATTATAGGCATAAGAGCAGGAGTGGAAGCTTTACCAAACGCGTTAGTTTCCCTTCGAGAAGGTCCTCATATAATAGTAACTCTGAACACAGCAATGGCCATTACAATGGGTATATTCCTCAGGGACCACCTAATGCTGCTGCCACTGCTGCAGGTTACTCAATGCCTTACATGATGTACCCTCCACAACAGCAAGTTCCATTCCAACCGATGCCCTACCCTGGAATGTATCCACCTGCGGTACCAATTCCTATAGATGGACCAGGTTCCGTATATAGTGCTTCCAATCCCTATATGTATGGTGCTCCTTTCAGTCCTGGTATGGATGGAATGGGCGGTACATCAGGAGCAGCCGCTGGCGGCATGGCTCCGGCAATGGGTCCTTTCACACCAAACATCCCGAACGGTACGATGCCTATGCCACCCATGATGGGAGGTGGCATGCCAAGATACGGTATGAGTCCCTATGGGTATAGATACTCATATGGTAAGAATGGAAGTGGGGACTCTAGAGGATATTTACGGAGGCAATCAAAGAATATACATAGATCCAGAACGTCACAGGTACCAGATGGGGAAAGCAAAAACTCGTCTCCAAAGGCAAGAAATGGTTCAGAAAGCGATAATGATAGACAACAAAAAGGTTATGTGGACCCAGGGAGATCGCTATCGAATTCAAGTGATACATTCACAGTAACTAAAGGTGACGAGCAACTTAGTGAAGATATGAATGCCTTGTCGATATAGCAGGGAGGAGATATTGTATGTTTGTTCTTCTCCTTAATATATATAACGCTCAGAGTATAATTGATCATAAATATATAGTGATCTAAGACAATAAAAAAACCATAAAAAATTTCAGCATTATTTTTTTATTTTCTTTTATATATAAATCAAGTAATTTCTTGTTTGAGGGGAAAAAGAATCAAATCGTCATATGACATTATTAATAGTAAAGTGAAGGGAGAGGTGGGGGGAGGGCAATAAATTGTAGATATGTTTTTATCTCTTGACAATTTCAACACCCCAATTTAGTGTCAGATGGTTAGTCTTGTCATCATCAATAAACTTGGAGACGGCACTGTAGTTACCTCTGGCCAAGAAACCACTTGGAGCTTCACTCTCAGGCAACTCGACCTCGTAAAAAGGCTTCTGTTTAGTGTTTGGTGCGTACGAGCCCAAGTGGTCGTCGATCTTGTCCACGGCAATACCGGCCTTCTTAATGTACTGCACGTATCTCAAACCGGTGATGATCTCGTGCTGAACTTTGAAGGTAATGCGCAGCTTGTATATAGACTTCTCCTTGACTTTGTAACGTTTGGAGGCCAACTCTTTAATCGTGGTTTCATTGGTTAGATCAAAAGTGATTGGCTCCGGTTCAGTGTCCACAAGCAACTGGATCTTTTGTATCACGACCTTCCTCGTATCACCAGGAAACTCAAGCGGTAGAACGTCCGAGGAAAGACCAAGCGACTCCTTCCACTTGGCCAAAGACTCATCTTCAGCATCTAGTTTCTTATACTCATCAACAGTCTTCTTAGCAGAAACCTTATATTGGTCATTCTGCAGCGAGTCATCAAATTCATTAAATTCTTCAGCCATTATTTTTTTGATTTCGTTTTTTTGTAGTTTTTTAAGTACTCAATTGAAATGAAATAAAATAAAAATAATAAAAATAAACAGGGATCAGTTAGGTCTGTATTTAAGAAGAAATCCTAGAAATTCCTACAAGTAAACGAAAATTTCCAGCTGTCAAGTACAAAAAGGCAAAATTCCTTCCATCTCTCCGTCTGCTTCTAAGCAACGTTCGTACCGATAACGAAGAAGAGGAAAAGCTCTCGGTTGAAGAAGAAAAAACGCGTTTTTTCTGTTTGTTTGTTCGAAGGAAAAAATATAATTGTGACCGGGAAGGGGATCGAATTGATGTAGTTCGTACCAGGGTATATTTTGATATATGATTTATTGGTACATTATGTGTTATGACACAAAAATCTATATATTGATATCTATATATGCAATAGTCTTGCTGTTTTCCATACCAGGTTTTGCTATATTGAAATGGATGGAGAAAAAGAGCAAGGGACTTTGTCTGTTTTTTTAACCTTTAAGAAATTAATGTCCAAGTTTGCGAGGGTTAATTTGGAGAGTGATAGTCCATTGGATATAGTGTTTAATGCTGAAGATAGTGGTGGGGAGGAAGGACAGGTCAGTGGTGACGCCAACAAATTTTTTTTACCTCCCAATCTGAAGAGTGTGCGGGAGCTGGTTATAGATACGCAGAGTAAACGTAAGGCTCGTGTTGGGAGTAAGTTCGTTGAGCGGATGGAGGACAACTTGGTCAAATGGAAACCGCCGTTGTCTTCCAACAGAGGTACTATCATGGCTGTGGATGGAACACATCCGTACCAAAGAGTCCCAGATAATAACGGTGTGGTGACTTTGGAGAGACATCCTGTCAAGTTCTTTGATTCGTTTACACACTGGTGGAAGGAGAACGCAAGAGGTATACTAGAGGCCCGTAGACAACAGTTCGAAGAAGAGTTCTTTAGTTTTACAGATTTTCAAGACATAGACCGTGTGGCGGAAATAACCGTGGCACCGACCATCCCAGAAGAAGAGAATTACGATGACCTGTACCGCCAATTCATCTCCATAGACCGCGAAGAGCCACTGGACATGGATGCCATGTTCTCCTCCGTATCCTCAATCTCAGCGAGCTCCCAGGGAACTTTCTTGGCAGGCCCCGTGGTACGAACACCGCCACGCATAGTGCTGAAGAGAAAGAGAAAGAAAAGTGGTGATGAATATACCAGGTCTTATAGCAGACCTATCCCGCCAGTATACCTCCCGCAAACGCTACAACAACAGTCCCCCACAGTAGCATCATCCTCACTATCACCTCCTCTAGACATGTACTTATGCAACTGGTTCACTACAATAAAAGAGTGTATAGCTATCTAATATGATTAATTTAAAAAACTTAAAATATCAAATGTGTTTAGTCAGCCTTGCCTACAATTCCCTTTTTTGGATTGCTCTCTTAGAAAAGTCCGCATATGTAGCCCTTACATTTAAAGAAAAAATATTATTTTGCATTTTAATTTTTTAATTATTTTAATTTTTTCCAGCTCCCCTTTGCTCGAGATGTGCGCTACTTTCTATGTGTAATAAAATTAATTCTTTACTTCGTATTGTCCCAATACCGTAGTACTCAGAAAAAGCTGTGGGGGGTAAGGGGTATCTGTGTACAAAAATGAAAAATCGGATAAAATTGAAAAAGCTAAACAATTTTATCAAGCCCAACAGTCAACCTTTTGTACTTTTGAAATTGAAAACTGATTCAGGTAGGCATTAAAGAGGCTTTTGATAAGAAAAGATAGTGAGATCGAGTAGGAGATTAAGAATTGTGACGAAAGGGGGGTAATAATGGAGCGTATGGTTAAGGACGTGGCTGGAAAGCCAGAGGATGTAGCGTCGAAGAATTTGAATGTGGAGCAAGATAGTAAACGGACTAATAGTCGTACGCATTCTGAAGCTAATGGTGTTGAGGAGCATAAGAAGAGGAAGACTATGCTGAATCCATATGGTTTGTATCCTAACACAGTGCCTCCGTTTGTGCTGGAAGCTGATTTCAGGAAAGTCCATGGGATTACTGCATCAGAAGATAAAGAGGCACGGTGGGCTAATTTTATAGGGAATGTGGGGTCTAATGTTGCGTACTCTACGGACAGGCGGTCTGCTGGAACGGATGCCAGCCTGGAGTATAGTCGAGGGAGTATCGGTAGGACTATGAAGAGCAGAGGCCATCGGGGTGCAGGGATGATTATAGCGGAAGATAGTGACAACTATAACAATGATAGTGATGACAGAGGTCTGGAGCTAGTGATACCAGAAGATGAATCTATTGACCAAGCAGAGATGGACAAGAGGAGGAAGATACAAGAGGAGATTTTATATGATTTGGATACAGAGTGGAAAGGTGGAGAGAGACTAGACGCTGTGTTTAACTTTTCTGTAAATCAGGACTTTGAGCTCAAAACTGATAAGGATAAGGCTGACTGGCTAAACTACATTTCTAAGGTTAAAGATGCATACTACAAGCCAAGCAAAGAGGCCTCGAATACGACAGATGGGACATCCTCAAGCTCAGACAGACAAGAGGACGGACAGAGTATCAGTAGTGGGTCCGTAGACTGGATCGAAGAACTGAATAAAGAAAAAGAGAAATGGAAAAGACTAAAACAGAGAAAATTACAGAAATGGAAGCCAGCTCTTTCAAATCTCCTTTTCTACAATCAATATTTACCCTTAGGGTTCCGTATCATCATTGGTATACTCTGTCTAGTGTCATTGGGACTATCGGTGCGTATTTACCAAAATTCAGATGCAACTATTGACAAAATTGACGGGAGTGTGCCTCAACAACCAAGTACAATCATGGCTATTTGTGTCAGCACCATAGCATTTGTATATACACTTTACATTGCTGTTGATGAATTCTCTGGGAAGCCATTAGGTCTGAGGGATCCTTTGGGAAAGCTGAAATTAATCTTACTAGATCTACTTTTTATCATCTTCGCTAGTGCCAACCTAGCACTTGCTTTTAACACTAGATACGATAAAGATTGGGTCTGTACTGGGTTGGGTCCTAGAATCGAGGATGCCAATTTTATATACCCTAAGATTCCTTACATCTGTCGAAAACAGAAGGCATTGGCATCTTTTTTGTTTGTTTTATTATTTGCATGGGTAGTAACGTTTTCGGTTAGTATTGCAAGAGTCGTAGACAAAGTTCATTCGATGGCTACTAGAAACTAATAACACCTCACTATCTATTGTTAGTGTTCATTGATACATGCAATGAGAACTGGTCTAAACCAGTTACCTTTTCTAGTTATTTGTCTGTTGTTAATGTTTTTTTTATGATACGCATTTTTCTGCCTTAATATGAAACAGAGGGGCTCATTAATTATAAGAAACAACCAAAAACATACTAAATAAAATTATACATTCTAAGAAAACAAGAAAATAATTTAAATTCATTGCATCAAGTGTGGTGACTTGCCAAAATAGTTACGATATCCAGTTTATTATAGATATAAATTTGATAAATATCTCTATGTACGAATAAGTACATGAAAATGAGGACCGGAAGAAAACAAAGATAGAAACTGAGGAAAATAAATTTGCAGCTGGCAAGATCTAAAATTGTAGAGATAGTAATATTTTGATCTTGGCTTCCTGTATAACTAAAGAGTCAGCCATACCCAGAAGTATAGAATATTATATTGGCTAGCTACAAAGGTCGTTTTTGTTTTATTTTTTTTTTGTTCCTTTTCTCAGACCACAATTTGATACAAGTTTATCATAGAATCATAAAGAATTATAAATTTTTGCCATCCAAAACTTTTATTTATAAATAAAAATTGCATTACTATTAATCTTGGAAGTTAAGGATTGTAATATTCAAACTTTAATCACTAGGAGAAAAATCTATAAAATCACTCGTTTTGTTCATTTGTTGTTTTTGCATTCAGTTGAAAGCTTTGAAGTAAAAATAAGAAAAGCAGTAAAGGCAATAGAAGAGTATTTGAAAATTAGGAAACTTAGAGCTGTTAATTGTTATTGATCATGTCTGAAAACTTACCTAGATCTGATGATCTGGATGCTACTTGGACTTTCATTCAACCTGGTATTGACCAGATTCTAGGAAATGAGGATACGCAATTTGCCCACAAAAAAGTCCAAAAGATTTTATCACCTACCATGTACATGGAGATCTACACAGCTATTTATAATTATTGTGTTAATAAATCCAGATCTTCCGGTCACTTTAACTCTGATAGACAGCAGCCATCTGTAGGAAGCCAGAACTCGATCCTTGTGGGTAGTGAAATATACGAGCGCTTAAAAAGGTATTTGAGACATTATATTTCCAATTTCAATAGAGACGGAAATGAGACTTTCTTGCAGTTTTATGTTAGAAGGTGGAAGAGATTCACGATAGGTGCTGTTTTCTTAAATCACGCCTTTGATTATATGAACAGATACTGGGTTCAAAAAGAGAGGAGTGACGGTAAGAGACACATTTTTGATGTAAATACTCTTTGCTTAATGACATGGAAGGAAGTTTTGTTTGACCCCAATAGTGAGGAATTAATTAAGGAGATTTTAGATCAAATAACAGCAGAAAGAGACGGTAAAATTATTGAGAGAGATGTTATTACTACCTCTATCAAGTCATTAGTTGCCCTTGGTATTGATCCACAAGATTTGAAGAAATTAAACCTAAATGTATATATCCAGGTTTTTGAAAAGAAGTTCTTGAAGAATACAGAAGAGTACTACAGAAAATACTCAGAGAACTATTTGGCTACCAACTCTGTAACTGAATATATTTTTAAGGCACATGAAATCATTTCTCGTGAGGAAAAATGTATGGCAATGTATTGGGATGATCATACAAAGAAGCCTTTATCTGAAACATTAAATGAAGTCTTGATCAAAAACCACATTGACAAATTAGAATCTGAATTTATTGTGCTATTAGATTCCAGGGATACTACCAAGATTTCTGCGTTGTACAATTTGATTTTACGTGATTTCTCTTTATTGCCTAGAATGGCAGATGTTCTTGAAAACTACACTAGAAAGACAGGTGAAAACGAAATCTCAAAATTAATTTCTGCTCATAAAACTGCAGTCATGAACACGACGCCAGAGGGTACGAATGCAAAGAAGATGGCAATGGCAAGTGCACAAACTTTGCCACCAAAGGACTACATCAAAAAATTACTTGAAGTTCATGATGTGTTCAAGAACATTGTAAAAGAGTGTTTCCCTACCGATCCTTTATTTGCCAAGGCACTTGATAATGCTTGTAGAGCATACATAAATAATAATGAATTCGCATTACCAGCTGGCTCCTCTAGATTGGCCACTTCAAAGACATCCGAGATGTTGGCTAAATACAGTGACCAACTTCTCAAGAAATCAACCAAGCCTGAAGTTGCAAGTGGTATGACTGATGATGATATCATAACGATTTTTAAATTTATCACAGATAAGGATGCCTTCGAACTCCATTACAGAAAGCTATTCGGAAAGAGACTTATCCAGGAGAGTTCCACCTCTTCTGTTAATGAAGAAAACATTATTAAGAGACTTCAGACAGAAAACAGTATGGAATATACTGGTAAGATTACTAAGATGTTCCAGGACGTCAGACTTTCAAAGATGTTTGAAACTGAGTTTGAAAACTTAGTAAAGAGTCAACCAGATTTCTCTAGAGAGAAATATCCAGAAACACAACCTTTCATTCTGGCTGAAAATATGTGGCCATTCTCTTACCAGGAAGTGGAATTCAGACTACCAAAAGAATTGGAACTATCACATAAGAAACTAGAAGAAACCTATACAGGAAAGCACAATGGTAGAGTACTAAAATGGTTGTGGCCATTATGCCGTGGTGAACTAAAAGCAAACATTGGTAAACAGGGCCGTGAACCTTTCACCTTCACTGTCACATTATTCCAAATGTCCATATTGCTTTTGTTCAACAACAAAGAAACAGTTACGTTGGAAGAGATCCAGGAGACCACCAACTTGTCGCTGCAAAACATTGCCTCATCCATGGTCCCATTTATAAAATTCAAGTTGATTCAGCAGATGCCACCAGGTTTGGAAAACTTGATTAAAGGTGACACTGAATTCAAATTGAACACCCCATACAGAGCTGTCAAGACTCAGATTAACTTCGCCAGTGGTGTCAAGACAGATATCCTAACATCTATTCTCCGCAACAGCAATAACAATGGTGGTAATGGTGGCTCCAGTGGACCAGGCGCCGGCCAGTCCAGCGAGAGCGAAAACATAGAAAAGGCACTAAACACCGAAAGACAGACGTTCTTGGAAGCATGTATAGTCCGTATTATGAAGACGAAACGGAGCTTACCACACACCACTCTGGTAAATGAATGTATTTCACAATCCCACCAGAGATTTAACGCCAAAATTTCCCTAATCAAAAGAGCCATCGATAGCTTAATTCAGAAAGGTTATCTAGAGAGAGGAGAAGATGGAGAATCATACACATATCTAGCATAAACGATTTTTCTGTTGCCTCCCACTTCTACTTTATCTACGTATATATTGTTAGTTAATATATATATATATAATTAAAATAATTCATCATCTTATCACAAGAATATGAAACGTGACGTAGTATGGTATGATTTTAAAAAAAACTGTGGGACCCTTTTCTTTTCCCACTCTTTTTTTTTTTCAAGAGACCGAACGGAAAAAAAAATTGCGACGGAATATTCCGTGATTCCAAGCCTGATTCATAGAACACCCCGTACAATAGTCCTTAGTCTTTTTTTTTTTGGGTCTTTTGGCTGCAAGAGCAAGCGAGAGGAGCAAGTACAAGCGAGAGAGAGAGAGCTTCTTATTACTACGCCTTGTGTGTGTCTAGATTGGGTGAGAGACCAGAAGAACTACTTTTCTTTAAAGGGCAGCAAAGAGTCATAATAATACATACACAATTCGAACTTGATGACGGTGGAGTTTGAATGACAAACCATCTGGAAAAAAAATTTTTTTTTTCTTTCTCTTGTATATAAGGTAAATCTATTCTTGCCTTTATCTTCTTGTTGATGAAATCACATACAACTCAAAAAAAATAGGTAAAAACCAAAAAATTAAATAAATAAACCAAGATAACTATGGACCAATTCCAAGAAGTCACAGAGACTACTCCAACTGTCGAGACATCTAACCCATATGGGCCAAATCCGGCTGATTTCCTTTCGAATGTGAAGGAATTTCAACTTATTGACTCTACTTTGAGAGAAGGTGAGCAATTCGCCAACGCTTTCTTTGATACCGAGAAAAAAATAGAGATCGCTAAGGCTTTAGACGACTTCGGTGTCGATTATATAGAATTGACCTCTCCTGTCGCTTCTGAGCAATCGCTGCAGGACTGTAAGGCGATTTGCAATTTGGGTTTGAAAGCGAAGATTCTGACTCACATCCGTTGTCACATGGACGATGCCCGTGTAGCGGTAGAGACTGGTGTCGACGGTGTTGATGTCGTTATCGGTACATCCAAGTTCTTGAGACAATACTCTCATGGTAAAGATATGAACTATATCGCAAAGAGTGCCATTGAGGTTATTGAATTCGTCAAGTCAAAGGGTATCGAAATCAGATTCTCTTCCGAAGACAGTTTCAGAAGTGACCTGGTCGATCTGCTGAATATCTACAAGACAGTCGACAAGATCGGTGTGAATAGAGTTGGTATTGCTGATACTGTCGGCTGTGCAAACCCTAGACAGGTCTACGAACTAATAAGAACCTTGAAGTCTGTCGTTTCCTGTGATATTGAATGTCATTTCCACAACGACACTGGTTGTGCCATTGCCAATGCATACACTGCCCTTGAAGGTGGTGCCAAGCTGATTGATGTCAGTGTGCTGGGTATTGGTGAGAGAAACGGTATCACCCCGCTAGGTGGTCTAATGGCTAGAATGATTGTTGCCGCCCCAGAATACGTTAAGTCTAAGTACAAGCTGCATAAGATCAGAGATATCGAGAACCTGGTTGCCGAGGCTGTTGAGGTCAACATTCCTTTCAACAACCCAATTACTGGTTTCTGTGCTTTCACCCACAAGGCTGGTATCCACGCCAAGGCTATTCTTGCCAACCCATCCACTTACGAAATTCTTGATCCTCACGATTTTGGTATGAAGAGATACATCCACTTTGCTAACAGGTTAACAGGTTGGAACGCTATCAAGTCAAGAGTAGACCAATTGAACTTGAACCTAACAGATGATCAAGTCAAGGAAGTTACTGCTAAGATTAAGAAGCTAGGTGACGTTAGACCTCTAAATATCGATGACGTCGACTCTATTATCAAGGACTTCCACCAGGACTTGGCTACGCCACTCTTGAAGCCTACTGATGACCAGGCTGACAAGGACGAACCCTTGAACATCGATGAACCAGCCAGAAAGAAGTCGAAGTTGTCTGAGTCCATATAATGAATAATCTAAAGAAAGACTTGAGGGTTTTTGCTGCATAAATAAAAAGAAAAAACTATAATACTATATATTATTTATCCATATTTAAAAATGAATTATTATGAGAATATCAATATTTTTGAATCATTGAATCATATTATATTGAGTCATTAGTCACATCAAACGGAGTGGAAACAAGGAGCGTTGCCAAGCAGGGGGGTGGGGGGGCACACTTATATTTTTATATAATTAATTAAAAGTTGTTGAAGTAAGTTGATAATTTAAGCATTACGAACTACAAAAGGAGTACCTATAAATAACATAATGCTTGCTATTCGTGGAAGTGGTAGACAGATACTAAGACAAGGTAAGTGCCAAGTTAGCGCTCTTAGATTTTACTCTGATGGGTACATGGCTACTGGTGATATCTTCAACCAAAGAGAGAAGGCTAAAGAGGATTTCTTTATAAGACAGCATGAAAAGGAACAATTACAGAAATTGAAAGAACAATTAGAACATCATAAGAACAAGGTCAAGGACTTGGAAGACAAGATCGATAAAATTTCCAAGAAGAAGAAATGATTTTGACTTTTTAAAGTATAAATAAAAAGCTCATGATGATGATATATATAAACTCAATCTGTGATTTAAGTGCATACAGTATAACGACCCTTTTATATAAAATTTTAACCAAAATTATAAAAAAAATATACGTATAATGTATATATATTCCTTAACATACACCTAAAACGATCTCAGCTTTCGAGAGGAAGGAGTATGGTCTAATATAATACAATTCAATTAATTTTTGAGCATTTACTGTTTAGATTTTATTAATGTTACACAAGCCAAAGTGGTTGCATCGATTTAGTCCTTATAGGGATCTTAAGAGAGTCCGGACCCTTTTTTCGCCCCGTAAAGCAAGGTAGAAAGTGAAAAAAAGGCCCACTTTCTGGGGGTGGGGGAAGTCCTCACAGATGACATTTTTATAAAAATTCAATAAAAAAAATTTTTTTAGACATCCTCATGACTTTAATTTTATAAAAAGCAAAGCTGTGAAAAGAAAGACTAATATAATAACCAGCAAATCTCTATCCCATACCTTTCACTCTCCCAGACCGTTCGTGAGCTTTTTTTTTTGGATGCAGGAGTTTAAACCGCCCATTTCGGAGACGAAGAGACTGGAGGCTGATGTGATCCGGTTGATACAGCGGTTACGTGAGCAAGATGAAGGTAGTAATGACGGGGAAAAAGTTAGTAGAGATGAGATTATTTCGTTGTTGAACAGGTCGTTGACAGTGTTGTCTCACTGGGTACTACAAGCGCAGTTGATGGAGCTGGATCCGAATAATCAGGATCGAGTCGCTGTTGAAAATAATCTATTGAAAAGAGAAGTGGAAATTTTGTCTAGTAAGAGTAGTAGTACTGTAGTAACACCGCCGGGAAATCCGTCCCCCATGGTGATGAGCAGTGCTAGCACTAGAATGTTACCGAAACCGATGATCACTGGAGTGACATCTCCTGTGACTACACCGGTGAAAAGGAAGAAACTTGATTTATCACAAATAACACCGAGAAGGGGAGAGTTCTCACCCAAGAGAGGACCAGTGTTGGATCCTATAATAACGACACCTATAAGAAAATCCGACAGCAAACGGAGAAATGAACCATTATCTCCCACGACACACCTACATGAAGCTAGTCCACAATTTAAATTGGTAGAAAACAAGAAGCCTCATCCCCGGATGAGGAGAACTAGCGATAACCCATCCAGAAACGAATATGTGAGAGTGTTTCATCTAGAAAAGGAGAAATAATAGAGGGAGAAGAGGGAAAAAAGTATAGAGTCTCTTCTTTCCCCATGTAATATTCTAAAATCATAAACTTACTATTATTCTTAATCAAGGTTACGACAAATTCAAAAGAATTATTTTTTTTATATTTTGCTTTTTCATTGTAATGAGAGCATGTGGGATATAATATTTGAAAGAGACAAATCAATTATTGGTGTAATAATAGCCATGACGGACAATTTTTTTTTTTTTCTTTACTTCTTAATTTTACTTCGTTATAATTTAATTGGATTTCTATTTTACAAAAGTAGATCAAATTTATCTATATTTAGTTTATTTTTTATAATTTCTTTGTGTACAATTACATTATTTAACTGATACCCTTTTGCAAAATTATATTATACCAGTATTCAGTAGCTTGATATATGGCTCCTAAATATCAATAGTTTTAAATCATTAAAAACGAATGAGCACATCATTGGTGGTTACCCGGAATCCATGTGAAAAAGAAAATTTTAACCGTTTTTTTTTTTTTTTAGGGGTCGCGATATTATGTTAGGGAGCAGTGACATCAGGTGAAGGAAAAATAAATAATTTAAATTAGCTATTAGAGACCGACATACTTATTTAATGATTCAAAATTTTGTTTTCTATATATTTTTTTTTCCCATTCCGTTGCTACTTTGTTACCAATTAACTAAGTAAACAAATTTTCTGTATCAACTTACTCTGATAATCATTTTTTATTTGTGTTATATAGTTAATAACAAAAGATAAAAAAGAGTGCTATTGCTAGTAAAGTTTTCCAAAGAAAAAAGTTTCAATACTAAAAGCGAAGTAAAACCATGGATGCTACAGCCCCTCTATTAAGTCCTAGTGCTAGGCCACATGCGATTTCTATGTATTCTGCTGCTAAGAGAGACATCATATACGTTTGTGCTTCTTCTCCATTACATACTTTCCTAATATTTGTTCCATTGGGTATAATTTGGGGTTATCTGGAATTGTCACATACATGGACTTTCATCTTTAACTTTTTGGCTATTATTCCATTAGCTGCTATTTTGGCTCATGCTACTGAAGAACTCGCCGATAAGGCTGGTAGTACCATTGGTGGGTTGCTTAATGCCACTTTTGGTAATGCTGTTGAATTGATTGTGTCTGTTATTGCTCTAAGAGATGGTCAAGTCAGAATTGTGCAGGCTTCTATGTTGGGTAGTTTGCTATCTAATCTGCTTTTAGTTTTAGGTTTCTGTTTCCTATGCGGTGGTTACAATAGACTACAACAAACTTTTAACCAAACTGCAGCTCAAACCATGTCTTCTCTATTGGCCATTTCTTGTGCTTCTCTACTGATTCCAGCAGCATTTAAGGCTACTTTGCCTCATGGTAAGGAAGACTGGATTGTTGATGACAAGATCTTGCATCTATCAAGAGGTACATCTATCGTCATCTTAATCGTCTACGTCTTGTTCTTGGTTTTCCAATTAGGCAGTCACCATTCAATTTTTGAACAACAACACGAGGAGACTGATGAAGTCGTCAGTGAGTTGTCTATTAAACCACACCAGACTTTGAGCATCAAATCTGCTATGTGGTTCCTACTCGGTTCTACAATTCTCGTCTCTATCTGTGCTGACTACTTGGTTGGAACCATCGATAACGTTGTTGCCTCTACCGGTCTGTCGAAGACATTCATCGGTCTGATTATTATCCCTATTGTCGGTAACGCTGCAGAACACGTGACATCCGTTATGGTTGCTATGAAGGACAAGATGGACCTTGCTATAAGTGTTGCCATTGGTTCATCTCTACAAATCGCTTTGTTTGTCACACCATTTATGGTTCTTTTTGGTTGGATGATCGATGTGCCAATGACCTTAAACTTTTCTACATTTGAAACAGCAACCCTTTTCATCGCTGTCTTCTTGTCTAACTACTTAATCTTGGACGGTGAGTCCAACTGGCTAGAGGGAGTCATGTCTCTGGCCATGTACTTACTAATTGCAATGGCATTCTACTACTATCCAGATGCCATGGTTGACTCCAATTAGTATACTGGTTTGATCATGATTAAACAACATGCAAAAAATAATATGAAAGTGTATCTGTGTAAAGTGATACACCACATTCTTTATATCGGCTTCTTTTCCACTTTTTTGTTTTTTACTCTCTAATTTAATTTATTTAGAAATACAATATACCATGATATCTGTCACGTGAAAACAGTAACGCGAAAGTTCTGGTTTCTTATGTGGGGCCAGCAAGAGAATATAAATGGCTAAACTTTTCGCGTCAAGGTTCCCAGCCATCTTGAAGGAAGCGAAAAATCTTCCAAGAAAGAAAAAAAAGAAAAATGGCGCTTCTAACATTCCGTAGTAGAAATTAGAAAAAACTAAAAAATTAAAAATAGAAAAGCACTTAAAACAGGTACCTGCGCAACTCTCTGTGGCCCCACCCAATTTTTTTTTTGGTCTTCTTCTTGTTCTAGCCATTTATCTGTTTCTCTTTTTTTTTTTATTCAAGAAAAAATTTTTTGCGTTCGTTGCATTTCCTAAATAGGAATATAGAAGGGTTCTACTGCCATAAAAAATGGCGGGTTTCCTTTCAAAAAATTTAATTTTTTTTCGCGGTGAGAGGAAGACGAAAAAAATAAGTGATCTACACTATCTGTACGCTGATTTGTGTGCCGAAGCAGCAATTTTTGAAAACCTTCCCAGCACTTGCATATCGAACAATCACAAAAAAAAAAAGAAATTCTGAGTTAAGTGTACGAGGGTTTCTGTGGACTGCATGGCAGGTCTTATTTTTCAATTTTGCTAAAGAATAAGCAATTGTGCTAGAAAACCGTCAATTTTTTGTGTCTGACATCGATAAACTATTGATTAATGGCAACCACCTTTCCCCGACAGTACTGTTGAAACAAGAAAGCTAGAAATCAAGATGGAAGGGTTTTCTAATTCTTGCTGGGTTGCAAATACCGCAGCCATATCTATATATATTTTATAATTATAGCAAGAACAGAAAAAAAAACTTTCTCTATTCCTATATATAAGTCTTTCATAAGTTGAAGAGTTAACGACTCACGTAACTTTCTTTCATTTTAAATCCTCAAAGGCTAATAAAAACAATCATCCCTATTGACAACAAAAAAAACATTTACACTCATTTAATCAAATTATAATAATAACTAAATTGAATTCACCTCCAAAAAAAAAAACTTATAAAAAAAATGTCTGATTTAGAGGCTCTTTTACAATTCAATCGCAGACCAGTGTCCCAAGATATGATCAAGTACCTCTCTAGATCCACAGAGAGTATTATACAGGTTCGCGAAACCAACAGTATGATTGATGCTGCCATTCCTGCGCCAAAACTGGATGTCTTCATATCACGTCTAGTTAAATATTCAAATGTTCAAACACCTACTTTGATGGCTACTTCCGTATTTCTCTCGAGATTAAGATCAATTATCCCTGCTAACGTGTATGGTATTGAGACTACAAGACACAGAATCTTTTTAGGTTGTTTGATCCTGTCTGCCAAAACACTTAACGATTCTTCTCCATTGAACAAACATTGGGCTTCTTATACTGATGGCATTCTTCATTTAAAGGAGGTTAATACCATCGAACGTGAGTTGCTGGAATATTTCGAATGGAACCTGACTATAACAACAAACGACCTAATCAATGTTCTGGCACCTTTCTTGAAGCCAATCAAAGAACAAATCTTGAGATCGAAACAACAAGATCTGCTGCTATTCAATGCACCAACGCCATCTCAATTAAAATCATACATGCATTCTCCACAATCTCGTTCTTCCTCCTACAACTCCATCCCATCACTTTCCACATCTAGTACGATGTCTACACTAAATTCTTCTAAATCTAGAAGTTCTTTGAACTACAATAACTACAGTAAAGTACAAACAATACCCGAAAATGAAGTCTCTCCAATGGGACAAAGAAAGACTAGTCTTTCTAACTTGGATCCAAACAAATATGCCAATGATTCACTAACAGATAGAAGAAAATCTAGTAGGCCTATTATTTTGAAGACTGGTTTAGATAAGCCAATTAACCATGCCCCTGTAAAAATAAAAAAATCTAGCTGGACTAACTTCTTTAGATGATTTAGCTCAAAATCATAAAACGATTCAATAATTAATGAAAATTAGAAAAAAAAGAGATTACTATCTGAGATAGAAAATGCTCCTCTTTAATTTTTAGTCCTCTAACGTTTAAGTTATGTTAGCACTGGTTGTGACATAATTGCAGGCTTATTTGTTTTTATTTGCCCTTTTTAATTCCCTATTCAATTCATTCGCTTAATTCTTTCATTTTCAAGCTTCATTTTCGAGCATTAATTTACTGATACCACACTCATTATTCTCTATTTAATTTGCTGTTTAATGTACAAGACACTGATATTCGTTGTTTTTCACTCTCACTCTCACTTATAACTAACTATTTTATAGAATTACTTAATGTTATCAATATTACCAATAAGATTGGATTTCTAATTGTTTCTCTAATACATTTATCAAGTATGAAATTAATATATAATAAGATATTATATACCGACGGAAATATTTATCACTTTATCCAGGTTAATTTCTTTTTTTCTAAAAATTTTGTTTTGAGAATAAAACAAAGAGCTAAAAAACAAATATGTTCTAAGATTGTAATAAAATTACTCCTACACCCTACCTTATCACTTAACTGTACAAGTCGTCATCGTCATCACCAGCAGAACCGAAAGCGGCACCGGAATTACCAGAATTACCGGCATTAGCGGCGTCTGCATTAGAATCACCGAAGTTGAAGTTACTGAATTGACCTCTTGAAGCCTTCATTTGTTGTGCGTAGGCTTCATAACGACGCAATTCAGCATCAGAAACGGAACGCTTAGCAGTCTTCATAGCCTCAGCAAAGTGCTCTTTGGTAATATATGGAACTGGGTCGACAACCTCAGTTGGTTCCTTCTTGACATCTTCCATGTCAACGTCACCACCTTCTGCCTTGATAGCAGCCTCTTCAGCAGCAAGACGTTCTCTATGAGCCTCAATAGAGTCCTTGATGGCGTATTTAGCAGATCTTTGTACAATGTAAGATAAATCGGCACCAGAGAAACCTTGGGTAGCCTTGGCAATAGCCGTTAGATCCAAACCTGGCTCCAATGGAGTGTTTCTCAATTGTGCTTGTAGAATGGACAATCTAGCTGGTTCATCTGGCAATGGAACATAGATCAATTGATCCAATCTACCAGGTCTTAGAATAGCTGGATCAATTTGATCTGGTCTATTGGTAGCACCAATAACAAAGACGTTCTTCTTGGCGTTCATACCATCCATTTCAGTCAGCAGTTGGTTAACAACTCTATCAGAGGCACCACCGGCATCACCGACGGAACCACCTCTAGCCTTGGCAATAGAATCCAATTCATCCAAAAAGACAACTGTTGGTGCAGCAGCTCTGGCCTTATCGAAAATATCACGAATGTTAGATTCAGATTCACCGTACCACATACTTAATAATTCTGGACCCTTAACGGAAATGAAGTTAGCAGAGACTTCAGTGGCGACAGCCTTAGCCAATAGAGTCTTACCAGTACCTGGAGGACCGTAGAACAAGACACCCTTGGATGGGGCCAAACCAAACTTGGTATATTGGTCTGGATGCAGAACTGGGTATTCGACAGTTTCCTTCAATTCTTCCTTGATTTCGTCCAAACCACCAACATCGTCCCAAGTAACGTTAACACTTTCGACAACAGTTTCACGCAGAGCAGATGGGTTAGAGTTACCAAGAGCAAATCTGAAGTTGTCCATGGTGACACCAAGAGAATCCAAAACTTCGGCATCAATTTCATCCTCTTCCAAATCAATCAAGTCCATCTTTTCACGAATTTGTTGCATGGCAGCTTCAGAACATAGGGAGGCAATATCAGCACCGACATAACCATGGGTCTCAGCGGCCAAGGTCTCCAAATCGACGTCATCAGCTAGCTTCATGTTTTTGGTGTGGATACGCAAGACTTCTAGTCTACCAGTAGCATCTGGGATACCGATATCAACTTCACGATCGAATCTACCGAATCTTCTCAAAGCTGGGTCGATAGAGTTAGGTCTGTTGGTGGCAGCAATGACCACAACGTTCGATCTAGCCTTCATACCGTCCATCAGAGTCAACAATTGGGAGACAACTCTTCTCTCAACTTCACCGTTAGTCTTGTCTCTCTTTGGAGCAATGGAATCGATTTCATCAATGAAGATAATGGCTGGGGCGTTCTTCTCAGCCTCTTCGAATGCTTTTCTCAAATTGGATTCAGATTCACCGGCCATCTTAGACATAACCTCAGGACCATTAATCAAGAAGAAGAAAGCACCAGTTTCATTGGCGACGGCACGAGCCATCAAAGTTTTACCAGTACCTGGAGGACCGTACATCAACACACCTCTTGGTGGCTTAATACCGATGGCCTTGAACAGTTGTGGATGTCTCAATGGCAGCTCGACCATTTCTCTGATCTGGGCCATTTGCTTACGACAACCACCAATGTCATCGTAACCGACTTCGTTCATATTGTTTTCTTCGTCTTCACGGTTGATTGGCTCACCTTCCCAGTGGATAATGGTGTCCTGGGCGACAACGGCGTACTCCTCAGGCTCGACATCGACAACCTTGAACTCCACGGCTCTCATACCACCACGAACGATGAAATGGTCGCCCTTTCTAACAGGTCTGTAGGCCTCAACAAAGTATGGCTTCAAGTAGACGTCGAAAAGGTTACCGGTAAGACCCTCGATAGTGTCGGCGATAGGCAAAACGGAGATTCTGGTGGCATACTTGATGTCTGGACAAGGGTGGATAGAGACCAAGTCACCCAATCTGATGCGCAGATTGTTTCTAACAACACGGTTAACCCTACAGGCGCCATCCTCCAACTCATCATCGATCAACACAATCAGCACGGTGTCCTTACGCTTCTTACCCTTAACCAGCACGGAATCACCTCTAAACAACTCCAACTTGTCCATGGTGTTGGAATTGATAGCAATAACACTGTTGTCATCATTGGTGGCGTCATCAACCACCAGCGTGTTGTCCTTCTTCTTCCTTCTCAAAATAGCAGTAGCAGTTCTGTCCTCTTTACTTGGCTCAGCACCAGAGGCATCTAACAAAGGCTTATGTTCTTCACCCATTTTTTTTTTCCCTTAATTGTTTATACTGGCTTTCTGAAGTCTTAGATCTAATTGTTAATGAACCAACCCCCCCCTTCTTATATGAAATACCGTTTCGAGACTTCCCTTTCCCTCCTTCTCGCTGTTGTGATCCCACCACCACCTCGCTAACTACATAATTATTACCCTGCCCAAGTCGGGTGTTTTTTTTCGCCACCGATAATTTTACCCGGCTATTGTTTCTTATTTACCCGGGTTTAACATTCTATTTACCCAGCCTCTTTTTAAGGGGTGTGTGGGTTTGTTGTTGGGGGCATTGTTCACGTTCACCTCGTGCTATACACGTACACTACGATGCTGGATTGGAAAAGGATTTGTGAGATCGTGTTAGTATCTTTTTTAATGCTGATCAAGTTTCGTAAGAACCCCACTCCTTTAAAATATTACTTCTTGATGCAAATTGGTATTATCTGATTACAGATGTAGTGTTTTTACATAAATACATCTCTATATGTGCATCTCTTTATGTCAAACATCTCATTACATGGACGTATGTAACGATTATGGAGAGAGAACAAAAGGATTGTGTTAACGTTACACTTACATTTTATATATATACTCATAAATTACTGCAATCGTTTCAATTACATTTTATATACTAAATTACTGCAATCTGGATAGCAATTCTTTGTGGAGTTGGGCCAATTGGTCCATGTCGGCCTGCTTTGCTGGCCATCCGACGACCAGACCGGTCTCGGTGTCTGGTTTTGGGATGATGTGGAAGTGGACGTGGTCAACCTCTTGGTGGGCGATTCTGCCGTTGTTTTGCAGGATGTTGTATCCTGTCTCCGTGGTGTCCAGTTCAAGGGCCTTGGCTATCTTCTTGGTGATTGGAAGGATCTCAGACAAGTACTCGTCTGGGATGTCGTGTAGCTTGGCACCGTGCCATTTTGGGATGATCAAGGCATGGCCACGGGATGTTGGCTGGATGTCTAGGAAAGAGAAGACACGCTCGGTCTCGATCAGCTTGAAACTAGGGATGTCACCTTTATATCAAAAAGACACATTTTTTTTTGCAATTGAGCATGGAAGCTCACAGTACAAATACAAAAAAAAAAATAACAACAACATGTTAGTAAGTGTTCGTCATAGTTACACTGTTTCAACCCCAAATTTTTTCAGAACATACCCTTGATGATTTTGCAAAAGATGCAGGCAGCGTCGTGAGCAACAGAAGTGGACATTTTTCTTTGGTTTTTATGAGTTCGATCTGTACTTTTACTAACCTGAAGTAAAAGATAAATTTGTTATTTGATTCATATAAATTTTAGGGAAGCCTGCTCTTTTAAGATGCATTTCGGCTCTTTTTGACTCTCCAATTTTGATTTTTGAGTAATAGGGCATCACAAGGGACGTTCGAGATCATGCGTGAATGGTACAGTTTATTTATAAGGGGAAAGTCCGTTCTTAGCATTAGTAATCACTACTCTTAAACTCAAAAATACAACAGGAACGAAAACATGGAGCAAGAATTCTTCAAATTGAACAACGGGAACCAGATTCCATCTGTGGCCATTGTCGGTACAGGTACCAAGTGGTTTAAGAAAGAGGAGACTGAGGAGAACTTTAGTGCTACCCTAACGGAGCAGATCAAATATGCTCTGACATTGCCAGGTATTGTACATATCGATGCTGCTGAGGTTTATAGAACCTACAGAGAAGTTGGTCAAGCATTGCGTGAGACTAAAAAGCCAAGAGACCAGATCTTCATCACTGATAAGTTCTGTACACAGGAACCTTGGTCCAAAAACCCTGTTGAAGCCCTAGACAAGGCTATGACCAAATTGGGTGTTGAATACGTCGATCTGTATTTGCTACACAGTCCATTCATCACTAAGGAACACAACGGATTCACTTTTGAAGAGGCATGGGGTTACATGGAGGAACTTTACCACTCTGGTAAAGCCAAGAACATTGGTGTCTCTAACTATGCCGTTGCAGACCTTGAGAGATTAATGAAAGTAGCAAAGGTTAAACCCCAAGTTAACCAAATCGAGTTCAATGCCTTCTTACAAAACCAAACCCCAGGTATTTACAAGTACTGCAAAGAACACGATATCCAATTGGAAGCCTACTCACCATTGGGTCCATTGCAAAAGAAACCTTCTGACGGTGACACCCAACCATTCTACCAGTACATAAACAAGGTGGCCGACAAGTATAACAAAACCCCCGGTGAGATCTTGCTACGTTGGGTCACTAAGAGAGGTATCGTTGCCGTGACAACCTCTGAAAAGAGGGAAAGAACCAAACAAGCTCAGAATTTGTTTGCTTTTGATTTAACCAAGGAGGAAATTGATGAAATCACCAAACTTGGTCTGCAACATGAACCTCTAAGACTCTATTGGACCGATGAGTACAATAAGTTCAACTCTGAGTCGCAAAAGGCATAGGTATATGACTCAAAAAAATATTTTTGTTTGAGTTATTTATTATTTAAGTTCTAACTAAGCCAATGAAAAGATGAATACAATTTATATAAAATGAAATAAAATAGTTCTTGTTTTTTATATATCTCCCAAGTTTTGATGTATTTCCCTTACACTTGAGAATATGGAGGTGGTGCGGTGACTGATTCATTTCCGCCTTCCCGACCCTCTGGGTTATCCAATAAAGGTGTTTGGACATCAAATCCTCTGTTGCTAGTTTCACTATCCTCCGAAACAAAGACATTTCCAGCTTCTATTTCCTTTGCTTTTTTAGATTTGTTGTCTTGTTCTGATGGTGTGGGTGTAGATGAGGATCCAGATTTAGATACTGGAGCCGGTGCTACCATGTCATTAGGCTGGAAAGGAGCTTCTGGTAGTGGATTAGGACGTAAATCCTCACCAACTGTGTTTTGGTGCTGAATCAATCTTTCTCGATCTTCCCACCCACGTTGGTAAAAGCGTGAGAACTCATCATATTGCGCATCACGGCTTGGACTGGACTTAATGATATAATATATAGCATGTATGACACCTGGAACACCACCCACTACTGTAAGTATCACATTTAACCACAGTTCTGCAGATGCTAGACCCGACCTAAGCCCAACGGCCACAGGTGGTAAGAAGAAAGCCAATATTATCAATAGAAAATCCGAGAATGTACAACAGCTGTCGCTCATTTTTGTTATATAATTGTAATTTATTACTTTTTACAGGTCTTAAAACAACTACAAACACTCTTTTCACTGAACTTTGGGTTTTATTTAAGTTGAGATGATCTTGTTCCCTATCTTACTTCCCTCTCTACATGCTTTCCTTTTTTCAAATCAAGGCTCATTTGTTCCCAACAAAGTCAGCTGATTCACATAAGCCTTCTTTTGCAGAACTGGTACCAAAGTTCTGTGCAGAGAAGACTAATAAGTACTCCATTAGTAGTACTAGATGTGTATATGGTAGCACTTGTATTTATGTACTTCCTACTCTCTTTTATACTCTACGATAAATCAGCAATGAGAACATTCCACAATGGCTAGGAAGCTGTTCCGGAATAAAATTTAATCTAAAGAACCAAATTTACGTTTTCATTTTGGTTACATAGCAGTTTCTGTAATAATAATTTGTTGATAACAACACTATGTTTTCTGGTAAGTTGTAAGCTATATAAGATGTTTTCGTTGTAACAACGGAAATTTCACTAACTACATAATACTGCTAATAAGTCCGAGATTTCAAGATCCAATATGGTCTCTTGGCCCAGTTGGTTAAGGCACCGTGCTAATAACGCGGGGATCAGCGGTTCGATCCCGCTAGAGACCATTTATTTTTTAATTTTTTTTCTTAAAATATTGCTACTCTGGTACAACTTTGCTGCAAACGGTTAAAGCTTTCATTATTAATGCTATTCGAATGTTTTCATGTATATGTCATTAAAAAATTGCGTTAGTTGATCTATCTATCAATAATTAAATTTGTATAATAAATTATTACTCTCTATTTTTTTTTTTTTTAGCGTCTCTTTTGGTCTCTAAACGATTTACTGTTTTTCTTTGAGTTATTCCATTTATTGCTTCTTGATGGACCGCTAGGTAAATCGTCATACATATTATCTCTTCTACCATTACTTTTAGGTCTATTACTGTTATTGTTGTTATTAGACTTTCTATTGTTTCTCTTATTGCTGCCAAAATCATTCCCTCTGTTATTGCCATTCCCTCTGAAGTTGTTATCATTCCCTCTATAGTTGGAGTTACTATCGTTCCTTTTATTGTTGGATCTTGGGAAATCCAGTGGACTTCCACCTTTTTTCTTGTTTCTTTTATTTCTACTGTCTTTCTTCATCTGCGTGTTGTCCCATTCATCATATATGCTATCGTCGTATTCGTAATCGTTGTAATCAAAATGATCATTAGATGGATATTTCTTGGTTCTGTTCCCACTGTGGTTCTTCTTGTTCTTCTTCTTCCCCCTCTCTTCATCAATGTGTTTGTAGTACCTACCCCGCAGATCATCGCCAAGATTATTACCTGCAAATGCGCTACCATCATCATTCGGTACTCTTGATGACCTTCTTTGGTTACAATCATCACCATAGTGCCCTTGTCCACCACAGTTATAACAATAAATCTCCTCGAATTGTAGTTTCAAGTCCTTCTTGCTAATATTCTCTCTCAATAGGTACGATCTCCAGATGGAAGGACATCTATCTCTACCATGTCTCTTACTGTTACATAGTGTACAAAACACTCTTTTCCACTTATTGGGACATTGTGAACGGTAGTGTCCGGTTTCGTTACAGTTAGCACACTTGATGGCCTTGGGACAATGCTGAGAGTAATGGTCATCCATAGAACCACAAAACGTACATATCACATGTGGACAGTCTCTCTTAAAATGTCCTCTCTGGGAACAGTTCCTACACTTTGGTTCAGGCTCCTTAATACCTTCTGAATCTTCCAGGCCGAAATAACGTCCTTCACCACGCAACAAACGCAACTCATTTGGATCTGTACCCACCTGCTCAATAGATGGCGCAACAATTTTCATGTCATCATCATTTATAGGATTGGTATCTTTTACAAACGGAAGAGTATCCATAGTCTCCACCTCAGAAAGTGATGTCATCTTTGTTAACTTTGAGAATATGCTTCAATAAAACGATAATCCACGCAAAAAAAAAACAGCGAAAACAACAAAACTAGTAAACCAACAAAAATAACGTATAGTATTGCTAATTAAGTGTTAAAACCTGCTAAATTTTCAATATTTCTGTTTGAATAATATTGCATTTTCACTGAAAAAAATTTTTTTCAGTGAAATTTTTCATCATTTTTTTTGCAGATTAAGTCAAAAATTTCAAAAAATTCCAGCTTTTCTACGGGGATTTCTATGGAATTTGAAAAATTACAAAAAATGAAAATAAAAAAGCGATGCGATGAGCTAAGCTTTTTAAAGGTTCAGATAAAAATAAAATCAATGCTGATGCATAGAAATATGAACTGAAGACTAAATAATTAAGAACAGTTTAAGAAAAATGTCGCTGGCCGATATTCTTCCTAATGATATAACGAAGATCACGAATTTTGAGTTCACTGGTGCTAGAGGTTCCAGAGAAGAAACTGTGTTTACAGCTCTTAAGAACGAACCGTGGCTGAATAATGTGGATACTCCGCAGATACTTGATAAGAAGATGCTTACTACCGATAGAGATTTACTTTTCCAGGTGATGATGATTGAGAATATCAGCAAGTCTAAATTGTCACAGGTAGATGATATGAAAAGCAATATAGATCCGAAGAACCAGCGAGTAGATAGACTCAAAACATCAGCAAACATACCCAATAAATCATACAAAGTCATCAATGAGGTTAATATTGAAGATGATGAAATTGCGAACTCTGATATGACGAGTTCCTTTGCTGCTCAAAAAGTAGTCTATAAATTAACTATACAAAGTAGATCAGGCAAAATATTTTTTGCTTTAAATCTTAAGCCAATACAATGGGCATCCAGTGCCCTAGGTGCAAAAATAGTGATACGAAAGGGAGCATTGTTCAATCGAGGTATGTTTATTCTGAAAGACATCGATGTTATGTTTTTAGGTGGTATGATAAGAAGTTGGAATGAGGACAAGGATCTCAAGCTAATGGATTATCTGGAAACCAAAGCAAATGATGAGAACGACCAACTGATCGCTTTAAAGGAGTCAAGAAAGAGAAAAAGGTGAACATAAAGGATGCCCAGCAAATCACCGATGGTTTAGGAGAGAAAAAAAATAGTTAATAATATGTAAGTAAATATAATCCACGATATATCAAAAAATTAACAAAGCTGGAAAGGTGCTTATTCAAGAAGCATGTCCCATAATTCGTCTGTCTCGATAAAATCGTGATGAACAATAGAGACCAAGCAGTAGTTAGAATAGACATCTCTTAATAAGGTGTTTGATGGGGTATTCCTAGGAAATAGTTTTGACCATTCAAACCAAATGCTAAATGCTTCATCTCTCCATGCTTTAAAAGATTCTTCTTCAATGATTGTGGTCTGGATTACCTGACTGTTTGGAAAAACACCCCATGTTACTACATTTGAACTATGAGGATCAAGATTAGTTTCGAAGGACCCAGATGAGTTGCCTGCGTAGTAACTAAACTTCCGGCGGCCATAATAATCTAATTTGGGCTTTAAAACCGTCTCCCATTGCTGTTGGTTTACAAACATTTCAATGAAAGCCTTCTGGTACACATGTCCCTTGTTTGGACCCCAACCAAATATCTTATCAGAACTTGGTGATGCATTAGTACACGGCTGAGAAGCCAAGGTCAAATAACCTCTATGGTTTAGTTGGATAAGTTCTTCTTGGATCAATGCAGTTTCTGCCGATAAACCTAAATCACACCATGGTAGGGCGTGAATAGAACCTTCTAAATATTTTACGAATATTATCTTTAAGTCTCTGATACTGATTGGTGAACCCCACAATTCATATGCTTTTTTGGTACTTACTTTCAAAGATGGACCGTACCCATCGATTTCACCGTAGGCAGGAGACCTTGAATCACCAAATCTACCGTTGGGAAATTCATCCCAAGTGGCGTCTCTACCAAGGATACCTGAACCACTAGAAATGGATACGACCAATTTCTTTGAAGGAAATTCTGCAGATTCACCTCTGTCCGTCTTACCACGGCTAATAATGGCCCTATTATGCATAACATCAGCTGAAACAGAGCTAGATTGTCTTCTTCTCTTAAACTTGGCTGGATTTTCTGCGTGAGAGTCCACCAAGACAATATCACCATCATTGTCTTCCTGGGTTATAGCCTCATCTTGCTCATCCTCGTTATCACTATCTTCTAAAATCTTGGACAAAGTTGTAGACTGGGATACAATCTGAGCCACAGCTTTTTCCAAGTTCAGTGTATAGAAATGAAAACATTTTACTCTTCCATCAGTTTTGTCATGAATTTTTTCAATAATATCTATCAGTATCTCTACACCTATGGACTTCACGATACCATCATCGTTTTGAATTTCAGTTGGGAACTTATCAATAATTTGCTGAGGAATACTTGCATGAGACAATCTTGCAGCTCTATGGAATAAACTAAATGAGTTTATCGGCATTAAACCTGGAAACACAGGAATATCAGTCGAGATTCTTTCACGGAAAAGCTTTTCAAAATTTAAAAACTTGTCAACATCGTAGAACAGTTGGGTGATAACAAACTCAGCACCGGCATCTATTTTCTCCTTCAAATAAACCAGATCCTTCAGCGGATCTTGCTCATTACCTTCAGCTTCACCTTCACAATGACCCTCTGGGTATGCAGCTACACCGATACAGAACTCATCGCCATAATTAGCCTTTATAAATTTCACTAAATCGACGGCATACTGAAACTGAGGCTCTGGAGCCGCACCTTCACTGCCATTGCTGTGCCATTCATCACTTATAGGGGCATCACCACGAAGAGCCAATATATTCTTGATACCGTATTCACGACAGGCATCCAGCGCCTCAGTGATAAGCTGCGTATCCATATTCGTGCATGTAAGATGCATACAGATAGGCACATGCAGGTCACTCTGCGCAATTTTCGCAAGCTCTAAGGTCTTCTCCGCCGTGCTACCACCAGCACCCCAAGTTACAGTAACAAATAACGGGTCTAGCGCAGACATACGCTCCATACGTTCCAAAAGGTTCCTCTTACCTGACTCAGTCTTCGGAGGGAAAAATTCCAACGAGATCAACGGACCATCCCTCCTATTATAAACCTCCCTTATAGACATCACTTTATTTTGTTGTTCTGTGGTTTATTACCGGACTATTGGAGTAAATATGTCTCTTTTGTGTATTGTTATCAGTTTTGAATGTGTCAATGAGAAAACTTACGACAAAAAATTTTTTTAAAGCTGATAAAAAAATAAAATCGAAATTTTTTAAATTTTATGCGATGAGCTATCCCCTTGAATCTTTAAAACATGCAATGATTCAATAGCAGCAAGTATAGATCCAACTGTTTCTATTGCCAATACAATGCCTCAATTGTTTGTCCAGGATGATTCTGACGATGAGACCTTGCAATTAGAGCTATCCCAACAGCAGCAGCAAATACCTGTCATTGAGACTGCCCTGAATGAAGGCGAAGATATCTTGAGTAGTAAGGAAGCAGATGGTGAAGAGGCTGATACCACATTATATCCACTAATACCCGATGATGCCGATGAAACTGATCCTTATAAGCCGAATATTGAAGATATAAGGCCTGTCGATGTTCAGTTAAACTTGTCACTTCCATTTCAACAGCAAGTTGTGGAGAATGTGCTGGTATCAGATGACCCGCTAGTGCTCTTGGGGAAAGGGTTGGGACTAATTGCCATAGTTGCAAATCTGTTACACATTTTAGCAACACCTACGCGGATAAAAGGCCAATTAAAGAGGTCTTTAGTAATTGTTCTAAATGCTACAGCTGCAGAGAACAGGCAGATTGCAGAGGAACTTGAAGAGCTAAACTGGCTTGTGGAATCTCAGGACTCATCAGAAAATCAAGGATCCACTGACCCTCACATTGACACTGAACAGGAAGAAGAAGAGGATGACTTCAAATATTCTCGATTTAATGAAGTAACTGCAGATACATTAAGTGTTGAAAAGAGAAGACAGTTATATCTTAAAGGTGGTGTCGTCAGTGTTACCTCACGTATTTTCATTGTGGATTTACTCTCGGGGACTATTCACCCAAATAGAATAACTGGATTTGTGGTTCTAAATGTGGATAACATACGTTCTTTTTCAAACGAGTCATTCATTCTGGAAATGTATCGATCAAAAAATAACTGGGGATTCATCAAGGCATTTTCCAATAATCCGGAGCTATTTACAATGAGTTTTGCGCCTCTGATTAACAAAATGAAGGATCTTCGATTGAAAAATGTTCTTCTTTGGCCAAGGTTTCGAGTAGAGGTATCGACCTCTCTAAATTGGGATAGAATTTCTACCGGTCAAAAACACTCAAATAAAGTCATAGAAGTAAGAGTGTCACCGACCAACTCAATGTCACAGATACAATTCGGATTGATGGAATGCCTGAAGAAGTGTATTGACGAGCTGAACAGGAAAAACACTGAACTTTCCATAGAATATTGGAATATTGAGAATATTTTGGATGCCAACTTTATCAGATCTATTGATGCAATTATGGTACCGAATTGGCATCGTATTTCATTTGAGTCAAAACAATTAGTTAAGGATATCAAATATTTGAAAAGGCTCTTAAAGATGTTGTATTCCTGTGATGCAGTTGACTTTTACGAAGAAGTTCAGTTAAGTTTGGAAGCAAATAAGCCTTCATTAGCCAGAAAATACTCAGAATCTCCATGGCTTATGGCAGAAGAGTCTCAAATGGTGATTTCTTACTCCAGACAGAGGATATTTGATGGTGATAGCTATACCCTAGAAGAATTACCTAAATGGGAGCAACTTCTACGAATAATGGATGATATAACCTATGAAAAAAATACCAGAAATATTCAGGGATCGACTTTAATTGCTTGTTCAAGCAATGGGATTGCTAACCAATTAAGACAAATATTAAGCCTATCGGATAAAAAAGATGGACAAAGAAATGTAATGCTTAGAAAATTAGAATGGTATAAACTCCAAAGAGATGATCGGAAAAGAATGATTAAAGATGTGAAAAAGGAAGAGCAAGAATCCGAAATTCCTTTAATGGTTAGTCCTGCCTTTGCAAAAGAAGAAGTTATAACAAAAAGAAGGAGAACTCGTGGTGCAGCTGCTGTAGCAGCAGTACAAAAACTTCGTACAGCTGGCTCTGGTAATGATATCGAAGATGCAATCGAGAACTATGATTATGTAGAAGAACTTGGCAAAATAAATGATGGTAATGAGGATGAATTCATACAAGAATTATTCACAGATTTTCAAGAAAATGATAGTGAGGATAGGATTGACGATGAAGCGTACGAAAACTTTGAATCAAGCTCAATTTTTAAAGAGTTCCAACGCAAAGAAACTGAACTAACAGCAGATATTATGGCTAAAAGAAACCTAAACTATGATTACGTTGAGCGTCAAGATCAGGTTATTGTAGAAACATTTAATCGCCTTGGCACTGACATGACTCTTGAAGAGATCATGCCTGCCTACATAGTCCTATATGAGCCTGACTTAGCCTTTATCAGAAAGGTAGAAATATTCAGAGCTTTGAAGAAAGATAATCCACCTAAAATTTTCTTCTTATACTATGGAGATAGTATTGAAGAGCAGAGCCATTTAATGTCAATCAAGAAGGAAAAAGATGCCTTTTCGAAGTTAATTCGGGAAAACGCAGCATTGGCGCAAAGGTTTGAAGCCCCAGAAGATTTATCACATTTTAAAAATTTAGCTGATCGGAAATTGCGCTTATCGAGTTTGCGAAAGACAAATACAAGAGTAGCTGGTGGTCAAGAAGGTATGAAAGATTTAACACAAGATATTGTAATTGTAGATACAAGAGAATTTAATGCTTCTCTACCTGGGTTGCTATTCAGGTATGGTGTTCGTGTTGTCCCATGTATGCTCACTGTTGGTGACTACATTATATCACCTGATATTTGTATTGAAAGAAAATCCATCTCAGATTTGATTGGGTCTTTACAAAACAATAGGTTAGAATCACAATGCAGGAAAATGACAAGATATTACAAATACCCAACACTATTAATTGAATTTGATGAAGGACAGTCGTTTTCATTGGAACCATTTAGTGAAAGACGTTTGTTCAAATCTCGCGATTCATCTGCTGTTCATCCCATCTCTAACAAGCTTTCTCAAGATGATATTCAAATGAAACTCTGTAAATTGGTGATGAAGTTTCCAGGTTTACGAATAATATGGTGTTCGTCACCTTTACAGTCTGTTAATATTATATTAGAGTTGAAACTGGCAAGAGAACAGCCTGATCCAAATATTGCTATAAATATAGGGACGAATAGAGGTAAGACAACATCCTCCAAAAATGTTGCTTCCAATGAGGAGAATTTCAGAAAGTTATTAAGCTTACCAGTACTGTCCAAAATTGATTATTTTAATATCCGTAAAAAGGTTAAAACATATAGTAAGTTGAAAAAGTTGAGATTGGTGGACTTACAGAATATTGTTGGAAATGAAACGGTAGCAAAGCAGGTCTATGATTTTCTACAAAAGGAAGATGAAGAATCCTCGGAAGAGGAGATACTATTTTGAGAATATTTAGCCCAGGTGCTTCGCATCTGACTGTTTGAAACAATCAGTTTTCAAAAACAATAAACCACTATTGTACACACATTCAATGATATAATGTTACAATTTTTCGTATTATAATATATATTTTATATATATAGATCATGCTTCCTTAAAACTTACTGTTATTATATATGCTACCATGAAGATCCAATCTGATCATCCACATTTAGACATCACTTCATTTTTCAACTCGATCATACACTGAGTTTCTTGTAATACGTCAGGATGCAAGTATGGGTTAGTAATAACAAACATACTTTCAGCTTCACTTGGAAATAGTTCCGGGATTGTAGCTAGTCTTTCATATACTTCCAATGCAGATTCTTCTGAATTAACCTTCTCCTCAATCTCGATAGCCTTGTCAACTAGTAAATTAACTAGTTTCATGCATGAGGAACTTATTAATGGAGAAATGGTCTTTAATTCTGGGATTTCAATAACATTATGTTCCGTGGGTTTTGGCCATTCCACATTATCTTGCAAAAAGTTACTATATAACTTTGATAGGGCACGAAATTTAAACCCATAATTTTCGCGTGAGGTTAGCCATAAGAGGGGTAAATTCTTTGAAACTGTTTGTTCGTTTCCAGCACCCTGAATGCTCAAGTATTCAAAAATGATTAGAAGACAAGATAATGCCTGTGAAATCAATGGCGTAACTTGATAAACTAGTGATTGTGATTCACTTAATTGAGAAAATGGAATAACAGATAATAAAAACGAGACGACATCATTTAGTAACTTGACATTATCACCCTTACAGTATGCCTCTAATAGCTTCTTAGTCAATATTTCATCATTACTTAGCGATTCATCGCCCGAAGCTGTGCCACTGGAAAAAAGCAACTTCAAAAACATATCCCTAGTTGTTCTCTCTACAGATAGAAGTTTTGCTAACACATCTACTCCAAATGACTGATATTTCCCCCAGGATAATGAATATTCATTAAACGAAATCTCTTCGCTTCTGAAACTGCTGGCATTTTTCCTTGGTTCTCCAAAACTTAATATCAATGTCGTTAGTAAGAATAAATCAACTGAGGAGTGGATTGGTATCAAATGCGCAATATTTGTTAATGTGATGGCAATATCTTTTCTAAAATTCAATCTTTTCCTTTCAAATACAAACTTTTCATGATCCAAAAAAATGGCCCACAAAAGATCTGTGAAGAACCTTTTTAAGAACGGGCTGGAGGCTAAAATTTTTGCATTTGGTTCGGAGAATGAAACATTTCTCAAAATCATGCATATAGTTGAAATTTGATCAGCGACTAGAATTCTTGGATCTTCAGCTCCTTTCTTATTAACCTTTGTCAAGGGGCAATCTACCTCATCTTTCACACATCTCAGTGCAAGGAGATATGATGGGATATAAAGTTTGTTAGGAAATTGATTCTGAAGGTATTTGATGGGTGTAGGAAGTAGATCCCAGGAATCGGTAAAAGTTTGTCTTAAAGCTTCACTAACTTTGCTTGATTTATCTTCCTTTAAAGAAGTATCATCCACTGATGATAAATTAGTGTCATTATCAGAGATCTGCTTGATATTCTGGCCGGTGAGTGCGTCAACATTGAGAGTCTTTTCCTTGACACGCTTCTTCTTAGTCAAGGTCTCGAAAATTTGAAGAATTTTAGAGTCGGCAGTTGAGTATGTAGTAGCCATTTTCTCTAAAAATTTTTCAACCGGATAATCATTCAAATATGACAGCATGTTTGTTTGAACATTTCGCAGATCAGTATTATTGGAGCATATGTGGAATAATAAATTTATCCCTAGAATACATAGAGAGTCAATTATCTCAGGGTATTTATGAATCTCTAATTCAAGAACAGCATCAGAACTTGTGACTAGCAGTGTGTTTAATGCCACGTTAATCTCACCAATATTGCCAGTTTGCAAAGACATCGAAAGAGCGTGAATGTTTACAGCACCTAATTCAGGAGCAAACAAAAATATCGGCTTATTGGCATTTACCTTTTCACCAACTCTAGCAATATATTCGATATCATACCCGTTTGATCTTTGAATAACTCTTTTAGCTGGGTTATAGTTCCTGCATAGAGATCTTTTAAATACCTTAGGAAGTTTTTCAAGTTCAGATTTGAACTGAAGTTGGAGTTTTTGTTCAATGGCACGTCTTTGCTTTTCTTGCTGTTCTTCGATGTATATTTTCTGTCTTCTTTCTGCGTCTTCCATCATTTTCCTTTCCATCTCTAATTCCTTCTTAGTTTTCTTCTTTTGACGAGGCTTACGAGGCTTTTTAGCTACCTTCTTATTTGTATCCAAATTCATGACTCCTGTAGTTCCCATGGGCGTGCCAACCCCTGGAGTAGTTGCCATTGGGGTCGAAGCCATTGGTGTACCCATGCTACCAATTGGTGTTTCCGCGGTTTCTGCTCCCTGATTTTTCTTTTTTCTTGGCTCCTTCTTAGCCTTTACAGGTTGTTGTGGTTGAGGTTGAGGTTGATTTGGCGGTTGTGGAATTGCAGGCCCACCTTGCATAAGATTTTGGTTAGAAACTTGTCTCTGTGGCATTGGGATATTCCCTTGTTGTCCCTGTATTTGTTGCATATTCCCTTGCTGAGCATGTATTTGTTGTTGTTGTTGGACTTTTTTCAATATCTCCTGCAAAAACTGTTGTAAGAAGTACTTCTTAGCTTCTGTTTCCTTTTGTCCTTCTGGGGATTCCATATATTTTTCATATGGGTAGATAAGCTTATAGTAAATTCCTTCCAGTTCTTGAGCATTACTGATTTGCAATTTTTGTGCAATGAAGTTCCACTGTTGGTTTCTAGAAATCTGCTCACCACCACCGAGTTTTTGGGTAAACATGAACAAGAAAAATAGATTCACCTTTTTGCCTTGTACTTCAGGAATTGCCTGAAGTGGCATATTTATACGCTTACAGTTTTCAATTAAAGATTTCATAAACAATTCGTATTGCTTATTATTCAATTCCATGGAGATTTTTTGTTGTAGAGCTGGATTCAGATTTTGCAGAAGGGACTTTCTTTGTTGCGGACCTGGAGAGGCATGTTGGTTGGCAGGTGATTGACTTGCTTGCTTTTGTAATTGAGCTTGAGAAGCTTGTCTAGCCTGCTGTGCCTGCTGTGCCTGTTGAGCTTGCTTTGCCATTTGTGCTTTTTTCAATTGCTGTGCCTTCTGAGCCTGTTGTCTTTGAGCCTGCTGCTGCTGTTGTTGTTGTTGTTGTTGTTGTTGTTGTTGTTGTTGCGCCTGTTGTTGCTGCTGCAGTTGTTGTTGTTGTGCCTGTTGCCGTATCTGCTGCTGTTGCTGTAGTGCTTGAAACCTCTTTTGCTGTCTCTGTTGTAGTGCAGCAAGTATAGCAGCTCTATCCTGTTGGTTAGCATTTTGTAGGATCTGTGCTTCTCTAGCAGAGAGTTTACTGTTATTACTATTGGACCTGCCTGTATTTGAGCTAAACTTATCCTGCTGGGCCATCTGGTTATTATACGCTGGTGAACCATGGTTGGACAATATATTTTGTGGAGAAGAAGCTGAGCCGTACGGCATATTCATATTTCCTTGGTTTAGAACATTACCTGGAGTTGTAGCATCCGGTCCATTATCATTCTTATTACTGTTATTACCTCCAGCATTTTGGTTCTTATTATTATTGAACATCAGGATTTGCTGTGGTGTATTTGCATTGGATTGCATATTCGACATGGTCATCTGTGGAGATAGTGTTGTATTATTATTACTATTATTGTTACTATTATTATTATTGCTGTTGTTATTATTGTTATTACTTCCGGCATTGTTATTGTTATTAAAATTCATTTGTAACATTTGATTGTCCACAATAGAGTTTTTCGCTAATATTGCTTGAGGTGAAAGACTACCACTAGCAGGGAAATTACCACCAGCACTATTATTCGCGGAATTGTTATTCGTTTGCACATCAAAATTAGAACCTACTGAGGCCATGGGCGAATTTTGCATAAAATTCCCCGCAGCAGTAAATGGAGTGTTCGAGTTGGACCCAAAATTTCCACCACCAGTATTATTCTGTGATGACATATTCATATTATTATTACTCATATTCATACTGTTCCTCATGTTGTTGGTATTATTATTGCTACTACTCCTCATATTATTATTGGCATAATTACTGTTGTTGTAGAATCCGAAGTCATCCTGTTTCGACGGTTCATCACCAAACAACAAACCTGAGTTCATATCATTATTGAAAAATGGCGAGTCCATATTGTCATCACCAATATTCGAGTTAAAAAAATCCATCCTGATTTCTTATTTCGTTCTTTCCTCTTCAAACTGTGTATTGGATGCAATTCTTGCTATTTGTTGATTTTTGTTTTCTTAAAACTCACAAAAAAAAGGAAAATAAAAGCAAAAAATTGACGGAAAAAAGAGCAAAAAATTAGAGAATAGAGGATGCAATGCTTATTATACGTGATTCCTTGCTCCAGATAGACAATCCCTTGTTTAATCCTCCTGGTTTGGGACTAAAACTGGTGTGTTTACTGCTACCAAAAAAAATAGTTCCTTCTGTTCCTCCAAAAAAAAAAAAAACAGAAAGCGAAAAACCATCCCATCGGCCAAAAACAAAATAAAGACAAGCGTTCCCACCGGGTAACTCAAAAGATTCAGTAGAAGTATAAAGCATAATGGTTAATACTTTTAGCATTTATATAGGCAATATAATATATAAAACTATAAATGTTTTGTTGGTCATAAGCATACTGCTAGGACATAATGATATTGATACTTTTTTTTGCTATGTTATTATACATACATAATGAGAAACTCAGTTCAATACCATTTTTATCTTCGTTTCTATCTCAATGGTATCGTAGTCGGGTGGGAGTTTTGTGAGTGCATTTCTGAGGGACTTCACTATGGAGTTGTTCGTTTCAGATTCTACCCCGTGTAAAGTTTCGATGAATTCTGGCAAACTTCTGAAATTTGTGGCAATTTTCGTGCCTTGCATTGTCAAAGCGATCAAGAGGCTCTCAATGCCCTTTTGATAGTCGCCAGTCTTCACCAGGGTACTACCAAGATTGTAGCGCGCTCTAACAAAAGAGGGTTTGAGTTCGATGGTCCTTAGGTACGTCTTGATTGCCATCTCGTACTGTGAAGAGTTTGCCATAGTGGCACCAAGATGGTTCCAAACAATTTCATCGCGAGGGTCGTTTTCCAGTATCTTCTCAAAGCATTTGATTGAATTCTCTGGCCTGTTTAAAAGGTAGTTAATCAAAGCCAATGATGTCAATATATCCTTATCGTGATTAATATTTATTGGTGTAGATGGGATGTTTCTCAAGATATCCTCCAGTACTTCCTTTGTGTTTATTATGTTGAGCTCTTCACTAAAGGGTTCGCATTGAATACCTTTCAGTCTTAATATAGTGGTTATCAACCCAATGGATCTGAGCTTATCGCCCTCATTGATATGTGAGACTGCCAGCAGTTTCATTGCCTCTATATGGTCCGCGTCAAGTGCCAGCACCTGTTGAAACGCCTCGATAGCCTTGTCCTCTCTTTCATTCTGCAACTGAACCAGACCTAGTCTATACCACGAGTCTATCAAATGTGTTTGATCTTGTTCCTGTATTGCCGCTTCGAACGCCAGCGCTACTTCACTCAAGTTGCAGTTGTTCTCCATCAGAATACACCCGATCTCATACGCGCTAGGAATCTTGTACAAGTACTTGTTATCCTGATCAAACTGGTACGTGTTGTTGCTATTCAGTAGGTAGGATGAGGTAGAGTTATTTGAAGCAACAGACGTGGCTTTGCTGGACACATAGTCGTAGATGTTCTGGCAGTCCTCCTCCATGTCGGACGAGTAATGATACCCCACCATATCACTTGTGGTCTCGCTGGTCTCCAGCATCTCAAGCTCCTGCTCCATCTTCGCAAACTCGTTATCCCAATCAAAAACTTGCACACTTGCAGCCCTGCTCCGCTGTTTATAAGTCAGCGGCACATAGTTACTGGTGTGGTGGTACATCGCACTACCAAACCGTTTCCCATTACCCTTGTGTAGTCTCGCATGCTTGAACTCATTGACAAGACTTGTACTTGTATTACCTACATTAATATCTACCGCTACATCTGCTGCTACTGTTGCTGCCGCGGCAGCGGCAGCAGATGTAGCACTAGAGCTGGGTGCAGATGTAGTCCTCGTACTAACGAATAGAGGTGTCGGCAGTTTCCCACTGGGTCTTTCATAATCATTCACAAACTCCGCCTCTTTACCAAACTTCCTTCCACCCACCCTCCGGTCTTTGAACCGCACAGCATCGATCCTCTGACTCAATTGCAACACGCTATTCCCACCGTGACAATCCATCTTATTTGCTTTTTTATTTATTTCCGGGTGAGGCTGGAGAGGGGATGGGCCACCATTTTTGAAATTGGATCTCAAAAGTCTTGGTATTTATATGTGGGTGTATCTGAATCAGCCTTGCAGACTTTGCTGTCCCTCCCGGACTTAATTTTCTTATATCCCTCACTGACAATGGGGAAATCCCCTCCAACTTCCCCTCCTTCCTCCAATTCCCTCAGAAACCCCGCTAGTGGGAGAGGAAACACAAAAAAGTATCTCCAAAAAAAAAAAAACATTTAGGAGGTAGAAACACCCGCAGAGTAGCGAAAAAAAGCGTAAATCAAACACCTTGCCCTTAATTTTCAGGTTTTCCCTTCGTCTGCCGGGCCATCGCGAATAATCACCGAAAAAATAGAAGCGCAATTTCATTCTGAATCATACAGCGCCAGGACGTTCTGGTGCGACAGTGCCTGCGTTGTGGTGCGCACGAGCCTGCGTGTTGTGTGCGGGTGAGATTGGAGTACTGCGTGTGAGATGGAGGTCGTAGGACCGGATGTCAAGGGACTCGAGTTCGTGGGACCGGATGTCGTGGAGAGCAGGTGGACCATTGCGGAGATGGACTCATCCAATTTCTCTTGTTCGCGGAGCCGCTGGGATTCCGGGTCGGGGTCCTCGTGGGCCCATTTGACGAGGACGCCGGTGTCTGTGCTGGCCTTTGTGAGGGGCTGGTTGCTCATGGCTTCCTTGGCGAACTCTGCGTTGATCTGTGCTTTGTAGCGCACGAACGCGCAGTTCTTGGCTTCGACGTACCGCACGCGGTCTAGGGCGCCAAGCTGGCCGAACAGGTACCGGATCCTGCTCTCGATCTTGCGCGGGGTGACTCCGTCCTCCCCGCGCAGCGCGCCCGTGATGCCGCCGACGTACAGCGTCTTGTTCACCGTGTGGAAGCTGCCGACGCCGCCCATGTCCTCGCGGTTCTCGCCGAACTTCTCGCGGCCGAAGCAATCGAGCATCTGGTTCCCGCTGGTGGCGTACCGCAGCTGGTCCTCCTCGGCGGGCACGTGGTGCAGGTACGCGCACTTGTGTCCCAGCGAGCACATTCCCTTCGCGAAGTAGAGACAGAACTTCAGTGTGCCGGTGCGGTCGCCCTCGGTAACACCGCTGTCGCTCACGTCCAGCCTATAGGGGGACACGTACCGTTCCTGTCTGCCGGTGCCCTGTGACCACTTGTTATACCACACATTGAACGAGATACCGTTCTGTCTCGGAACTCCAGACGGTATGTCTTCCTCTCGTAGCTGCACAACAGCCTTCTTATCCTTCCAAGACATATTGTCGCTGTGTTGTTGTCCGTGATGTGGTTGTGCTGTATTGTCTGGTTGTGCTGTAATGCTGAAATAAAGTGCCAAAACCCAAAAAAAAAAAATTATAAGTGCCATGTGATTTTTGGTGCCAATGAACGATGGAAAATTTTTCTGTTGAAAAAAAAAATTTTTTTTTTCAGTTTTTGCGATGAGCTTTGCCCAAGAAAAAAAAAATTAAAAAGCATGATGATATTAGTGCTAACGTTTTGTGATACTCTCTCTTACTCCTGGCAAATCGAAACATCCGTCACAAAGAGTATTTTATAATGGCTAAGGAAAGTAAGGAAGATAACTATGAGGCTAGAATGCCAGCTGTTCTGCCATTTGCCAAGCCATTGGCTTCCAAGAAGTTGAACAAGAAGGTGTTGAAGACTGTTAAGAAGGCCTCCAAGGCTAAGAACGTTAAGCGTGGTGTTAAAGAAGTTGTCAAGGCTCTAAGGAAAGGTGAGAAGGGTCTTGTCGTCATCGCCGGTGACATCTCTCCTGCTGATGTGATCTCCCACATCCCAGTGCTATGTGAGGACCACGGTGTTCCTTACATCTTCGTTCCTTCCAAGCAAGACTTGGGTTCTGCCTCTGCCACCAAGAGACCTACCTCCGTGATATTCATTGTCCCAGGTAGCAACAAGAAGGACAAGTCCAAGGAAGAAGAATACAAGGACTCCTACAACGAAATCGTTAAGGAAGTTAAGGCATTGTAATCTGAATGAGAAACATCATCCAACGATTTATCTTTTTTTAAAGATAATAAAATAAAATTTAAAAAATTATTATTCAATGAAGAAAGCATTTACCCCCCAACCCCCCCATCATAAACGATCTTTTTCATTTATATATATCTTTATACCTCTTTATTATGTAAATTATCAATATTAAAACTCTTTTAAGAATCGAAATATAACATCACTGTTCTCTGTACCTGCTGCTTTGTATCAGCAATACTTGTGTATTGTATTACTTAAGTCACGTGGACATGTTTGTATAGCCAAAAAAATCAAAAAATTTGTGTGAGAAGACCTGGATAAAGTTATAATCAACATAGCATAAAACAGAATTGGACTGTATTGAAAGGCTATTACCACCTATCTGAAAGGAAGACCGTGTATATATTGTCGGAAGAATGCGATTTGTTTTGGATGAGCTTTATTCTGAAGACGAGGATTCCTCACTTGATTTGAAGTCACTTTCCTCGAGCTCGTCCCAATTGGAATATACAATCGTCAACGAATCTGATGACGAGTTTATACCGAGCTTGAAACTGCCAAAGCAGAAAGTAGTAATACAGAGGTCTAAACCTGTGCAGGAGGAAATTGAATTGCCTCCTCATCTGTCAAACCTTTTGAACAGCAAAGAGTTTAAGAAAGGTTTGATCGAGCAGGATGCTGTGCCGCATGTTGTACAAACATCATCACAAAGACTGCTGCCAAGTACTGGTGATAACAATTTGGTGATTGCACCCACTGTTAAGACAAAAGATGAAGTGAATGTACGAAAACTGGAACAGCAATTCACTAATTTACTGCTAGATAAGTTTAAGAATGTTGAAAATGAGAACAAAGCTATGGTTCAAGCGATTAGAAATGAAAGGAAACGTGCTGAAGAGGAAAAGAAGAAGATTGAGGAGGAACGTAAACGTAAAGCGGAGGAAGAACGTAAACGTTTAGAAGAAGAGGAGAGAAAACGTAAAGAAGCTGAGGACTTGAAGAAGAAACAACAACAGGAAGCTGAGTTGAAACAAAAGAAGGAGGCCGAAGCTAAGGCCAAGCAGATTGAAGAACAAAAAAGAAAGGAGAAAGAACTTCAAGAGAAGAAGGAGAAGGAGAAGGAGAAGGCAAAAGCTGCAACCACGAACTTTGATGAAATTTCTAAGACATTTTGGAAATATAAGGCAAAAATCAAATCAATTAAAGATGAGATTGTCATGCCTGTTAAATCTGCAGATAAGAATATCAGGAATATTTTGTCGAAACACAAGAGAAAGATTAACCCCAAATTTGGTCAATTGACTAATACATTCAGTCAACTGGCTAGTATACAAAATGAATTGAGTAACTTGATAGACCAAACAAAAGCTGACCAATTATCATATCTGTGGATATTGAACTTCATTGCGAAAGCCGTTGTTCACCAAGCAGAAACCGAGGTACGTGCCAAACCAGAAGCGTCTGTTCCATTAGGTAGATTGACATTATATCTCATGGTACGATACCCAGAATTTAACGAATTATTACTGGCTAGGTTTGTTAAGAAGTGTCCATTTGTCATCGGTTTCACTTGTAATATTGATACAGAAGAAGGCAGGTCCAATATGGGTTGGAAGCGTGATTCGGACGGTAAATGGGAAGAACCTACATCATATAATGAAAGAATTGGTGCCATGGCAACACTGTACTCTGTGATAACAAGACTACAACTGCCACCAGAATTTATACAATCTACACAACATCCATTGCCAATTTCACGTTCCTGGCAGATGGTAGCTCGTATTGCAAACACTCCATTAGACCTAATACAGGATACTCATTTCGTGGTCTTGGGTGCTTGGTGGGATGCAGCAGCCAAGGAGTTCCTACAAGCATACGGTACTCAGGCTGGCAAGCTTCTGATGTTAATAGGTGATACTCTAACTTCAGCTGTTTCCGATAGGAAGTACGTCGGTGCAGCAAGACTCAGAATCCTGTTAGAGTCATGGCAAAACAACAGCATAGATTGCTTCCCAGAAATGGTGCCTTGATTTAACTGTAATGCATTTAAATATAATATTACATATTTAATAATTATTTTAATTAGTATCGATCCCCATTGTTGCGATGAGCTTTTTTTTTTTTTTTATCAAAACAGCGTTTTTTTCACAGAAAATACCGCAGTGATCAGCTAAAATCACATGTCATTGAAAAAATTTTGGTTAATTCATTGAAAAGAAGGCTTTAAATAAGCTGTATTAAAAGGATTAAGTCATCCTCCAGCCTAGCAATTGAAAGGGCGATTGATAAGCAAACCTGGAATAAAATAAGATATAAAGGCGCTTTGATAAATTATGGGCTTAGCACGGCGATGGCTGTTCACAGCCTTGTTTTATTTTGTCAACTTTATAGCAGTTGTTCGTTATTTTGATAATGACGATAGGAGCGGCGGTGGATTTTATTCTAAGCTGGTGATTTTGACGGAATGTTTTATTATGCTGGGCATATTGACTTCAGATTATTTAACTCCTTCTCTTTCATTCATCTCAAGGGAAATACTACATATTTCAGATCGGATATCGGGGATGACATTGCTGGCACTTGGAAATGCTCTGCCGGATATCACTACCACATATCAGTCTATGAAACGTAATGCCACATCTTTGGCCTTTGGTGAGCTTATGGGTGGTGTTTTCTTTCTGTTAACTGTGGTTTTAGGAATTATTGGGTTAGTTTCTACAGTACGGTTTGAACCTACATCTCCATTTGGACACTATGCAGAACAATTCGACGAAAATATAAGGTCAAATGCTTATAGTAGGGATGTCTTCATGCAGGACTTGAGGGTGTTTCTCGTTATGATTGTGATCTCAACTTCATTCTTATTTGATGGGAGACTATACTTTTGGGAATGTCTTGTGATGGTGGTGGCCTATATATGTTGCGCGATTTATATGGTTTCAAGTCATCTGAGCTACTGTTCAACTAGTGAAACCAGTTCTGAAATTGGGGACGAGACGTCTCTAAGAGATGTCATTTTTGATAACATCTCCACTTTTTCCGGCGATAACGAGTCTATGTTACACAGCCCTACTATTATTGAACCGTTGATGAGTGATAATGATAATATTCGAATGTTTGAAGAAGGTGTGGATGTGAGAAGAAAGTATTTGCGTCGTGGAATTCAAAAATATCTGAGAACACATTATAAAGGTTGGGTACGGCTAACGTTACAAGATTGTTTAGATCTTTGGGAGCATTCAGATATCATAAATAAAGAAGGTAACCCAAAACTAGAAGATGAAGGTACCATTAGAGACCCAGATGACTCCTCACAGGATGAAGCTAATGATACAGTACCCGAACTTCCTCAGTTTGATCGAGTTCCTATGTATAAGAGGACTAAGAGAAGATCAACCTCCCTTGGTACAAACTTCGATAGAGACGATATTCCTAAAATTATTTATTCAGACTATACACTGCAAGGTAACGAGAGTAATAAGCAACAATCCGTTACACCAGAGGCACCCAAGTTGTTTTCTACCCCACAACCAAATCCAACAGCAATATTTGAAGGTAGACCACAGTCATGGAGATCATTAAGTTATGATCATCTAGGCGATATTCTTCAAGAGAGCTCTCGATCTCCAACTTATGGTAGTATTGAGGTGGATGATGAGGATATCAATGAAGAACTTCAAGAGATAATTAGTAAAGCAAGTGGTAACTCAAGAAAAAACAAGAGGTGGTATAATAATTCTAAACTAGTAAATTATCTTTTGAATCCAGATATCCATATGTCACCAACAGAGCTTACCACACTATTATTCAGCACACCAATATCGTTCCTTCTGGCATTGCTGATACCGAGCGAAGAGACAAGGGCTATGTGTAATAATAGTAATATTGTTACCACATTTCAACTCTCATTGGCGCCAATAATCTTCTCTTTCACGTTAGACAATATTTTTGGTTTTTATGTGTTAGCCATTATTTCAGTTTTACTGCTACTGATTTTCTCATTATTTGAGACACCATTACGGCTTTATCGTTTGGACATAATATCGGTGTTCAGTTTTATATTGTCGCTGGGAGGCATCTCCTACACTGTACATTTAATCCTAGACATTTTAACAAGCTGGGCAGAATCGTTTAATCTCTCTCAAACTGTTTTAGGTTTAACAATATTTGCTTGGGGTAATTCAGTTGGTGACCTTGTCTCCAATATTACATTTGTTCAACTTGGTGTTTTGGATGTTGCCCTGGGTGCTTGTTTTGGAAGTCCATTACTGTATATATTATTTGGTATTGGTATGGACGGTAGTATAATACTACTTAACCGACACGCCTTTAAAGAACGTAAGGGATTCGGGTCTTTGTTGACTAGTTACATCGAGTTTAAAGTTGATGCACACCTAATAAGTACTTGTATTGGTATTGTGCTTGCCTTTTTGGTTCTAATTATTGGTGTACCTTTAAACAGGTGGAGATTGGATTCCAAGATAAGTACGTTATTGTTATCGCTGTACGCTTTGATTACTTTCGTTAACATTATATTTGCATTGAAGTTCTAATGACAGGATAGATAAATTATTTATGCCTTTTTTTTTTTTTTGAATATTCAGACAGTAGAAAAATAAATAATTAAATAGAGAATTAATAAATAGGATAATAGATAAATTAAACTTAATTCCAATTCAATGAAATGTGATTTGTTTTGATTAACATGATGATTGTAAAGAAATAAAAAAAGGTACAAATAAACATTATTAAAAACAACGATAGAAGGGTATCTATTTTCCTTCGAGCTTTCATGCATTCATTTATTTTTATTTAGAGAAATCAATTACTGAAAGGTGAGTAGCATAGAGAATAAAAGAATTTTGAAAAAAGAAAAAAAAATTAAATAAAACTGTTAATAATAAAAATAAAATAAAAAGCAGGTAAGGATATAGTCACATAATTATTAATTTTTATTTTTTATTTCTTTACTTTTCCTTTCGTGTCTTTTCTTCGAGCTCATCAAAAATAAAAAAGAAGCAAATTATATTGAGTGGTCATTATCAATTCAACAAAAAAAATATCATGAAATGAAGAATTAAATAAAAAAAAAATCTGGTTATGTGCAGTTTTTTCATTAGATTTTTTTTTTTTTTCCCTTTTTACCTTCATTAAAAATAAAAATAAAAAAAGGAAAACGTTTCTTTTGTTGTAAAAGAAATAAATAAATAAAACAGACAAAAAACATCATTAATTACCTAATTTAAAGCGCAATTGGCTTTAATTGGGAATAATAAATAAAACGGGGAACGGCAGAGCGCAAAAATGGTTCCTATCTTCATTTTCTTTTTTTAAAAATTCATTCGTTGATACAATTAAAAAAGATAATAAAAATAGGCAAAAGAAAAAAAAAATAATTGTATTTTAAAGCAGACACTCTTTCTTGTTTTTATTGATTTTCAATTAGTTGGCATGTATTTCTCCTTCTTTTTTTTTTTTTTTTTCGTTAAAGTCATAAAATAAATACATGTTTTCTTCTTTTCATAATGTATTTCCTGAAAAGATGAAATTTCATATATTTCTTTTTTTTTTTTAATAATTTAATTCACACTGGGGAGGGCTGAAAAAGATGGATTCTACACTTTTTCACTGTTGAATAACTCTGTCCAAATTGATCTCATCGAGAATCTTCTTGGCACCATCTTTAATCATCTTTTGAGCTAATAGAACACCACAAGCGATGGAATCTTCTCTGATATCGTTAACGGTAACTTCTTGTGAATCCTCTACGGCCATGGTTCCTTCTACGTTGACCACAATACCCTTTAGTACAAGTTTTTTGGTCTTGTGGTCATATGAGGATTCGACACCGATAGGGACGGAACAGCCACCTTCCAGTGTTCTCATTAGTGAACGTTCGGCTATGCAGCACACTGTGGACTCGAGGTCAGCAATCTCATCTAGGATCTGGAGGATTTTCTTGTCTCCTTGTCTTATCTCTACGCCCAGGGCGCCTTGGCCGACAGCGTGGTACATGATGTCAGAGTGCAGTCTCTGTGTGATTCTCTCTTCTAGCCCCATACGCACCAGACCAGCAGACGCCAAGACGAGACATTGGAAAGGAGATTCTGGGTCGTCTAGCTTCTCCAGTCTCGTGTGAATATTACCACGTACACTCTGGTACTTCAGGTGTGGGAACTTACGCTTCAACTGAGCGGATCTGCGCACCGATGAGGTACCGACGACGGCACCCTCTGGAAGATCGGCCAGACACTTGTGTGGGGAGTCGCGAGGCATAACGATACAATCGGTAGGATCGACACGTTTAGTGATACAGCCCAGCTCGAACCCGTCTGGCAGCAGCGTAGGCATATCTTTCAAGGAATGGACAATCAAGTCCAGTCTCTTGCTGTGATCCTCGCAGTACAGATAGTCCTCCAGCTCCTTGGTCCACAACGCTTTACCACCAAAGGAGTACAGTGGCTTGAACTGTATCTGGTCTCCCAGTGTCTGCAGAGTGAAAACAGTGGTATCATACTGTGGGAACTTGGCCTGAACCAAGTCCCTGACATGATTAGACTGCACAACAGCAAGCTTAGAACGTCTCCCACCAATATTAATAGTCTCCCTTGTCATGTCGTCGTTGTTGTTTTTTTTCTGTTTTTTCTGTTTTTTTTGTTTTTTTTTTTCTGTTGTTGTTATGTGTTCTGTAGTCTAATCAGAAGAAAGAACAGAAATCAAATTCCTATTTTAATATTTCATAGATTTTAATTGTTTTTTTTTTTTCTCTTCAGGTTAAATTAAATATCCAATGAAAAAGTTTCTTTTCCTTGCCTTACTAAACTATCGACCCAGGGTTCTGGATTTTCTGGCCTTCTCTGCCAGTCTCTGCTGCCTGTTCTTACGCTGTGCTGTGCTCTCTTTGCTTTGCTCTGCCTGTTCTTACGCTGCTCTCTAACGCTCGTCTCGCTCTGCTCGTCTCTCGCTCTGCCTGTTCTATCTCAGCACAAAAATTTTTTCAACTTCTTCAAGTTGGGCAAATTACTAAAGTGCGGGACGGTGATTGGTTGTCCATTTTTTTTTGTGTTTCTCTGTGTGGTTCCCATTTTAGACAAAAAATCCTTTCTTTTTTTTCCTTGGGTGTGCGTGTGTTTCTATGCCACCCCCGGAGAAAAAATTAACAATAAGAAAAAAAATTCTCTGCGCCAAACGAAACCTCGAAGACACCCTCGTTTAGCGACAATTAGTTTTTATTTTTTTTAGTAAGCAGACATATTACCGGATCGAGAAAAGAATATTTTGACACTTACTTCATTGTTGACAGCCGTTGGATTGCTCTTGCGAAGCCGAGTTGTGCGGCCGTGGTGTAGTATTGGCGGGCTTTCTGAGGGTCCGGGTGTGCGAGGCCTATTCCGTATTCGCACATACGGGCGACGACGTACTCGGCACGTGCGAGTTTGTGGTCGCTCAGTTCTGAGGCCCTGAGGGCCCACTTGAGGGCTTCGTGGTCGTTGGGCTGCAGCACTCCGGGGGCGCCCGTGAGGCACCAGCCGCTGAGCGCCAGCATCGCCATTGGGTTGCCGTGGTGTTGCTGGGCTCCGCTGGTGTTCTCGGCACTCCGGTAGTACCAGGCGATCGATTTCGCGGGTGACCGCGGCACGTTGAGCTCGCCCATCTCGTAGCAGTGGCCAAGCTTCCATTGTGCTAGCGGGTAGTTGTGTACGGTGGCGCACTTGCGGTAGTACTGGAGTGCCCGTGTGGTGTCGCGATGTATGCCTTGTTCCAGCAACAGCGTCTGGATGTTCAGCGGCATGTTCGAGAACTCGTAGATCTTGCCCAGCTCGTAGCAGGCCTGTGGGGACGTGCCGAGGTCCGTGGCCTTCTCAAACCAGTAGATGGCCCGCGCCACGTCCTGCCGTATGATACGGTCCAGTTCGCGCGAGTCGTCCTGCTCCGACGTGTAGTTCATGATCTGCAGGCCATGTAGGTGGGTCATTCCGAGCTTGTACATACAAGAGGTATTGTTGCAGTCCGGTCCAGCACCCTGGCGGTAGTACTGGAACGCCTTCTCCAGGCATTCGTATTTCGTTAGCTCGGGAGAGGTGCCTCTCTGAAACTCAAAACACACACCTGCACGGTAACACGAGTCGCTGTGGTTTAGCGCGGCAGATTTACAGTAGAATTCTAACGCCTTTTGATCGTTACGGGTCACTATATTCTTGTTCTTAATCTCCAAATAGGGCTGGTGTGAATATAGTGTCCCCATCAGATATATCGCAGGTGCGTATCTTGACGCAATCAGTTTCTTCAGTACTTTGAAAGCATGTTCCAGTATCACTTTCTGATTCTTCTGAGCCTCTTCCGGTCGTAACTCTCTTTTCAGTCTCTCCGCATTGATATTATAACGAGAGATAAAGTCATCCTTAAATACGTACTCTAACAAAGTCTCACACCATTTCAACTGTATCTCCGGAGTGAAATGGCCTTGGTCTGATACCACTTCCTTGTAAACATTGTAGAATTTAACGGCATCGGGTGAGTATAACGATAAATCCCTGGCTGTATTGTTGTTGCTGCTGCTGCTGCTGCTGCTCCCACTATTTATGTCTTTATTCTTTTCTGGACTTAAGCTCTTACTGTCGCTTTTCAATTTATTACTATCGCGGCTCTCTGATCTATACATCTTCTCCCGCAGCACTTCTCTCTCTTTGTTGTCTTTTTCTTCATATGGAGGTGGAGGCGATATCAGATCCTCATTCATCATCCGTCTGAAAGGGTTGTGGTTATCTGTTTGTTCTTCCGATCGTACTGGCGCTGTTGTCGTTGTTTCCTCTTCTGTGTCCTTCGGTACTCCGTCTAGTGTAGCCTTTTTCAACAAAAATGGTAAGTTATACCTTGCATCTTGCTCTACTGGGTCATCACCACCCTGTGGACTCGAGTGCGTCGCGGTTCCAACTGTATGCTCTGGCGTAGAGTTATTTCTCGACCCCAAAGAGCTCTGAGATGGCTTAGATGTAAACACAGGTATCTGGTTCAAAGTTCCTATAGTCGTGTCCTCAATCGGATAAGGCGCCCTGGCATCCGATGAGGAAGAATTGGCCTGCGATTGCGGCTGCGATTGCGGCTGTGGTGCAGGAAACATATTGATATGTGTGTCATACCTCGTATTATTCTTTCTTCCAAACATTTCTGTCGTAATTCCTTACAAATGTAGCTTCCTACTTCTCCTTCTTACTTCTTTTTTGTACAATTTTTCGTTTTTACAAAGGGTTAGATCTCTATCTCTCTTTCTCTCACACGCAAAAAAAAACTCAATTACAAGCTAACCCACTTCTAAATGTATACCTTACTGTATAGAATTGAGGTATCGTTAGGTATATCCTTTGGTTTCCTTCGTTTTTCTATGTATCGAGTAAGCAATAGTGTCGATTAGAAGCACAATCTCTTAAACAAAAAAAAATAAAAAATTTGGGATTTTAAAGAATCGATTTGATGTCTCGAGGGACGACGAGGGAGGGAAGAGAGAGAGAGAGGAAAGAGAGACGGACCAAGGACAAGAAGCCTTAAACCAGGACTTTTAAACGCCTGAGATTACGATTGTTCCTTTGATTGCAGAGAGGAGAGAACTATAGATTTAAGAAGGTAAGAAGGATGTTTAGGGAAAGGGTGAGTACAGTGTGGCAATGTGTTAGGTGGTACTCTACACCTGTTGTGAAGAAGAGGGAGACGTGGAAACCGATTGAGTCCCGTAAGACGTTTCTTTTGGATTCGTACAGACACATGATGGATAACAACAGCATGGTGCTGTTTGCGCATTACAATAACTTGACCAAGAACGAGGACCATCACTTCAGAGAGCAGATTAAGCAGGCTGGTGGCCGTTTGACTAGGATAAGGAACAATATTTTGAAAGTGTGTTTGAAGACTTTGAGCCAGCCAGACCCTTGTGCGTACGTGAGGGACAGGAGTTCGTTGCACAAGCACCCGCTGCTGCCTTTGCTTAAGGGCCCCACGGCAACTATTTCCTTTAAGGAAACCGATCCAGAGAAAGTCGCCAAGTTATTTAAATTGTTGAGGAATGCACAGGACAAGTTGATTATCATGGGTGCGCAGATTGATAAAGATGTCTACGACTTCAGAAAACTAGACCAGTTTAAGTCATTGCCCTCCAAACCTGTTCTCCAGGGACAATTGGTTGGTCTGCTGCAGATGTTGGGTGGTGCAGGTCTGGTACAAGTACTAGACGCTAACAAACAGCATCTATATCTGACATTGAAGTCGCATGAGGAGAATATGAAAGAGAAATGATTTGTTATAAGAAGAAGAAGAAAAGCTCCACTGTAAATATTGTACATTATCTTATGAAAACCTAAGCTTTTTGACGCACAAAACAGAGAGAGAGAGAGAGACAGAGGCACCTGCAAATATGTCTAAGATAACTCTCATAAGACAAATATAATCTATGTATATAGCCATATAGATAAAAAAAATATTCCCCATATGTTATATTTATTTATTATTGTTTAATCACCAGTCTTTCCCTGCGGCCGTTTCTGTGAATTCACGATTTTCTTCAAATGTGAAAAATTTTTGAGTGAAAAAAAAAAAAATCAAACCCAAGCTCATCGCAAATAAATTTATACTATTGTTGATGGTTTATTCGTGAACTAAAGTTCATTTTAGAGATTACAATACACAGGATAGTACACACTATAAGAAAAGAGAATAAAGATGAAGGCTAAGCCACTAAATAACGATCCAGGTTCCAAGAGATATGCCTACAGAGTTAATAAGGAGGAGAACAGAAAAGAGTTGAAACATGTGAAGATCGATGAATCCTCTTTAGTTGAAGGAAAACAGGTTGATCTTCCAAAGAAGAGGTTTTATCGTCAAAGAGCGCATTCTAACCCATTCTCTGACCATCAATTGGAGTATCCAAGCTCTCCAGGTGAGATGGACTGGGCTAGACTATACCCTCATTATGTTGATCCAGAGTCCGGTAAGATGACCAAAAGCGTTACCATTGCTGATATTGGTTGTGGGTTTGGTGGTCTATTAGTGGACTTGTCTCCTGCATTTCCAGAAGATTTAATACTTGGTATGGAAATTAGAGTCCAGGTGACCAACTATGTCGAGGACAGGATAATCGCATTGAGAACCAACCATGTCAAGACCCAAGGTTATCAAAATATAAATGTTCTAAGAGGTAACGCCATGAAGTTTTTGCCAAACTTTTTCCACAAAGGTCAACTCTCTAAAATGTTTTTCTGTTTCCCAGATCCACATTTCAAGCAAAGAAAACATAAAGCAAGAATTATCACTAACACACTACTGAGTGAGTACGCTTATGTTCTGAAGGAGGGTGGTGTAGTCTACACAATCACCGACGTTAAGGATCTACATGACTGGATGGTAAAACATCTGGAAGAGCACCCGCTGTTTGAAAGGTTACCAGAAGAATGGGAAGCAGAGGATAAGTGTGTACAAATAATGAGACATGCTACCGAAGAAGGTAAGAAAGTGGAGAGAAAGAAAGGTGATAAGTTTGTAGCTTGTTTCAGAAGACTACCTACACCGGAAATAGTATAGAAACTTTAATTTGTTTACTACTGAAAATGTATATTTCATATTTAATATAACCTTTACAAAGCTTTAGAATTTAAACAAAAAATAGCATATATATATTTATATTTTTGTTATTCCAAGAAAATGCATAGAACTTTTTGTTAATTTTTTATTTTCAGATGTATAATGCAAACATATTATGATAAATAATGAATGTATTTGACAGGGTAGAGTAACAGAATGTCAATTCTCATCTACGCACTGTACTTGTATTTCATTAGAGAAATCTTGGTATCTTTGTTAGCTTCATGTTTCATATCAAGAGAATACACATGTTCTCTCTCCAATAGTTTCCGTTTTAGTGATGTAGACCACTTGTAGCCGGTTAGTGTTCCATTACTTCCAACTACTCTATGGCAAGGTATTACAACAGCTATATTGTTAGACCCGACTCCATTACCAACAGCCCGACTACCGTTCCTTATATTCAGTCTATCTGCTATCTCCTTATAAGTACTGACTCTTCCATGAGGGATCCGTACCAGTTCATCCCATATCCGATGTTGTAATGGAGTGCCGAACATGTATTCGTAATGTAAATTCGAAACTTCATGACCTTCTAGTAGCAATCTGAACTGCTGTACTATCTCATCAAATTTGGCTGCAATCACTTTGTCACTTTCAACTTCGATCTGCTTGAAATTGTAGTGAACCTCAGTCTTCTTTGACAGCTGGTTAAATGCATTCCTAGCTGTTTTGAGCAGCTGCTTCTTGTTAAGACCTAGCGATGCATATACCAACGCATTCGTCGATCTCCTCACGAAAATCAGTCCAGATGCTATATCTGTCACTACAAAACAGTACAGTAAATCTTCCATGACCCGTTATATTACTTAATCAGCTACAAACAATATTTATCGACTGCAAAAAACAACAAGAAGTTTTTCTTATTATATACTTTTATGTTCTTTCATGATCTACAAAAAGTTTTTTGGGCTTCTTACTTCATATGGGAAAAAATTAGAAAAAATAGAAGATACCAAAAAGGAAAGATAGGCATCCCACAACTTGCAATCAAGTGTGTGAGTTGGTCTTTCTTTGTTCCTTGATTGACTCACAGGTTTCTGTAAGAAAAAAACAAATTTGATAATTGGAAAGAACTTCTTAGACGGTACCAAGCATGTGCAAGCATTGAAATAATACAAAACTATAAAATGGGGAGAAACAAAATTATTAAAATTTAGTATTGGCTAATTACATGGAAATGATACAATAAATATAAAGAAATAAAAAAAAAATATGCAATACAAGTTCAGTGGAATGTGGGGGGAGGTGCAATAAAATAAAATAAGAACAAAAATCAGTTCTTACGACCTTTATTTCTTCAATGCGTTATCGAACATTGGGATCAATGATTGGGCCAATGCAAAGGAGAACACCAGTTTAGGACCTGTAGTCAACAGTTTTGGGGTCAAACCTTTGAAGAAAGCGGTGACACCTTCGTTTTTCAAAGTGTTCTTGACGATCTTGAAGCCGCTCTCTGGGTTATCGAAGTTTCTGTTCTGGATTCTGGTCTTGATGACATCTAGCGGAGCGGAGACGATCAAAGACGCAGAGGCACCTACGATTGAGGAGATGAAGTTTTGAGACCAAGTAGCCTGGGAGTAGTCTTGTAGACCTAGGATATATTCTTTGGCGAATGCGTTACCTCCGAAAAGGGCGAAGGAACCTGGGGCGTTTCTAGCTGCGGTCCAACCCCAGCCACGGTACAGGTTGAAGATACCTTCATCCTTCAAAATCTTTAAGAAACCTCTACCTTTGAAAGCTTCGGGGTTAGTTTGTCTCTTGATCTTCAGGACGTCCAATGGCAACAAGACGATCTCACCGATACCGATAAGGGAACCCGCCGCGGCGGATCTCATGGCCTTACCGGTCTTCTCACCAAAGGCGCCGTCGAAATCGGCTCTGAAGTGCTTGTTCAAAAACTCATTGGCGAACGGTTGCCCACCGTACTTGTAAACTCTTTGCAAGATCTTGTATACCGCGGCGTAACCCAAACCTGGGAACAAAGTGAAAACACGCTTGCTGAATGCCTCGGCAGCATGGTCTCTGAATATCACAGTGTTCAATTGGTGGGCACTGGTGATCTTGGTGTGGTTAGACATCAATCTCTTGGAGATCGTGTCCACTGGGTGGAAAACACCAATTTCCAATATACCGGCAGAGGCAGAACCCAGAAGTCTAGCAACACCACTCTGTTTCTTATCGTTATGAGCCATCTTTTTCTTGTTGTTGATACTTATTCTTATCCTTTTCCTTTACACATGAAACTAAAAAAAATTTAATAACCTTCTTATATATAAACCAATCACCCGCGAGCTTCCGCTTCGAGAAGCGTTAAAACCATGGAAAGAAAAACATAAAGGTACACTCGTCTGTACCTTCCGTAATAAGAGAGTGTGATAAATCGATGGAATACACAAGCGAGAAATACAGAAATGGAAATATTAAGCGAGATTGTAAAAACACGGAAACATCAGGCGAGTATCACTTAATACAATGTACATGTGACTGTAAGTCACATGTACATTGTATATAACGATATTTAAAAACGCACACGTACAATCACATGATGTATCTCAACCCCTCACTCCGGGTAATACCAGATGCAAGGGGGGGGAGGGCTGTCTCTCGCTCTTTGTATTTTTTTTAAGGGGTGGGGCAATGTTGAAGTTTAAGAAGAAGAGGGGGGGGTAAAAGAAATTGCTTTGGTACGTGGGTTTCTGTGCAAGGGGTATTTAAATAATTTTTTTTTTTTTCGAGGGATGGGGAGGGGGCCCAGGATAATCCAAGATTATGGGAGATGAAGTTTTTGAATTTTTTTTTCTTGAGATAGCGGTTATATATAAGGGGTATATAATTTTTTTCAATTTAATCTTTCTTATCAATTGAGAAAAAGAGATAACGAAAACTAAAACGATAAACTGATATATAAATAGAGAGATGACGCAGATTGCTAAGCAGGAAGTTTCTGGGAATATTATTGTTGTTTCTAATAGATTGCCAGTGACCATTTCCAAGGATACCGATGGGAAGTACCAGTACAAGATGTCTTCTGGTGGTTTGGTCACTGCGCTGCAAGGTTTGAAGAAGACGGCCACGTTTAAGTGGTATGGTTGGCCTGGTCTTGAGATTCCCGACGACGAGAAGGAGCAAGTGAAGAGCGATCTGTTGGAGAAGTTCAATGCCGTGCCTGTGTTTTTGAGTGATGAAGTCGCCGATCTGCATTACAACGGGTTCAGTAACTCTATCCTGTGGCCGTTGTTCCACTACCACCCTGGTGAGATCAATTTCGATGAGAACGCGTGGTTGGCTTACAACGAGGCCAACAAGGCGTTTGCCGAGGTTATATTCGAGACCATGCAGGACGACGACCTGATCTGGGTCCATGACTACCATTTGATGTTATTGCCACAGATGCTTCAGGAAGAGATCACCAAGCGCCAGTTGAAGTATGTGAAGCTGGGCTGGTTCCTGCACACCCCGTTCCCATCCTCTGAGATTTACAGAATCTTGCCCGTGAGACAGGAGATCCTGAGGGGTGTTCTAAGTTGTGACCTGTTGGGTTTCCACACTTACGACTACGCCCGTCATTTCTTGTCTTCGGTGCAAAGGGTGCTGAATGTGAACACCTTGCCCAACGGTGTCGAGTACCAAGGCAGGTTTGTCAACGTCGGTGCGTTCCCAATTGGTATCGATGTGTCCACGTTCCAAGACGGTCTATTGAAGCAGCAAGTCAAGGACAGAATAAAACAGTTGAAGGAGACTTTCAAGGGCCAAAAGATTATCATCGGTGTCGACAGACTGGACTACATCAAGGGTGTGCCTCAGAAACTACACGCCATGGAGGTCTTCCTGAGCGAGCACCCTGAGTGGAGAGGTAAAGCCGTGCTGGTTCAAGTTGCCGTGCCAAGTAGAGGTGATGTTGAAGAGTACCAGTACTTGAGATCCGTGGTCAACGAGCTGGTCGGTAGAATCAACGGTCAATTCGGTACTGCCGAGTTCGTTCCAATCCATTTCATGCACAAGAGTGTTCCATTCGAGGAATTGATCTCCTTATACGCTGTCAGTGATGTCTGTCTAGTCTCCTCCACAAGAGACGGTATGAACTTGGTCTCCTACGAATACATCGCTTGTCAAGAAGAGACAAAGGGTACTCTAGTCCTGAGTGAGTTTGCAGGTGCCGCGCAATCCTTGAACGGTGCCATTATTGTCAACCCATGGAACATCGACGAGATGTCCGATGCCCTAAACGAAGCACTAACATTGCCAGAGGTCAAGAGAGAAGCCAACTGGGAAAAGCTGTTCAAGTACATTTCCAAATATACCTCCGCCTTCTGGGGTGAAAACTTTGTCCACGAACTGTACAACACTACTTCCAGTAGCAGTACTTCCAAGATAGAGGAAAAGAAACATTAATAAAAAAAAAATACTCTTAAATAAATGAACACCGCCTTTTTTGATGACATTATATTCCCTTCCCCTCTATTAAAGATTAAAATTAAAAAGAAAAAACTTCTTGTTTTCCTATTTGTAACGAAAATCAAATGTACTGTATAAAGAAATATATATAAATTTATGATATATTTTTGTTATTGTTGAATTATGTTACATGTCTTATTTGACGAAATCACATGCTCCGCCCCACACACAATCGAAGCCGGGTAACATTTGGTTAAGAGAGGTTCATTTTTTTTTCAATCTGGGTGTTGTGTGTGTAGAACAGTATCTTGTAACCTCAATGATTTGATTTACATTAAACATTGATCTAGGAATTCTTTAACCTTTATTTTTGTTGGGTTCTTTGTTTTTGAGCAAGAAAGGTTGAATTCACAGTGGGGACGGAAATATTTGAAGTTGGGAGAACTTGTTAACTCATACTTTACCACTGAATAATTTGGAATAGGGAGAAGGTAAAACCTAAGGGGATCTTTGTGTAAAAAAGTTAAATTGAAATTGGTATAGAGGAATTGATTGCTTTGTGATAAGAAAGAGATAAAGATATAGTCCTTTATTTTGTTTTTTCGCTATTCATAAATAACATAAGAAGGAAATAAAATGGGTCAGCTCTTGTCACATCCGTTAACGGAGAAGACAATTGAGTACAATGACTATAAACACACGAAACCTCTTGGTACGGTGCCCAGATTTTACAATTGTGTGGGGTCGATGCAGGGGTACAGATTATCGCAGGAAGACGCACATAAGATACAAAACGAGGATTCGATATTGAAGGTACGGTTTTTCAATCCCTTCACTGGGAAACATGAAAAGATGTTTATCTCTATGTTTGCTGTTTTTGATGGTCATGGAGGTGACTCGTGCTCGAAGTTTCTGAGCGGGACATCTAATCCTCAGCTCAGGGCCGGGCTAGCCAAATGGATAGTGTACTGCTTTGAAAATCACAGATACGGAGCTAAGCATAAGAGAAATGAACATAATGGTGAGTCTTTGACAAATGGTCACAAGGGGATTGAAGATGTTGAGAACAGAAAGGACAAGTATTGGAGGAATTTCAACACCCTTGAAGGTCTCATATCACAGATTATTAAGGATGCATTTATGAAGCAGGATCAGGAGCTACATCAACATTTTGCAAATAATGCCTGTGGATCCACAGGTATTGTGGCTCTGATCATTAATGCGTCCATGCTATATGTTGCTAACTGTGGTGATTCTAGATGTATATTGTCTTCCAAGGCTAAGAGCATTAAGACAATGTCCTATGATCATAAACCACAACATATAGGTGAGCTTATTAGAATTAATGACAGTGGTGGTACGGTTTCTTTGGGTAGAGTAGGGGGTGTATTAGCTCTGAGTAGAGCGTTCAGTGATTTCCAATTCAAGAGGGGTGTTATATATAGACCTGGTAATGCAGTACGAGTTGCTGCATTAAATGCAAATACACAGGGAATACCGCCTCAGGAGGCACAAGTCACTGTTGAGCCTGATGTTCTGATGCATAAAATTGACTACTCAAAAGATGAATTTTTAGTTCTTGCTTGTGATGGTATATGGGACATCTATAACAATACACGGCTTGTCCAGTTTATCAAGTATCATCTTTTATTAGGAATGAAATTAGACAATATTTTGACAAAGTTACTAGATCATGGTATTGCTCAAGCAAATAGTAGTACTGGTATCGGATTTGATAATATGACAGCGATTGTCGTTGTTCTTAATAAGCCTGATGAATCTTTGAATGACTGGATGACTAAGATGAAACTAAGATTAGAAAGGGAAAAAGGGCTTGCATAACTAAAATTTGTATATTACCCCCACCAATGAAGTCTCTGTTGCTAAACCTACAGTTGCAATTTTTCCTTTCTTTTCATTCCAAACACTCTACTTTATGGGAGAACAAAAGATAGTTAATTACCTTTTAACCTATTTTGTTTAAAAAGGTACAATAAATTGGTCTTTTCAAACTATTAGTTAATTGCTCAAATTTGATATATGCATTGATACTTAATTTTCTTTCCCATTATATATATATTATTGATATTAACAAGTAATGACGATAATTCTGTATGATTCCTTTTATATATGTACAAGGTCAATTAATAGAAAAATATTTATATAGAATTGCGGTTCTTCTTGTGTAAGTCCTATGCTACAACAAAAGAAATCACAAGTTCCTTCTATTTTCTCAATTGGGTTTATGAATTATTAAGAATATTTTTTATTGTACTCGTTATTTCTTGTCTTTCTTCTTCTTTTGGATCAGTCTACCAGTCTTAATTTGTTTACTACTGTCATCCAGCAAGGATAGATAATCGTCAACTCCAAAGGCATCTTCTTCTGGTTCAACATCCTTAACTTTCTTCTTTTCATCGTGTTTAGCCTCTTTCTTAGGCTCCTTCTTTCCTTCCATCTTATTTACAGGGGTCTCGCTAATTGTATCTGCTTTATCATCCATTGAGAAGATTGAGCTATACTTCTGTTTAAACTTATCTTTACTACCACCAGAATTTACATCCACGAGAACCAAATCATCTCTGCTTGGGTTCCATAGAGGGTTATTCCTCTGGTCTGAGATGAGACGAATTTCATCCTTTGGAAATTGTGATCTCCTGGTGATAACTGAACCATCACTCAGCTCCACTTTCACATTGAATTGATGGTAAATGGCAGGTCTGGCTTTCCCCAGACGAATCTTTTTCAGAGGTCTTCGAGGAAGTGATACTTTGGTAGCATTTGGATGGCCACCAGTTGACGCCAGTCTTTTCCAAACAACGGATCTAAACATTATTTTATCCAACCTTTGATAACTATATTAGTCCTATTTTGAACGTTTACCTCTTGTCAATTAAAGAACGATTTGTTAAATGTTAATCTCTTCTATAGTTTTTATTTCACCTTTAGAGCTTTCAGGTTTTTGCTCCCATGAAGACCCGCTTGAGTCGCACTATAAAAAACCGATAAATCGTGTAATATGATACATACCATAACGCACATCTCTTATAATAGCCGAATGCATAATTGAGTAGCCTGCTAGTTTTATCAAAATACAATTCGTAGATAAGTTTTTATATCATTTATTTACTGTTACAAACTGGATAAATTAACCAGACCCTCCAACTTTTTACTTAGAGTTTTAGCAGTTTCTGGGTCACTTTGTTTTATCCTATCAATTACATCTTTGAAGGCAGCGGTCTTGATGTCGAAGTTATCCTCTTCTACTTCTTCATCAGATAGATCTTTAGGTTCGGTTGATTGAATGCGGGAATAGGACTCGGTTTCCTCGTGTTCCCTGACTGAATCATCCTCTTCACCAGCCTCGACACCGTTATCTTCTTCCTCCTCTGCCGTTATTTGTTCACCATTATTGTCACCATCTCTCATATTTACATCACCATCTGTATCCACGCTTCCTTCCTTTTGGGTCATCATTGATTCCTTGAAGAACAGCATACTTTTGTAGTACTTCAGTTTGTATACATTGAAGTCGTATTTACCTTGAACCATACAGCCTAATTCATACTTCACAATTCTTCTGATCTTAGCCAAATCCAGCTCGGTAAACCATCCAGTAACTTCATTAGGTTTGTTCAAGTATTCTACCTTTTCAAAAACCTCAGCGATATTAGGTTCTTGAATTAACAAGTCAATTTGGAGCATTAGATACCAGGGTATTCTGGTACCATCAAATTTGAATCTTGAATCAATCTCACCAGGAGTGTCGGATTCGAACACCAAAGGTGGTGCTTTAGGAACATTTTTCCTTACAGTTGGGGATGCCAATAACCTTCTCTCGATCTTGAAATACTCAGTTTGATATTTAGCATATTCGGAAGAAACTCGTGGGTCCACACCAAATTTGATATAGGTATTTCTCCATGGACCCATGGTGAATCTGTATGACAGCAAAGCCAACGCAACTTTGATTGTATGGTGGATGTTTTTCGGCACTATACCGTCTAAATGTCTTTTGACCCATATAGGCCTCTCGTCAAATTTTTTCCTTAGAATTCCCAAACACTCTTCCAAGCATTCATAAAACTTGGAGTCTTTCTTTGTGCCAGGGTACACTCCATCTTTCTTGGCCTTTTCATATGCTTCTTTCAATTCCTCCGCAGGACTTTCGGGAACTTTAACTTCATCGTTCATGTCATGTACAAACAATTGATAGTTTTTGATATAAGAACCCTTCACTTCGTTGATACCATTTTCCTTCTTTACTGCAAATGGATTTCCCTTGTATTTATAGAGTAATGGATAGCCTACCATAGATAACCTAGGTGGTGGTGGTAATTGAAAATCAGAGTTTGGAGATTTAACAGACCTATCGATAATGATATTGCTTATGTTTTCGAAGGGTCTACTATCGTTATCCGGAACTGAATCAACAAATTTCTTGAAATTGTCCCAATCCAATGACCCAAAACTCCTTTCAAACTCCTTTGCAGCGGGTACATTATCCAAAACATATTGAAAATCAGACATTTCTCTGAACTTAACTGTGTTATTGATAATGGCCACGGGTTCCGCACAGTAGTCATCTTCGGACGGTAGAGATTTCAAGGCAGCCAACACGTTTCCACCATTAGCCTCCATTGTGCCCTTTGGCATGGTAATTTTGAGCACTATGGAGTCATCTCTATAAGGGACACGTTTACCAATTATAGGATGTTCATTGAAAAATTTGACGTCTTCTTCTTCCTCATCTTGATAGGTCGTGTCTCTTGGTAATTTGTTCAAAAACAATTCCAACCCTTTCTCTGTAACTACACTACTACCATTGGAGTTATTATTATCAGAGGATGCAAAAACAGCTTTAACTTTATCAATGCCACCACACATATCAATCGCCCTTATTATACTCTGCTGTTTAGTAGAGATATTCAATGGGAACTCCACACTAGGTATCTGGGGCAGATCAAGGGTATGCTCCCTAGCCAATAACTCCTCAGCCATTAATTTTTTGTTGTTGTTTTTTTTTGTGCTTTATCTTCTATTATTGTTCTCCAGCCCTACACACAAAGAATCTTGATCAATTATTGTGTATGTTCTTATATGAACCTGGTTTCTGTAAATTAAAAAACAAAAAGAAATCAATAACGTAGCTCTGTACGTACAGATCAGGTTACATCTACGTCATTAGGTATATTCACTTAACGTAAATAAAATGTGACCATGCATATATACCAACACACGTATCTAATTACGTACATTATTTTTGTATATAACGATAGCTCAACAAAAAAAAAATTTTTGTTGGGAAACAGGATTTTTTACCCGGACATAATCATCAGTCATCAGCACATGTGCCCTCTCTCGATGGAGAGAGAGAAACCCCCCTCCCCACGCCGATGATTCGGGGATTGCCAGGCGATAATTTTTGTGTGTGTGTTTTTTTCAGTTCAATTCAATTTTTTTTGAATAATTCTTCAAATTCTATTGAGAAGAATATGACGTTCATTGGGTTGGTACGCACGTTTCTGTGGTAGAATGGGTTAATTGCGAGGAAATTTATTTTTTTAATGCCCAATTGGCTGGAAGGGTCTTGCAATTCCTTTGGTAATTTCGAAGGGATTCTGGAAAACAAACGATTGTGTCAATTATATAAAAAGGGGAGTGGTAGAAAGAAAAGAAGAAGAAAGAAAAAACACTTGTATTGTAATTATAATACGAAGAACCTAAGCTAAGCTTAAATAAAATAAAATACATAACAAAAAAAAAATGAGCCCTCCATTCTTTTCTGATGTTTTCAAGAGTGTCAACGATTTGTTGAACAAGGATTTCTACCACGGCACCCCAGCTGCTGTTGATTTGGAAACCGTTGCCAAGAACGGTGTCAAGTTCAATGTTAAGGCCAAGCAATTGGTCAAGGAGGGTCCATTGGCTGCCAATGTTGAGGCCAAGTTTACTGACAAGGCCACTGGTTTGACTTTGACCCAAGGCTGGTCCAACTCTAACAACTTGAATACCAAGATTGAGTTGAACGATTTGACTCCAGGTCTTAAGACTGAGTTGTTGACCTCCATGGTTCCTAACATCTCCAAGGCAGCTCTATTGAACTTGTCCTTTGTGCAACCATTCTTCACCGCCAGGGGTAACTTCGACTTGTTGAAGGGTCCTAGCTTCATTGGTGACATGACCTTGGCTCACGAATCCGGTGTCGTTGCTGGTGCTCAATTCGGTTACGATATCGCTGCTGGCTCTTTGTCCAAGTACGCATTGGCTCTTGGCTACGGTGCCCAGGACTACCACTTGGGTCTAAACATCAACAACGACCAAGTCACTACCGCTACTTTCTTCCAAAACGTCTCTCAACAACTACAAGTTGGTACCAGAGCCACTCTAAACCCAAGAACCACCCTATCTAACGTCAACATCGAGTTCGCTACCAAGTACTTGCCAGACCCTAACTCCCAGGTCAAGGCCAAGATCTCTGATGCCGGTATCGTCGGTCTATCTTACAAGCAAATCTTGAGACCAGGTGTTACTTTGGGTGTCGGTACCTCCTTCGATGCTTTGAAGTTGAGCGAACCAGTCCACAAGCTAGGCTGGTCTTTGTCCTTTGCCCTTTAATCGATCCTTAATGATTCACCCCTCAAAAAAAAAACAAAAGATATTGCTACAAAAGATATATACGTATATATGACGAAGTACCCAATAGCTGTTTAAGCTTTTGTGTATTGTAAATACCAGAAAATCAAGAATTCAAAAAATATATTCTAATTAATGTATTACAATTTGTATTTAAAGCATTGAAATTTTGTCTTTATTCACGATAGTTTTAATGTTTTTGTGACAAACTTTAAGATTAAAGAAGGATTGAAGAAGAGTAAGAACACTACAAGTTGCTGTTACTTAGTAAATAAAAAACTAGTAAAGAATATATACGTTATGTAAATACATAAAATACTAGATGGTATGCATTTTAGCTTGTAGGTAGAAGAATGAGGTATTTTAGATCTCTTAAACTACAAGAAGTAGATGAGATCTCTAATAGATCTAAATGTTATCTATTTTATCATAATAAATAATATAACCAGCACATATAATGACTTATTACATTTTGCTATAACTCATTAAATCAGCCCTTTCCCGCTGCCCCCACACACATCTTAGTAATCACATCATGCCATGGGAACCCAGCATCCTAAAAGATAAAAAATCAATGCTTGCTCTAAAAAAAAAATCACCTGATCTAATATCACCTCCTTGTTAGGTACTAGCTTACAAATTACCCGTACCAGTACTCATTCTTTTTTCCCCCTTATACCCCTCAATCAAAAAAAAAAAGCCAAATTTTTGTGCTGGGTTCCGTAAAAAGAAATTATTTCGTAAAGAAACTCCAATTCCGAAAATCTTGCCATTTTTTTTTAGTGTGAGAGGGCTGTACATTTCGTTATCGGTAATATAACCGGAAATAGGGTGATTCTTCTGGGAAAGATAGAACCCAGCAACAAATTATTCCCTTTCTTCATTCTATTCTATCTTTTTAAATGTCGTCATTACGGAAACTTCTGTGTGTGGAGTAGATATTTTTGGAAGATGTTTCCTAAAGGTAGATCCTTTTTTTCTTTCTCTCATTTCTTTGGTCGTTTCAATGCTACGGATGTTTCTGTTGATGATTAAAAATGAATTTCAACAAAAGAGTAAAAGACGTATAGATGACATTATTATTAAGAAAAATTTATTTGATTTTTTTGGGCTGGGCACAGAAAATCACGTACAATAAGAACAGACAAAATAATATAAAGAACGCGACAAATTTTTTTTTTGTCCCTTTCACCTGAAAGAGAAATGGCGGAGAGGGGGAGGAGAAGGGGGCTGTCCACGGGAATTGTGCTGCCCTGTTAAGAAATACCCGTACCAAGTATGGGGGTAACAAAGGGAGAGCAAATATTTCCCGTTTGTTTTTGTTTACTTTTTCAAAGAAATGTAAACAAAGAGCAAAAGAAAGAAATCTCTCGATGATGAAACTTTAATGAGAGAAGGGGAAGGTGATAGAAAAAAAAATGAAAAAAAAATTTTTTTTTCTTTCGATATATAAGGACTTTGAAAAGTTGATTAGTTTTTACTAATTCTTTCTTCAATGTTAGCACCTGATTACTGTTCGAAACAATTCTTCTCTTTCATCCTTTTTTTTTTTTTTTAACTGTTATTTAATTTTCAATTCAGTTTGGACACTTTTCTTGTATAATCTTTTTTTTGTATTGTTTCTTATATTCTTTTACATAAAAAAAAACCAAGCAAGAGACTAACTATCACAAAGCTACAAACTAAAATCCAACTTTTTACTTTCCTTTAGAACTTTTTTTTCTATCTAAAACAATCCTTTTTTGAGATTTAAAACTATTCCAACTATTTACACTCCTTTTTTTTTATTTGATATCCAGTTATTTTTTTACTACTAAAGAATAACTTTTTTGAAAATATTACTACAATTGAAATACTAAAGTCTCTCCTTTAAAACGTATGTTACCCTTTATTTTCTCAATTTTATTTCACTAACCAATTGAAATCTATCAATTTTTTGATGCAACAAAAGCTATAATAATAATCCTAATAATAGTAATTACAATATGTGGCTTTTTTTTTTTCTGGCACAATCTTTTTTTTTTAAATTGCTATACGTCATTATTTTTTATGTTAAGAACCGATGAGGATATACACTTTTTACAACATTTCGCGTTTTACCCCCACTTAGTCTTGAAATGAAAAAAATTGGGACATTTTCCTATTTCGATCACGGCGTTTTGCCTTGATGAAACATTTTCGCGTTTTGGTTACTTTTTACGAGGTTGGACGTTTGTTTACATTTTTCCTTATTAGTTAAGAGCGTAAACACTATTGTTTATTATTATACTTTTGTTGAGATTCTCGTGATTTTCAAGAATGAAGTACTAACAATATATTTCTTTATTGAAATTAACTTTCTTTTGTTATTTGTCGTTTAGTTGGAGTAAGACGATAGGAACTTACATTTTCTTTCTTTTTTTATTTGTTGCTTTTTTGTTATTCCTTCCGAGGATGATGACTTTCGGTTATTGGGTGTGATATTTTTTTTGATATCCCTTTTGTTTATTTTCAATTATTTGTATTTCTTTACTATCCATTCATTTAAAAAGTGATGGTAGTTATTGAAAGACTATATTTGTTTTAAAATATTGTTCCTTGGAATTACATTGAATTGAAAATAAAGTAAAAGTTATTATCACATAAAGATACCCACCTACCTTTTGTACCATAGTCTTTTTTCCTAAGAAAGAAAGTTGTATTATTACTATCATAAACTCCATTTTGCATTTACTCTTTTCACGACAACAAAGAAATAATATTTCACCAAAAGCTATTTGCCATATCATTACAGTAACGAATTTTTTACTTATTCTGAAATGAAGTTTTCAACTACTGCTGCTACCCTAGCTGCTGCTTCTTTGCTAACATCCTCTGTTATGGCTGCTGCTATGCCAGATTTGTCCGACTGCACTACCACTGCTCAAGGTAACCACCACCACAAGAGAGCTATTGCTGTCGAATACGTCTACGAAACTGTTGTCGTTGACGGTGAAGGTCACACCTTGAACGCTCCAGCCGTTGAAAACGCCGAGGTTGCCCCATCTACCGAGACCGCTCAACAAGAACAAGCTGCTTCCCCAACTACTTTGGCTCCAGCTACCACAACTTCTCAACAACAAGAACAAGTTGCTGCTCAAACTACCTCTACTTTGGCTCCAACTACCTCTTCTGTTGCTACTCAAGCTCAGACTTCTTCTACTGCTGCTGCTACAACTCAGTCTTCCTCCTCCTCCTCTTCTTACACTGGTGGTATTTACGGTGACTTGGCTGCTTTCTCTGGTCCATCCGAAAAGTTCCAAGATGGTGTTATCCCATGTTCTCAATTCCCAGCCGGTCAAGGTGTTATTCCAATCTCTTGGTTGGGTGAAAACGGCTGGTCTGGTGTCGAAAACAGTGACACTTCTACCGGTGGTGACTGTAAGGAAGGTTCTTACTGTTCCTACGCTTGTCAACCAGGTATGTCCAAGACCCAATGGCCATCTTCTCAACCAGCTGATGGTAGATCCATTGGTGGTTTGCTATGTAAGAACGGTTACTTGTACCGTTCTAACACTGATGCTGACTACTTGTGTGAATGGGGTGTCAACTCTGCTGAAGTTACCTCTGAATTGGGTCAAGGTGTTGCTATCTGTAGAACTGACTACCCAGGTACCGAAAACATGGTTATCCCAACCTTCGTCGAAGCTGGTTCCACTTTGCCATTGACTGTTGTTGACCAAGACACTTACTACCAATGGCAAGGTATGAAGACCTCTGCTCAATACTACGTTAACAACGCTGGTGTTTCCGTTGAGGATGGTTGTGTCTGGGCTACTGCTGGTTCCGGTGTTGGTAACTGGGCTCCATTGAACTTCGGTGCTGGTTACACTAACGGTATTACTTACTTGTCCTTGATTCCAAACCCAAACAACAAGGCTCCATTGAACTTCAACGTCAAGATTGTTGCTGCTGATTCTAACTCTGTTGTCAACGGTGAATGTTCCTACGAGAATGGTGTCTACTCTGGTGGTGCTGACGGTTGTACTGTTGCCGTCAGATCTGGTAAGGCCAAGTTTGTTCTATACTAACTTTGAAAAAAGAAACTGAAATATTTTTTCTTTCTTTTTACTTTTGATACTCCCCAATTCTAAAAGTTAGTTATACTGTTAAATGCAGGAAAAGTAACCTAGCCTCTGTTTTTATCAAATTTTTATTATATGAGAAGCAGATTCTGGTTATTAAAGAGGAAACTGTCTTATGAAGTAGCTTACGAGTTTTAGGTACAGCAAAATATTTTATATTTTTATGTTCATCCTATTATTCTATTACAGACAAAAAATAAGATGAAGCATCTACAGCTCATTATGTTTTTTTTTTCTTTTAAAATTCTCTTTTATTTCATATATCATAACTCCTTTTTTCTTTTCTTTTATTTCTCTCTTTTCTTGTTCTTCTTAAAAAAAGAACTTTGAAATCATTATATTATTTTGCTCATTATGTTTTATTTTTTACCTATATAAAACCCTATATATTACTTTTTTATCTTTCTTTTTAAACGGACATATCATTATTTTGAAAATGAATTTCTTCTTCTTTTTTTATAAACTACGATATTATCTCCCTATGATGACTCACATAAGTCACCCTTATCTTCTACATATAACTAAACCTCCGTTTTGCTTAATATCTCTAATCTTAGTTATTAATTATCTATTTTCCGAAGATCCTGGAGTTACCCGAACCATTTTTGAAGGGTTCCGGAACAAATCGCGATTTATTCCGGCCTTTCTCGCTCCCTTTCTCCATTGTTTCTTCCTCAACAAGGAACAATGCGGAAAAAATCGGAAAACACTTCCTGAAAAATTGTTCCGACGCCTTCCTTGCATCTCAAAAAGATCTACTCTTCCGGAACTCCCCGGTTATCAGAAGTAGAGAGCAAAGAACAATGGACTACGCAGTTTTCTTATTGAGTGATAAAGATACTTGTCAAAGACTGCAGGGCCTTGTATGAAAGTCTCCTTTCCTCGAAGGAAGAGATCTCGGAACAATTCGGGATTACTAAAAAGGCTTTTTCATTATTGTCTGGTCTGCAGCATTTTCTCAGCAGGTGGGGCACATCGACTAAGAAAAAAAGAAAGAAAGACGTTACTCCTTCTCCCATTGACGCGAAAACTAAATTTAGTTCCTGCGCGGATTTCTTGAAGCAATGATGTGTTATTAGGTATTTCTTTTTTTTTTGTTAGAATTGAAGGTAATAAAAGATTTAGCAATATTTCTTAATACAAGAAAATTTTTTTATTTTTTAACTAATATTGATCTAAGTTCACCAACCCCCCCTAACGGACTTGTCCTTACAATATATTATATATAACCATGGCATTTTCTTTTCTCTGCCTTTCCAGTCCTTTGTCATTGTTATGTATTTCAGTAAAACATAATCAAAGTAATAACAAATATAAAAATCAATAATGCAAGATAGTATACTGTCCCAGGACAGTACTACATCAAATGAGATGTATCCTACACAATCTAGATATTACGAAGATGAACCGTATAATGGTAAAGAAGAAGACGATGCCAAGAAAGCCGGATACTCTGGTTTACATGGTACCGTTTCTAGAACCACGACAAGAGAACTTCCGGACGACCTAGAGTCTGAAATATCATCTACACGTTCTTCGGAGGTTAAGGAAGACCTTGTGATAGATCATTCCGCGGCTCCATACTCGCTTTTATGTTATAGAGATAAGTGGATTATGGTTGGTCTGCTGACAATGTGTGGGTTCTGGTCTTCGCTAGGTTCTCCCATTTACTATCCAGCATTGAGACAACTTGAGAAACAGTTTGATATCGATGAGAACTTGGTGAACGTTACAGTTGTGGTGTATTTATTGTTTCAAGGTTTAGCGCCTACAGTTAGTGGTGGTCTGGCTGATATCTACGGTCGTAGACCTGTTATCCTTATCGGTATGCTGATCTATGTTGTTGCCTCCATTGGTCTTGCAGCATGTCATTCCTATGGTGTCATTGTGTTTTTAAGATGTGTCCAGAGTATAGGTATTTCGCCAATTATTGCTATTAGTTCCGGTGTTGTCGGTGACTTCACAATCAAGTCTGAAAGAGGTACTTTTGTTGGTGCTACCTCTGGTTTTGTCTTATTGGGTCAAGCATTCGGTTCCTTGATTGGTGCCGCTTTGGCAGCTCGTTGGGACTGGAGAGCTATCTTCTGGTTCTTAGCTATTGGCTGTGGTTCCTGCCTCGCAGTCGGTTTCTGCGTATTACCCGAGACTAAGAGAACCCTTGTCGGTAATTTATCTATTAGACCAAAGAAATTACTAAACATTGCGCCAATTACATTCTTACCAGCAGTTCAAAGAAAATTCCACTATGACAACCCAGATTATGAAACTTTGGATCAGACAAAGCCTAAATTTGACTTGACAACTGCATTCAAGATTTGTGCCCTTCCAGAAATTTTCTTGTCATTGTTCCCACCAGGGTTATCTTTTGCCATGTGGACTCTAATGTTGTCATCAATCTCATCAGAACTTTCTCAAGAGCCATATAACTATAAACTAATTATCATTGGTGTTTGTTATCTACCGGCTGGTATTGGTGGGCTATTGGGCTCTTTCCTAACCGGTAAATTCATTGATTTCCAATACAGAAGAAAGTTGAAGGCATTTGAGGATAAGAAGGCAGCTGGTCTGATCCCAGAAGATGAGAAATTCAATTTACTAGGTGCCAGAATTCAATCTGTCCTACCACAGAATTTCCTATCGATTATCAGTTTCATCTTGTTTGGTTGGAGTGTTGATAAAGGCTGGAAGATTCCAGCTGTTTTGATCACATCCTGTGTCAGTTCTTTCTGTGCCATGAGTACTTTGTCATCTTCTACTACTCTATTGGTTGATTTGTATCCAACCAAGTCTTCAACTGCCAGTAGTTGTTTCAACTTCATCAGATGCAGTCTTAGTGCTCTCTTCATGGGTTGTTTCGCTAAGATGAAGCATTCCATGACTGTTGGTGGTACTTTTACCTTCTTATGTGGTCTTGCATTCCTCGGTAATCTGGCGATGACTATTCCAATGAAATACGGTATGACTTGGAGAGAAGAAAGAGAGGCTAGAAGACTTGCCAAGGAGGAAGAAAAACTAAAAAATGGCAATAACTCTACATCCTTCAAGGAAAAGTTCACCTTCACTTCTCCTTTCAAAAAAACCAGAGCGGGAGAAGTTTAATATTGTTTAATGACCCAGTTAAAGTTTTATGTTATGAGGCTTTAAAGATAAAAAAGATCATGATGTATATACAATTTAATGTACTATTTAATTAATTGCAAACCCTTTTTATAGACTTTTCATAATTTAATTTTCAAGAAAATCTTTCAATACTAATATTTATTTCTTTACTTTTCATATTTTTACCTTTTGGTATCCTTTTAACCTCGAAGGTAAAGTCGGTCAACATTAGAAAAAATGATACAATATATAAAGAAACGTATTTTGAATAAAGGAATAAATAAACAATCATGAAATTAAAATTAAAAAAAAAAACTTTGTATACATAAAATTTTGTTTGTGGGCTTTTATTTTAATATTCTTATTATTTTTGTCAACTATGTCAAATAGTTACAATTATTGTTCCAAATCCTTATATCAAATAAAATATAATGAAGGATCAGAATAATAAAACAAAAATAAATAAAAACGATAAAAAAAAGTAAGTGATTCTATATATGTTCCTTCGAAATGCTCCTATAATTATGATAATAATTTACAATATTTTTGTGGGTTGTGTTTTTGGTTTCCCTTTTATTTTTGGAAAAATCTGATTTTAAAAAAAGTACTTTTCTATTCTTTTCCATGGTGATTCATTGTTAAACTCTATCTATTTTGAAACTCACCAATTATATTAAGTTTCCATTTTTATCTTTTTCTTTTTCATTTTTTTTTTTTCAATAATCGGTTATTATAATATACTACACTTTTGAAAAGTGAGGTGATTATTGAGATGCACATTGAACACCTTCAGCACCATGACCTTCTTCTTCATCAGAGTCATAGCTTGCACCACCTCTGCCACCACGAGATTGGTTGAACTTGGATGGATCAAATTCACTCAATACACAGTCGTCGACGGTGGCCTTAGCAGGAATATTAACTGGAGTTCTTGCAGGCAAGATTTCTTCTAGCTTCTTCAAGTTTTCAGCAGAAGTGAAATGGTTTTCTGGGAACTTAATAGTAAACTTGATCAACAAGTTACCGTAACCACCGTACTTAGGAATTGGCATACCCTTACCTTCGACGATCTTACGGGTACCTGGAGCAATAACTTCACCTGGGACGATGTCGATCTTCAACCATTCACCGGAGACATGCTCTAGAGCGAACTCACCACCGGCAAGAGCGGTCAACAAGTCGATCTCAGCTTCATATATCAAGTCATCACCAGCTCTTTGGAAGTGCTTGTGTGGCTTTTCAGCAACGACGAAGACAACGTCACCTGGGATGACATCTGGAGCTTGGTCAGCCTCACCCTTGAAAACGATTCTTTGACCGTCCTTCATACCTGGCTCAATACGGACCTCCAAGATCTTTCTCTCGTTGTCGACCTTCTTACCCTTACAGGACTTACAACGGTCCTTGGCGTCGATGATGTCACCGGTACCTGAACAAACATCACACTCGGTTTGGAATCTTTGGATCATAGGACCCATTTGTCTAGTGACGAACTTAATACCTTGACCGTTACAGCTAGAACACTTCTTGACAGCACCTTCCTTACCACCTCTACCTTCACAGGTCTTACACAAGATCTGCTTGTTCAAGGCCAACTTGGCAGTTCTACCCTTGTACAGCTCTTCCAAAGTGGCAGCAATCTCATGCTTGATGTCTCTACCACGCTGAGGACCTCTTGGTCTACCACCAGAAGCACCACCGAAGAACTGGGAGAAAATATCGTCACCGAAACCGAAACCACCACCTGGGAAACCACCGGCACCACCGCCACTCAAACCTTCTTCACCGTACTGATCGTAAATCTCACGCTTCTGCGAGTCAGATAGAATCTCATACGCACTAGAACACTCCTTGAACTTCTCAGCAGCCTCCTCTGTTGGGTTCTTATCTGGATGGTACTTCAACGCAGCCTTTCTGTACGCCTTCTTGATCTCACCATCACTGGCACCAGGCGCAACACCTAGCACATCATACAACTTCGTATCCTTAACCATCTTGGCTCTCTTGTTTCTACTTTCTTCTGTACCGAACAACGTGTTGAAATGTTATTTCTCCTAAAAACAAGTTGAGCTCTTCCTGCTATCTTGTAAATCTAAATAACCGCCCAATTACCACTCTCTCATTAAATACCTCTAAAAATTTTTCCATGTGCCCATCGCCATTTTTCTGGAAAAAAATTTTTTTTTTTTTTTTCGACGGAAAAATTCTGCGGCGTTCTGCGCGATTCCACCAAATTAGGTAATTTTTAGTCACGTGAATTATGTTATTATTTTAGTCACGTGAATTAGGGTTTTAACACAGGGTTTAGGATTTATATATTTAACCCTAGGGTTTTCTAAATTTTACACTGTTACTACATTTAATACTACAATAACTGGTCATCAAACACAGCTGAACAACCCGGTATACACGATGAGGATTAGGCCCAGGACTGTGTTTGATGCGTGGCGGTGCGACAGGTTGCTGCCGCTGCTGCTTCCTGAGTGTCGGACCGTAGACAGAGCTCAGGTGGAGCTGCGATGGATCCGGGAACGGTTTGGCAACACGACTGGTGAGGTTAGTCGTGCTGCTAGAGCGCGGTACTGGCGGGTTCCGCTGCAGTACATACTTGGCACACAGCCGTTTGGTGCTGTTGAGGTGCGGTGTGCTCCAAGAGTGTTGATTCCGAGGTGGGAGACTGAAGAGTGGTGTGTCCGGTTAGGGGAGCTTAACAAGGAATCCAAAACAACCGGTCTAGTAGTGTGGGACCTGTGTACTGGTACTGGGTGTATACCCATGTGTCTCTCTGAAATGTTGAAGGACAGAGTAAATATTACCGCGATGGACGTGTCACCACATGCGATACGGCTAGCTAACCTGAACTGTAAAGGCAGAGCTAATGTCAAGATAGTGCGGCAGGATATACTGAAGTTTGATCCTCACAAACTGCTCGAGAGAATCGATATACTTACATGCAACCCACCGTACATACCGAAAACTAGTTTCAGTAAAGGTACCGCTAAATCCGTTAAATTATTCGAGCCCCACTTGGCATTAATCGGTGATAAGGAATTCTATGATAACTTGTTGAATACGTGGATACCCCATATCAATTCTTTTGTATATGAAATAGGAGACGAGTCTCAATTCCATTACGTCCAAGACGGGCTAGCACACGATAACGTGTGGACTGTTGCGCTATTCACCGACTCCAATGAGAAACCCAGATGTGTCTACGGGTACCGTAATAATTTACCACACATCAAACAGATATTTAGAGATTTTTAGTCACTTGTAAATAAATTGTAATAATAATTTCTATTGAAGATTATCTATGAATAATATATATGCATTTTTTATTTTTTTTTTTTAAAATTCTTTTGTACAATGAATAAATGAAGACTTCACTCTGTAGCTTCAATCTTCTGTTTCTTACTCTCTTGCCCTTCCTTCGTTTCTTCTTCGTCATCAATCTCTGGTTCTGGAGCTGGTATCACTCTATGGCACCACAAAATATAACCACCACCACCTCTCATAGTCATTAGCGGGTGTAGCTTACCTCTTACGGTTTGGTAAGGTCTACACCTAGTTTCAAGAATTGTTGGAGCCAAATATCTTAGATCGCTGTACAAAGTATGGGACAATTCCAGTAAAGTTTCCTTAAATTGACTGAAACAAATGATAGGTCTTGAACCATGAACTCTTTCAGCTAGCCTTGGTACAAGTGTCGGCAGATGTAATGTTGACGCTACCACCAACCCATCGTATTCCTGTTTGGTGGCCAATTCAATGGTACGTACTTGATTATAATACCATTTCAACTTCCTCGAGTAAGTATTTCTCTTGCCGCTTTTCATTTGTTTCACCTCTTCTTGTGGCAGTGGTTTAAATCTGGATTCTATCTCTTCCATGGTTGATGGTTTGAAATAATCCAGTATAGAGAGACAGATGACATGCTTCTCGATGAATTTTTCAGAGTAGTTGGAGAACTTTAAAAGGTCCAGATTTGGATGCTCATTCTCATGTACCACTACTATCTTACCAGTTGCTTCAGATGCATTATCACCTCCAAACATCCTCTCCATCAACACGTATATCAGCAAACCACCAGTTTCATCCATACATAGATAAGTACCGTCTGATCTGATATTACCCAAGTTTAGAAGTAAACCTATGGACTCTTCGGAGATATCCATTACTCTTTGCATGTCACCTTTCTCCAGTAAGAAGTTTAACATCATAGTACTGCTCAAGTAGTCCACAGTGAAAAATTTGGCAAACTTCTGCTTCTTCCTCTTCAGATATTTCTCCTGAGAATGGATTGTTTTCTTATGAAAACTACCGTGCGACTCAATCATCTTCGTAATAATCTCATCAGCAGTGGCAGATTGTTCCTTCAGCTTCTCAATATCACTCATTGTCAGCTTCTGAATGTCATTACCAATATTAATCAACCCTTTATTGCTAGAACTACTTAACACATTTTGCAACTCTGCTGGAATGGTCATTGACTCGTTAACATCAACCTCTTCTTCAGCGGAAACCTCTGCTTCAGATACCTTGGTCTCGTTATACAACCTGACTTTCCCCACTGGCACTTTGTTCAATTCATTCTTCTTAGGCTTGTTCTGTTTCTTCTCAGCCATCATCTCATCGACATTATCGTAATATATCTCAAACGTCGTACCCAATGGGTATCCCAATATATCATCTACTTGGAAGGCACCGAATTTACCCAATGAAACCGAAATACCACCTTTCAATTCAACAATCTTGTGATTTCCAGAAGGTAACGTCAACATTACATGCTGACCAGCGACAATATGCTTTAGTGGATCCATTTCTTTTTGATTCCTTTTTTCCTCTGTTATTCTGCTGCAATGAAAAAAGGTCTACCTAACGATGTACAACTCCAATATCCAGCCGAACTAGCAATTAGTTTCTTCAATAGCAGTTCTCTAGTTCAATATTGCAGCTTTTATTGAAATTTTTTTTTTATCACATAGGATTGATTCCAGCATCTGTACAGTGGTTTCTGTGCAGTGAATTTTTGAAAAAAATTTTTCAAATTTTTTTTGCGATGAGCTTGAACCAATTTGAAAAAAAAAATTTGCGATGAGCTATAACAAAGAGGGATTAATCAATATTTGTACTTGATTACAACTTGTTTCCAGAATAGAGAATCAAATAAATAACACACTTGCAATGGGTAAAGGTCGTTCTAAGTTTAAGCAAGCTGCTCCACCAAGTTTGGATGAGTTTTTAGCTAAGAAAGAGAAGAAAGACAAGAAGAAGAGCTCTAAGAGAACTCATGAAGAGGACCACAAGAAGAGTGCTAAGAAGGTTAAGAAATCTAAGGGCAAGAAGAGAGATGAAGAAGAGGAGTTTGAAGAACCTGCTGACTTGCCTGAGGTTGACTACGAGGAATTGTCTAATGCTAAGAAGTCCTTGTTTGACGACGATGACGATCAGGAAGGTGAAGGTGCTGACGATCTAGAGGATGAGGAACTACAGGATGAGTTTGATTTGGAACAGGAGTACGACTATGAGGATGACGATGAGGCCCATGCAAAGCCAATGTTTTCTGATGAGGAAGAGGAAGATGAGGAAGAATTGGAACAGCTGAATGCCGCAAACATGGAGTACTTGTCTAAACAATTGGATGAAGAAGAGGCTGAAGAGGCCGAGGAAGCTGAATTAGAATTGCAAGAGTCCCACAAGGTCAACCCAAGAGCCGATGTCTTGCCTTCGAAGGAAGAGGAAGAAATGATGGCTCAGCAGCCAGCCGATTTGACCTCTATTAGAACAAGAATTATTGAAATTGTTAAAGTTTTGGAAGATTTCAAGAATCTAGGTGCTGAAGGTAGATCTCGTAGTGAATACACTGACAGATTGTTGAAGGATATCTGCGAATATTTCGGTTACACACCATTTCTTGCTGAAAAGTTGTTTAACCTTTTCTCTCCTGCTGAAGCTCTTGAATTCTTCGAGGCCAATGAAATTGCTAGACCTATCACCATTAGAACTAATACCTTAAAGACCAGTAGAAGAGATTTGGCTCAAGCTTTAGTTAACAGGGGTGTTAACTTGCAACCAATCGGTTCCTGGACTAAAGTCGGTCTTCAAATTTTCGACTCTCAAGTTCCAATTGGTGCTACCCCAGAATATCTAGCCGGTAACTATATTCTACAGGCTGCTTCTTCTTTTCTACCAGTTGTTGCTTTGGATCCACAAGAAAACGAAAGAGTTCTTGATATGGCCTCAGCTCCAGGTGGTAAGACTACATACATTTCCGCATTGATGAAGAACACTGGTTGTGTATTTGCAAATGATGCTAACAAGAAGAGAACAAAATCTCTGATTGCCAATATTCATCGTCTAGGTTGTACCAACACAATTGTTTGTAACTACGACGCTCGTGAGTTCCCAAAGGTTATCGGTGGTTTCGACAGAGTTCTACTTGATGCTCCATGTTCTGGTACTGGTGTTATCGGTAAGGATCAATCTGTTAAGGTATCGCGTACCGAGAAGGATTTCATCCAGATCCCACATCTGCAAAAGCAACTACTTTTATCTGCCATAGATTCTGTTGATGCTAACTCTAAACATGGTGGTGTAATTGTTTACTCCACTTGTTCTGTCGCTGTTGAAGAAGATGAGGCTGTTGTCGACTATGCTCTGAGAAAGAGACCAAATGTTAAGCTTGTTGAAACTGGCTTGCAAATCGGTAAGGAAGGTTTCTCTAGCTTCAGAGGTAAGAAATTTCACCCAAGCCTGAAGTTGACAAGAAGATATTACCCACACACATACAATGTTGATGGTTTCTTTGTTGCTAAGTTCCAGAAGATCGGTCCATCTCCTCACGATGACAACCAAGCTACTGCTAGAGAGAAGGAAGCTGCTGCTAGACAAGAGGCTGCTGAAGAAGGTATCATTCACGAAGATTTCGCTGATTTCAATGAAGAAGAAGATAAAGAATACATGGAGAAGGCCAAATCTAAGTTGCTTAAAAAGAAGGGTGTCAACCCAAAGGCTATCGCTGGTAAGAAGCAATAGATGACAACCAGCTTTTAATTACATTCAATTATTATGTTTTCATTTCTCAAATCCTTTGGAATCCTAAATTTTTAGGAATAAGTAAAATTATTGTATATTACACACATATTCTGCATATGTAAATTTTATCTATCATTTAACTACTTTTAGAAAAAGTGGACATTAGTCGATTATTAGTTTTCAAAGTACGACCAGTTGCTTAGTTTATGTTCCTTCAAGTATTCTGGACCGCATTCCTCATATTCTGCTCTCGTTATAAGAGTCTGTTCGAAATCTTCTTTATTATTGGCCAACTTTTGCATACCATGCCAAACATCAAGTGAAGGATTTTCAGATATATTAATAGACATCTGAGAATCTGCTGGTAGAAATTCGGTGAATTCTTTAACTACTCTTTCTCTGAGACCAGGTAAATGTGCATTCCCACCAGTCAACCATACATTATTTGCCATTGCTTTCCCTTCAACACTAAGTTCTCTTGGTGTAGAGTTAAACTTTCTGGTAATCATAGTTTCACATAATTCGGTAATACCCGCTTGATCTTGCCCACCCATAATTGGTTCAAAGAGCACTTCAGGAACACGAATACGTTCAACATTAAGATGTAGCTGATGCTGTTCATGAACGTTTTCACTATCGTGTGGTCTTGGGCCTCTTAAGAACAGGTGGAACACAGAATTTCTCCAATCATATTGGGCATCAAGTGTATCTTCTTCAGTGAAGTTCGGATCGTGTTCTAACAGTATACCTTCCAAATCTACAATCTCTTTATATTCATCCTCTATAGCCTCATCTAATGCTTCCGGATTTTGGGTAATGTCATTATACACCATCCAATCATCATCATTAGCACCAAAAGTATCGTTAGGATTATTATCTATAGTCGCTTGCTGTCTGGTTCTTTTAGTACCTCTTCCATTATCCTCAGCCAAACTTGCCAAGTTTTTCATACGGTTCTGAGAAACTTGTGATTTACGGTCTTTCAAATCTTCCTTAAGCTTCATCTTTTCCTTTCTTTTCTTAAGAAGTTCATTCAGTTTTTCTCTTTTATCCTTCAACCACCCTTTGAAATCATTTTGACGCCACTCTTCCTCTTTCTTCTTCTCTTCTTCCGCTTCTTTGAGCAGCCTTTCCTTTTCTTCCTTGGCTCTTTGTCTTGCATCATAATTGGCTTTCATTAATTTCTGTACCTTCTTTTCACGAAGCTGTTCTTCATTTAATTGATCATCAGGAATATCAACCAAATCAAATTTACCTTCCATATTTTCATTTTCATCAACATCATCAACTGCATCTGCCAGTTCCATCGCTTCAGCCTTTTTAATTGACCTTTGCACATTGTATAGATATTTCTTGAAATCTCTCTCATCATCAAAACCTGCATTTTGCAATATAGAAAGAATTTTTTTCTTCGGTTCACCTTCTAACTGTTCTTTAACCTTAGAGAAATACTCATACTCTTCTCTCTTTTGAATCAAACGTTCCTTCCTTTTTATTCTTGCCTGTTCTTGTAGCCTCTTACCACTTTCTTTCCTCTTCTCGGCTTGAATACGTAATTCCTCTTCACTCTTTTGCGGTGCCTGAATTTCAGTGAATGGTGCCTCTAGTACTACATTATTCTTTTCCAGATTATCTAGCTTCAAATAACCATTTATTTCTTCGTAATAGTCATTAGAAACATAGCAGTAATCCTTATACATTTGCTCATATTGTAAAGTAGATAGCTTGGTTGGGAAATATGGGTATTTCAGGTATAACAGATTGCTTAAATAGTCCACTGCTTGGTGACCACCCCAATTAATTCTTTTGGCATCTGAAAGTATACCTCTCCCCTGAATAACTGGTATAACAGTTGTATCTTCGTAACCACTATCCACCACAATACCTGTAGAGTTCCAGTCATTGTGTCCGTAAAATGCTAATAATGCTTCAACACCCATTGATACCTTTGGAACACCAAATGATTCAAATAGTGTCTGATACCAGTTTGATCTTTGTGACTGAATACATGCCAGCTTCTCATTAATCACTATGGGATTTGATATACCATTATCTGGCTGAACGCCTAAGTGATGGAAAGTATATTGTAAGATATCCTCCGTCATATCCCAATTAACCACCATAGAACCGTCATATGGGCTTCTGGCTTGACCTCTAGCGGTTTGGTCTAACCAGACATCGTAACCAACACATGGATAGTACTTGTTCACCTTCCTGTCACGGTATTTAGAATATCTATTAGGAAATATCATCGCGGGTACATTTCCAGAGGTAAATCCGGCTCTAAGCTCATAAGACCCAAAATCAATTGCAATCGGGACACTAGGGTCATAATTGGAATCTAGTATAGGTTCTGGAGCATCTCTCAAAGGAGGATCATTGATGATCGTAACTTTTAGCGGTGTTAACGAACTGTCTCGAGACATAGCTTATGTTTATTCAACCCTCCTTGTTATCTTAACTAGATATTTAATCCTTAAGAGACTGTCGAATCAGATTACTGTGATAAACGAACGCCCTTTTTCTTGTAACTTGCTTCTCAAGAAAGAAGTTTGTTCTTTCTTTTCAAAAAGCAGCGGAGCCTTTTTAAATGAAAAGGCTTTTCTACCAACGAAATTTAAAATCATTTTATTAGTCGATCAAGAAAATAATAGTAATTGGTGGTTTAAAAGGTCAATTAAAAAGCTATTCTCTAGCAATAGACTACAGTTATTAGCTAATATAAACTAGCCAAGTTACACATTCTTAATTTTTAATGTGGCCTTAACAAGATATTGATAAAAAAAGACACTTTGTGCAATAAACAATGCTTATTTAAAAAATGTGTATGTAGGTAGATATTCAAAAAAAAGTTTTAAGGTAATGGTATAAGTATACAAGAAAAATAAAAACAGACTCAAATATGCACTTCAAATTCCAGAAATTCAGCAGAAAATCCCTAAAATGTTTTTAAAAATTATCATCTAATAAGTCTTCTAGGTACATGGAGGGTGTTTTTCTATGGCTTCTGATGGGTGTCCTCGTTGGTGACCTTGTTGGAGATCTCGTTGGAGATCTCGCTGGAGATCTAGTTGGAGACAAGCTGATCGAAGACTTGTTTCTTCTATGGTATTTGTCTCTTGAAGGAGTCTTTCTGTGAGTTCTCTCTGGAGACATGGCAACCTCTTGTGGTCTACTCAATTCCTGCACTGATGGTGTGTTGAAACTCTGGTTAAATGTAGTTACTGGTTTCTTTGGTGTCATGAAGATGTTATCATTTTTCTGTTGCTGCATGTTCATGACTTCTACTGTAGGGGAAATGAAAAGAGACTTTCTATTATATTGTATCTCGTCCTGAACAGGATCAAACCCTTGAATATCACCGGCACCAAGTGTAGTGTAAGCATCAGTCAATGAATCCCAAGAGTCGTTTCTTGTTGGTGTCTTCATGACATCATTACCGAACAGACTCACTTTTGATTTCCTAATCTTTTCGTATACCTGGTTACTGTTATTGTCCTTTATGGTCGAGCTTTTTGAGAGCATTAGCTTCTCATCGTCACCGCCGTAGCTGTAGAGATCACTGCTTGCGGTACTGAAAATAGAAGGGTGATGGCCGTGACCTCTGTGAAATTTGTTTTCCATACCCATACTCTCCATATAATCCCGTTTTGTCTTTTTGTAAGCCAGGTAGCTGGTAACAGCCCACCATATAAAGATCAACAGGATGATAAAACCGGCGGAGGCTCCGACAGCAATAAACACTGTACCAGACAGTGCGTGTGTCCTGAATATGTATGGGTTGTTCTCACCACTGGGAGGTAATATAGCCGCAGTAGGAGTTATCGAGGAAGTACTGGAAGTACTGGAAGTACTGGAAGAGACACTGTCACTTGTACTTGATCCAGTAATACTTTCAGCTGTACTCGTACTGCTTTCATTTGTAGTACTACTTGAAGTAGTACTGTCAGTAGTGCTTGTACTACTCTCAACAGAACTTGTACTGCTTTCAGCAGTAGTGCTGCTTGGAGCAGTACTGGTGGCCGAAGTGGTAACTAGTTTGGGCAACCCACGCTCCTTCAAGAACAACTCCTCATCAGTAAAAGCCCTTTTCCTTCTTGACATTTTGTGTTGTTATCTATGTCAAATCAAAAAAGCTTGAAGTTATAATTATATTGTAATAGATCAAATTGTAATGTAGTAATGAAATAAATAAGTCGAACCCCCCTCCTCCATCGAGCACAAATCAAATCAGCACACAAAAAAAAAAAACTTTCATCTTATTATCCTATTGTTTACCTATTTCCTAATCGGGTATAGTAATTGAAAAAAATTCCCAAGTCACGGTACAGGTGAATATTAGCTGATACCAATATTGCAGTGATGTATATACACAATGTATAGAAGCAATTTATAGAAGCAATGTATAATACCATTGTATATTGACTGGCAGCGTAGAAGGAAGTACTATTGTTTCTGGTACTATTGTGTGTCGTACAATTGTGTGTGTGTGATCTACCACTACCGTTACCCGGAATATTGAATTTTTTCACCATCGCTGTGTGCCCCCAGCTTAATTTTTTTTTTGTTGGCCAGGCAGGCTGATTGACAAATATTACGATATTACAGAAAATGTTATTGAGCAGTGCTGGGTGATACTGAGCGATACTGGGCAGTAAGAAGGAACAGTGCAAAAAATGTGTAAGGAGAGCAGGAACAAGTATATACCGCCGCTAAATTTTGCGCCTGTGGTCAGCACTGATGTCTCGTTGTACAGGTCAGGGTACCCGATGCCATTGAACTACGCTTTCATCAGGGACCAGCTGCATCTGAGGACCATTATATATGTCGGGGACAAGACGGAGCCCCTTCCGGAGTACCACGCTTTTCTCCAAGAACAAGGGATAAACTACCACCACATATACATGGACTCGTGCCGGGACCCCGACATAGACGCACAGATGGACCGTGTCCTGCAGCTCGTGCTCAACGTGCAGAACTACCCGATACTCATACACTCCAACAAGGGCAAGCACCGCGTCGGGGTCGTGGTGGGGATCATACGGAAACTGCTGCAAGGGTGGTCCGTCGCGGGCATATACCAGGAGTACGGACTGTTCTCGGGCGGCCTCAAGGACGAGGCCGACCTCGAGTACATAACTTTGTTCGAAACAGACCTGCTCATGGACCAATCCACCCTCCCAAGATTCGCACTCCGAAGATAACTTATAGCATAATATAGTATAGTACAATATAGTATAGTATAATACAGTTGTGTAATATAACAATTCTTTCTATGAAAATTACCGTATTTGGCATTATAAAGGTAGTACTGCCTTAGAAATCAGCGTACGGGAGATAGAAAGTGTGAAGTTTTCCGTTCCCTTTTTGCGTAGAAAACCCCGCGGGACAGGGAAAAACGAAGTGAAGAGAGAGAGAGAAAAATTTAAAAACAAAAAAGCTGAAGGTTGAAAACAAAAACAAAAACAAAAACAAATAAAAGAAAACAACTAAAATACGAAAGCAATTCCCTGGATCACTAGCAAGAGAGATAGAGGAAGAGCTATTACCATAACAGAGAACAAGGGAAAAGAAACTTACAAGGATTGAGAATAAAAAAAAACAACTAAAACAAGGACTTAGCAGACGAAGAAAAGAAAGAAAACACAAGTAAACAAATAATAAATTTTCAAATGTCTAATGCTAGAAACCAACAGGGGTTGACCAATGCAGTTATATCTGCGTTGGCGGTTCCGGAGCAGCCGACCACGGTTGCGAAGCAGTACTCCAATGAGAGGAATATAGCTACGGAGGTTCAGGCGTATGCGAAGATCTCTGGTAGGGACTGGACATACTACGTCAAGGATTTGGAGGTGTCGATAGGTAGACACACGGATCTGAGCGGTAATGCTACTGCTGCAAGGGACGACGAGTCGCGGATAGACATAGATCTGGGCCCAGCCAAAGTAGTCTCTCGTAGACACGCGACTATAAAGTTTAATATACCTTACGGGAGATGGGAGTTGCAGGTTTCCGGCCGTAATGGTGCCAAGGTTAACTTCCATAGAGTCGAAGCAGGTCCTGATGCCCCCAGTATAAAGTTGTCCTCTGGTACGATACTAGATATCGGTGGGACACAGATGATGTTTATATTGCCAGATCAAGAGCCATTTATCCCACAAGAGTGTCTGGAAAACCTGATGCCAACGCTTGTCAGTGTCTATGGTGTTGACGGGTCGAATGTCCAGGATAACCCGCTGTTGCAGGAGGTGATACGCGAATCCAACTATGTGCGCACGCACAAGGAGCTGTCACGACAACAGAGTAATGGACAACAGGTTAGAACATTTAAAATGTACGGTAGTGGATCTTCTTTGAACCTAGGTGACGGAACACCTAATTTCTATGGTACTGCGGCTACTCCTATGGGCGGTCCTGGTGGATTGGGTGCCGGTGCAGCTCCTGGAGTTAACAATGGAAATAACGACAACAACACTAATAACATCAGGAAATCAACCCACGCTTACTCCAACAGCAATGCTAGTATTGGGAGTGCCTCAATGATGTCCTCCAATATAGGTACGATGAACGATTTCCCACAATCCTTAGATTTTGCATCTGATCTATCAAGAGATGAGAATAGAAACATCAAGCCACCTTACTCTTATGCAACCATGATCACACAGGCAATTCTATCAACAGAAGAGGGTGTTATATCATTGGCTGATATATACAAATATATCGCATCCCACTACGCATACTATCGTTTCGCAAAGACTGGCTGGCAAAATTCTATTCGTCACAATCTATCTCTAAATAAAGCCTTCGAAAAAGTGCCTAGAAGACCTAATGAACCTGGTAAAGGTATGAAATGGAGAATCAGCAGGGATTATCAAGATGAGTTTTTACAAAAATGGAATAGTGGAAACGGGAACAAGATAAGACGGGGGTCATCAGTTTCAAGACAATTGCAGTTACATATGTCAAAATTCAATAGTCTTCCGACTCAATCTGCTTACAGTGAAGAATATATAGCCGATGATAAACGAGTATCCAAGAAACATTCCAAAAAATCAAGTACGAGCAGTGGCGGGACAATGAGCACAGTTAACAGCGGTCAGAATTCTTTGAGTTCAATAGAAAGCCATCCTGATATCGGGTTTGATAAGTACAATATGATGGGAGGACAGAGAAATTCCATGCAGCTATTACCACCAACAGTAACTGAACAAGGTAACAATTTTGGCACCCAGATGCAAGCACCAGCAAAAGACTCCTTAGAACCTGCTGCAAATTATAACATTGCACGTAAGAACCCAACCAACAATGCATTAGTTTCCTTCACCAACGCATCTTCTACATTTAGCAAACCTAACCAAATAAACACTGGCATCCCAAGTCTACCTAGCATTACCACATCTGGTTTACAGAACCTACCATTGCCTGGTACCACAAATTCATCAGCATCCACAAATCTAAATCCTCCATCGGCAAATCTGTTGTCTGCCACTAATCCACATATTTCACCATCATATGATTCTTTGTTAAGATCGCCAACTAAAACGTTTCATGTGACAGCAATGGAAGCATATACACCAGAAAGAGGAAGTGCTCAGACAAATATATCTCCTTCGCAGAGTCGTACTGATGGTACAACCAATGGAATGAACTCAATGGCACATAACCTTGCGGTTAATGGTACGGGATATAACGATAACCTTAGAAAATCTGATTCTGCTCCAACATTAAATGATCCTACTACACAGAAGGGCTTAAATACACTGAATGAGAGGCTAACACCGGCTAATTTTGGAAGTGCCAAGTCCTCTCAATACAAGAGCTCTCCAAATGGATGGAATTCCCTATTGTTCAGTTCTGTTAACAACACACCCAAAATCGGTTTAGATAATCACGAACTAAACAAGGAGAGTAATAATGAACACACTGCGGCACTAGAAACTAACGATGACTCCAAATCTTCTACCGAAAATTCATTGAAGGATAAAGTGCCAGAGTTAACAGTAAATATGCCGGAGGTTGATAATAAAGAAATCACATCCTCACCACTCAAGAGACACTTAGAAAACAGGAGAAGCGATGGGAATATCTCAGATGAATCCTCAAGAAAGAATGAGAAAGGATTATTACTAGATACTGATAGTGCCAAGATAACTATCGTGAAATAAAAAAGTATATATAAATAGCATAAACTATGGAATTATTATTATTTTTTTTTGTTCCTTCCATTAATCACATATTATTTTTATAAAACAATACTGCTTCTTGAGACAGTCTTATATCTTAAGGTATATGCCATTTTGATATCGAGGTAAAAGATCATTAGCCACGTAATTATATTTAATAGGGATACCAAAAAAAAAATGTTACAGGCAAAAAAAAAGAAAAGGTAGAAATCAAAACAAACAAACCAAACTTAAAGAAGATTACCCGCACAAATGACTAAAATGTATGATCACATTATACGTAATTTCACCAGAAAATTTCTGAAAATTTGTGACTGCAACACCCGTACCTTTCGTCAATTACATCTGTACATCTGCATTGGGAAATGTTATTTTTCTACCAGATTGATTGTTTGGAATGGGAGATTGCTGGAGGATTTCCACAGGATCCTTACAGTCTGTAGGGGGGGTTCGCGAGTTGGGGGAGGCGAGTTGGGGGTAGCTGGAATTAGCTAGACATGGGCCTAAGGTATTGTTTGGGGCGAGCAGGGGAGACAGACGTCTCGTCAGTAATGGATGTCCTCCCCGTCCATTCCCTTGACCACCACCTCTGTTTCCTTAGCCTAGCCTAGGTTCCAGGCTCAGTCTATTGTAATCCTTGCCCTAGCTCCTCTGCCTAACGTAGTGTAGTCCCAGCCTAGCCTGTACTGACACCCCAGCCTAGCTGGCCAGTCCCAGACAGATCTGTCCACCCCTCTCTGCGTCCTTCTCTGCTGTATTCGCACTCACCCGTCTCTTGCATCTGCTCAGTTACTCTCTTGTTCTCTAGTTTCAACCTTGTTGTGCTACGTTGTGTGAGTGAGGGAGACCGTGGTTGGTTTGTTCTTTGTCCCCGGGGTTCTGTGAAGCATTGACAGACCCACCATTCCCACACCGTTAACCCAATTTTTTTTAATTTTTTGCAAAAAAAAAATATTGAATTTTTGCTACAATATTATTCAAAAAAAATTATTGTGCTATTTGTTTAAAATAAGGCTTTAATTCTTATTTTTTTACACTCTATTTCAAGAGACACTAAGAAACCACAACCTAAGAAGAGATAAGATGTCTACTTTCGAAAAAGTCGTTGTAATTGATGGTACGTTAGATTGAAATTTTGCAAAATAATACGCTCCAAGAGTAATAAAGATTGATATGATGATAATGGGATTTTGCTGAATAAGATGACTTAACAAGATAATAGTAACAGCAATGAGATCAATAGTGTGTGATGATAGTAATTCAAGAAAAAAACCATAAGGAACTTGACCATTATACCGATTGAAGAAAAAAAAAATTCATTCCTGTTGTAGAATATTTGTTAGTTTGAAACCCGTATCGAGATAATAAAGAGAACAGGAACAGCTTAGAAACATAGAGAACTAGTCGAACAATATGAAAAATAATGATCATCTTAAATTTACTACTCTTGTAACTTTTTTTTTTTGAAAATATATGAACTTTTTTACTAACAAGATTATACATTTTATTTTATTTTTTATTTCACATTTGAAAACTAAAAGATAAATAACATGTGACATATTATGAATAGCTAAGGGTCACTTAGTCGGTCGTTTGGCTTCCATTGTTGCTAAGCAACTATTGAACGGTCAAAAGATTGTTCTTGTCAGAGCTGAAGCCCTAAACATCTCTGGTGAATTCTTCAGAAACAAGTTGAAGTACCACGACTTCTTGAGAAAGGCTACTGCTTTCAACAAGACCCGTGGTCCATTCCACTTCAGAGCCCCATCCAGAATCTTCTACAAGGCTGTCCGTGGTATGATCTCCCACAAGACCGCCCGTGGTAAGGCTGCTTTGGAAAGATTAAAGGTCTTCGAAGGTGTCCCACCTCCATACGACAAGAAGAAGAGAGTTGTTGTCCCAGAAGCTTTGAGAGTCTTGAGATTGAAGCCAGGTAGAAAGTACACCACTCTTGCTAAGTTGTCTACTTCCGTTGGTTGGAAATACGAAGACGTTGTCGCTAAGTTGGAAGAAAAGAGAAAGGTCAGATCTGCTGAATACTACGCTAAGAAGAGAGCCTTCAACAAGAAGGTCACTGCTGCTTCTGCTGCTTCCGCTGAATCTGATGCTGCTAAGAAGTTGGCTGCTCTAGGTTACTAAGCATATTAATATTTTATAACCCTTGCGCATCCATTTATCCTCTTCAACTCTTAACTAACATCAAAAATACAACATCAACAACAAACACGAATATAATTAAAAATTTTTAATTTAAATTTTTAAATCAAATATAAACCATTCAAAAAATCCTTTTTTATTTTATATTATAATATAACATAACCTTTTCATTTAAAAAGCTAAAGAAGTAACATACGTAATCTAAATAAACCTTGTCAATGTCTTTATAAAAAGGAATAGAGACGAAGCTAGGTTTAATATGTATGAACTTATAAAAGCTAGAAATGGCTAAATCGCAACCAAATAATTTCTCGAAGAACGTCACGTGTAGTTAAAGTAAGAGTAAATTTTATTATATTAATAACAGAATTAGAAAAAAATATAAAAATAAAGGGCAATTATGTAAATGAGATCCACTAAATTCTAATCATCTTAGAACACTCCTATTTTTTTTATTTTTCATTTCTTAACTGTGCCAAATATCTTTATTTATTTCAAATATGTACATGGGAAGGGGTAGGAAATGCAACGAAGTTCCGTATGTGGTAATTAGTAGTGAAGAAAAATCAATAACATCTGGGATGTGAGTTCAGTTTAAACACTTGGCAAAGGAGACAACAAGTTGAATACATTTGGCTTGTTAGCAGTGTGAGCCCAACCTAGATAAAGAACGAATGGAATCCAACCGTAATGGGCAACTCTCTGAGTTAGATCAAAGATCTTGTTGAAACGCTCCTTGGATTCATCACTTAGAATAAAAGATGGTAGAAAGTTCATCATTTTTGTAGTATTTTATATGCTTTGATATTCTTGCTTTGCTAAATCGTAAATTCAACTGCTCTCTCTGAAAAATCATTTCCTTGTTAAATTTATGCTGGAAACTTGCCTTTTTTCCTGAGAGCGCAGGAGATCGCATTAATATCATAATAAACGTAAAATCACGTTATAAATAAAAGGCTCAATGCTGCAATATTAATGTACTTAAACTAATAACGACAGAGAGGTTCAACCCATAACCATGACTCTTTATTGTTATAAATATACTTGTACGCGCTTTAAATAAATATATATATATCTATATATATATATGAGTCCTTTATGTAGTTTATTATCTTATAGAATATCAACATTCGATTTACACACTTAGGTATAAAATTACTTACGATCTTGTTCAAAACTAAAGAACAAGATAAATTTTAGAGTTTATTTACGTCTTTTATTTTTCTAGAAATAGAGGGGTAGAAAAATATTATTTGAATTGTCAATTTCCCCTTATAGCAATAATTGCAATGGGTTCTCGATGACGGTCTTCAATTCCCTCATAAAGTCACCTCCCTTGGCACCATCAATTGTTCTGTGGTCGAAGGTACCAGTGATTGTGACTTGGTCATCGAATGCAATACCATTCTCAGCACCAGCATCCTCAACAGCAACTCTCTTGACAGTACCAATAGCTAGAATTGTGGATTGAGGTGGGTTAATAATGGATGTGAACATAGAAACAGCATGGTTCATACCCAAGTTGGAAATACATATAGTACCACCTTGGAACTCTTCTGGTGTCAACTTATTGATCTTAGCACGTTGTGCTAGCTCCTTAACCTGCTTAGAGATTTCAACCAAACCCTTAGATTCAGCATTCTTAACAATTGGAGTCAAGAGGCCAGTTGGGGTAGCAACAGCAACAGAGACATCAACGTTCTTGAATCTTCTGATGACACCTTCATTTTCCAACCAGTAAGAGTTAGCATCTGGGACTCTTCTTGCTGCAACAGTCACAGCCTTAATTAAAATATCGTTAATAGATAGCTTGTATTGGTCCTTAGCAGTGGCATTTAGAGATTGTCTTAGTTTCAACAATTTCGAAACGGAAATATCAGAGGAGACAATGTAGGATGGTGTACCTTGTGTAGATTCCAGTAGACGCTTACCTATAATACTTCTCATGTTTGTGATCTCGATATCCTCGTAAGAGGCACCTCCTAGAGAGCCCGATGGTGCACTTGATACCGCACCACTTGCAGAAGAACTCTTTGGTGCGCTTTCCAAGTATTTTTCAACATCAGCCTTTGTAATACGACCGCGTGGACCAGTACCTTTAACACTCTTCAAAGAGATACCCTTCTCTAGAGCAATATTCTTGGCCAATGGAGAGGCAATAATCCTATCACCAGTTGCAATTGGTGCAGCAGAAGACTTAGACTTTGACTCAGCCTTTGGTTCAGATTTAGCTTCAGCCTTTGGTTCTTCAGCCTGCTTTTCCTCAGCTGGGGCAGCAGCGGGTTTGGAGGCTCCACCAGCATCTTCAATAGTGAAGTCCTTAAAAGCAGCAACATCGTCAGCATCCTCAACATAAACAGCAATTGGCTTACTCACAGGAACGTCCTTAGTACCAGCTGGGACCAAGATCTTTGCAAGATAACCCTCTTCCTGGAATTCGAAATCCATCTGGGCCTTATCTGTCTCAATTTCCGCCAAAACTTCACCTGGTGCCAATGCATCACCTTCCTTTTTAGACCAGACAGCCAAATTACCTTGACTCATGGTTGGAGACAAAGCTGGCATACCAATCACAGTATGTGGTGGGTAAGAAGCATACAATCTCAATTGCAATGGTGTAATACGAGTTCTAACCAAAGAAGCCCTAGCTGTTCTAGGCAAAGCTCTCAAAAATGCAGACATAGTTTCAATTCTTTTTGTGTTCCTGGTATAATATAACAATCAATATCAAGTTTCCTTTCTCCGTTGTATTCAAATTTAAATTTCTCCTAGAAATAGAATATAGTCAAATTGTTTTTTTTTTTTTAAACCGTTTTAGTTCCTCTTAGTCCTAAACTCTGTCTCCGCAAAAATATGAGCTAGCTACAGAAGAATATTTTAACAATTGCTCGAATATAATATAATTCTCTAGTGTCTATTAAGAGCTATAGATTAACAAGACCGTAAATCGATGTATTTGACGTTCAACTTCTTTACAATCCCTTTTTCCTTTATGGTCTTCTCTCGCTCTCCACATCCCTTGCCCAGTTCGCATCAACAAAAAAAAAAAAAGGCAACCCGTCCATAACTTCGTACAATACGATATTTAATATCATGATTGCAATACATCCCATGTGAATTTTTAATATATCTACCTATATAATATACCAAGTCTTTCAGTAATTCTAAGATGTTAATATACATTTTATATATCAATCCCTGATAAACCAGTTATCCAGGGTGATCGGGTTTTTGAAGTAGTCTGGGTCTTCTACCGTTTGTGGTACTAGTTTACGTTTGGTGTTGGTGTAATCTTCATCCCATTTGATAGATATACTTCCTGTCGACTTATCCTTTAGTAGAGTTTGACATGTTTGCCATGAGAACCGTACCATTTCTATAGGCCATCCTTGGAGCGGTTTTTGGTTTGACTTCAGCCACGTGACTGTTTTTGGATCCGATGGGTAACCAGACCCAGTTACTTCATCGGGACTTCTCTTTAGACTTTCAATTAACAAGTCTCTAGTTACCTTAGCGACAACACTCGCAACACTGACAACACAATATAGGGAATCAGCCTTTTTGGCCACGGTAAATTTTATTGTTGGAAATCTTGTCTCTAACTTCTTTTGATATGACGCTGGTGGACCAACAGTATCGACATAGACATGGTCAATCTTGACTCCCTTATCTAGAACACCTTGAATAAGAGCCATCGTGACGTCATGAGCTTGCTCATTTAAATTATAATTACGAGATGGGGGATAACGTGACATCCCAGTGGATATATCAAATGGTGTGATTGCTGTTGTTGCATATCCAACTTCTGAAATCTGCCCTTCGTACATAAGCTTGAATAGTTGACGACGTACTGGATCCGTTAGCTTCTTAGAATCATCAAAAGAATAATTTGGAATCAAAACATTGTCCTGATAGTCTTTTGTACAGTAACTTATCCCATATACCATAGGACCCATCACCGGACCACGACCAGCTTCGTCTACACCCAATATTATAGGTGAACTGGTATCTTTGAGTGAATCCGGAACATCAGAGTAATATGTCTTAGTCTTCAATGATCCTAAAGATTCTTGAACTGTAGGAGGTAATGTAGTATCAATTGTCATTATTCGAGGGTAATACGGGTTTATGTTAGATGAGCAAAACCACGAGATAATTGGAACGAAAGCTAATTCCAACAAAGAACTTTATATTAGTGTTTAATAAAATGTTTGTTTTGCGATGAGCTTCATTATGGAAACGCGGGACCAAAATAACGCGAAAGTGAAAAAATGTAAAAAAAAAAGAAGAAGAAGAATTGTAACGTGATTAACTACAACAGAACTGGTTTTGCTATTTACATGGGCTGTTAGATGCCTTACATTATTGTCTATTTACATCATCGATGGATCCAAATGACAGGACTTCTTCAATTCTTTTTGATCCGGTGAGTAGCATGGACAAACGGTCAATACCAAGGCCGAAACCGCCTATTGGCGGCATACCCCATTTCATGGAGTTAACATATTCGTAATCGACGGAATCCAGTGTTTCCTTATCATTAAAATCTTCCTTCATCTGTGCTTGCTGTTCAAATTTTTGTAGCTGTATTTGGGGACAGTTTTCCTCTTCATATGCATTAGTATATTCCCTTCCATTGATGAAAAGTTCAAATCTCTTGGTGGTCCTGGGGTCTGCTGGGTTACTCTTAGCCAATGGGGACATGACTGCAGGATGATGGTATATTAATGTTGGTATTATAGTGCTACAATACTTCTCTTCAATCAAAGACCCACACAATTTGTTCAAGATTTGTGATGAGGATAAATTCCTTTCATCACTAAAAAACTTGTTTTTAACATCATCGGGAATAACACTTAGAAGTTCCTTAGGGTCTTCAATATCTATAGTATCAAGGTCTGTACCCAATTCTTTAGATAAAGTTGGCAAAAATTCAACCTTTTGAAATTTCCATTGATTTTGTTCTAATGCATCCCTGAGTTCAATCGTACTCTGTGAAATATAGCTTCGCAAGTCCGGATTTGCAAGCAGATCTTGAATTACTTGTTTGAATAGTTTTTCATTCATTTCCATTAATCCATCCATTGACAAGTACGATTGATAGAACTCTAGTGTGGTAAACTCAGGGTTATGTGTGCTATCAATGCCTTCATTTCTAAATGATTTACCAATTTCATAAACTCTGCTTAGCCCACTAATAATTAGCCTTTTTAACCAAAGTTCGGGAGCTACTCGCAACAGTAACTGATCAAAATCTTTGGATGAAGTTTGAAAGGGTTTCGCGATTGCACCATTACTCTTTGATGATAGGATTGGGGTTTCAACCTCAATGAATTCTCTTTGTTCAAGAAATTTTCGTATCGATTTAATTATCGAGCTTCTAATCAACAGATTCCCGATCCCATTAATCTGATAATTAGCCACTTTATTGCCATTGACTTTCACCACATCAGTTAGTTTTAATGGTAGAGGCATCTGTGCTGGAGATAGCATGACAGGAAGTTTGGTGCATCGTAAAGATAAGTTCTTCATCTTTGACTTTGAAAGTCTCGGTACACCAAATGATTGAATGTAGTCACCTCTCTTTAAAAACCCCAGTCTTGTCTCAAAATTTTCGTCTCCGATCTCATTATAGTTTAAAATCAATTGAATATCACATGCGTCTTCAACTAAATCTATAAATGCCATTTTCTTACCAGAAAACCTTATACGTTTTATCCTACCATTAATTGTCAAATTGTCCTCTATTTCGTTTAATTTAGACTCTTCCAATGACCCATATTTATGCTTGAACTCTCTAATTCGCTGTACACTCTTATATTCCATATCAGTCATAGACGGATAGTATTTTGGAAGTGATTTAAGGATCTCATTATTTCTAGTCGAAAACTCTAGATTACTAGAATCAATCGCCAATTTCGAAGAATATCTAACTCCTAAGGGCAGCCGTACCACGTTGGCAAACCTACACCTGACACATATCATTTTTTAATAAGTTATTTTAGCTAGCGGCACTTTTTGAGATCAGGTCAATGGTAAATTGTAACATGATATTTAAGTTTCTCTTCACCGTCAATGTATGGACCCTTAAATCTCAAAGACAAAGTCCGGGTAACACGAGATTCGATCGGAAACTGCAATATATTTAAACTACCACAATATTTTATGATAACCAGATAAGATATAATTTAAATAACCATATATGTAAATGCTCTCTATTAATGAATACAATGCAATTTTTTTATAAACGATCAAGGATACTCAGATAAAATCTAAAAATGTCTTATAAGTAATCCTTTCTGTTAGCAGTCCTAACGAATCTTCTCAATTGCCATTCAACATCTGCATCCTTGTTCTCCAAAGTACCAAGTCTCAATTCATATAGTCTCATTTCAAATCTAGGACCGACCTCAGCCATTTCAACACCGTCTCTTGTGCGCACGTAGACATGTTGTCTTACACTAATGAAATCACCTCTGTTAGCAAATGTTATCACTCTGGAAGAGTCCTTCTTTGGTCCAGGTGGGAACAAATGTTTTAGAATAGTCTCTACTCTTTTACCCAAAGGTGTAGTAAAATTATCAAATATTAGATGTGGGTTTACTTCACTTTGGTTACCTCTATTTACGATATCGTGTCTTAGCACGACGTTGTGTAAACTGAAAAACGCAGTTGGCCCGTATGGGAAATGCGATATAGTCAAGGATGTTGGGACACCTCTGTGCTCATGTAATACCACTAGATCTGTGGTACCAGATTTCTGACAAGCAGAGACTAAATCCGGCATGACGTAGTTACCTCTATTTAGCCTCACAGCATTTGGAAACAACAGCTTTATCTCCTTAGCAAATTGTGCAAGTCTTGAACTTGGGTCTCTGGAGGTAGTAACTATCACACGTGCATCAACTATACCACTGCTGGCTGCGTATTCATCATCAACACCAGCCTCATCCTCGTTGTCAGCCATAGTTTGGTCATATCTGAAATCATTTTGCAACTGTTCATCTTCTGCAAGTTCTTTCGGTAGTGGCTTACCTTGAGCTAACGCCTGTTTAATTATCTGTCTCTTCTGCTGCAGTTGTGTCTCTTGTAATTCTTGAGCTTTCTTGTATAAATACTCTCTTCTCTCACGGGCCTGTCTTCTCAACATCTCTTAATCAGTATATATTGGGTTTATTGGTAGTGGCTTATAGATATTTCAAAGATAAATGGTTTATCACAGTAGGTCTTTAAATTTTGTATTCGCAGAGCTCATCGCAAATTTTTTTTTTTTTTCATAAAAAAAATTTTTTTCCAGGTTTTCCATTTTTTCAAAAAAATTTATCCCGAAAATGCGATGAGCTTTAGAAACTACCGCAGTCAGCACAATGATAATTAACATAAATAATGGATAATCACAGCAATATGTTTCATTCCCAGCAAAAATAGTTAGTATTTATGGCATATTGAACAAATAAACAATTATGTCGTTCATATTGAAAATTGGAAACTAAAAACATAAAATAAAAATTGTGAAATGTAGACATTTTGTGTTAAGTAAGGACTATTATGTATTAATTATATATGTATCTCTCAACAGAAACATTATAAAATGGTAAAAAAATATTAAAGATATCATTAAAGGGTGCTATGGGAAAGATCAAATTTTGGTAAAAAAAATAAGATTTGATAATAAAGAATTAAAAAAATAATGCATTTAATTTTGTTTTTATTTATGTCGCCTTGACTGTTGTGACCTTTGGTATCTTTCCTCTTCTGAGATTTCCATTCTAGTTTTTAGTACTGAATTTTTCACGTTTTTGATTGGTATATCCATTGACTCACGCCTAGTTAATCTTCTACCTTCTCGTTGTGCCACTGCAGCAGCAACGGCTTTTCTTTGTTGTTGAACACTATTTGGTAAGAACATATGAGTCGCTAATGCTGTTGGCAATAATGTCTGTGCTGTCAATGGAGCATTAGACTCATGTTGATATCTGGCACTTGTCGTGCTAGATACAATACTGCTAGAACTTCCACGTCTTGATGAGTTAGAGCGAATAGTCGATGTTGATCTGGTTAAAGTTTCCCTTATAAACTGCGAAGGCTCTATGAAAGTATTTTGAGGTGGTGTAACAGATCCAATAGCGGTTATATTTGTAGCCTCTATAGTTGGCTTGTGTGTAGTGGAAGTTACTGGATAATTTGGTGAAGATATAGCAGAAGAAATGGAGCCATGCCGCGATGGTGGAATGGGCCTATCAGAATGGTCACTCGTATCCTTATTGTTCTTTAGACTTGAATTTGAAGATTCATTGTGGAACAGACCACTCAATAGACTCCTACGTAAATGATTTGCTTGATTTGCGGTATGCAGTTTGTCTAATGGATGTAAATTATCTAGATTCTCCGGTGACGAAGAGGCTTTATCCATGTGATTTCCTTTAGAAAATAAAAGCTTATCCCATTGCTTCTTGTAATATTGGTCATCATCTTCATCATTATAGTTTTCGCCTTCCTCATCATCCTCAATATCATCAGTATAAAACTCTGAGCTATCCGACACACTATCCCAATCAGATTCGTCTTCATCCTCACTGCTAAAAAAGATTTTGTTGTCTTTTCTACCTTTTCCATTGTTTCCCTCAGTAGACACTTGTTTAGGTTTACCAAACAGAGATTCATGCTTGAAAATACTATGCTTATTATCATGCTTACTGGAATTTGATGAGGTATTAGATGCAGTTCTCTTATGTGATGATTTACGAGTAGCAATGTCTGCCGGCGACTTTGATCTACTTTTACTTCTTTTATTATGCACAGTGTCATTAGCTGTTGTCTTCCTAACAATGACCATATTTGTATCAAACCCTGTAACAATCATTTGTGGATTTTCCTTCTTATTAGCTTGTTGTATCTGTGCATACTGCTTGCTATAGTACATCCGTGGGTTATTATTTCCATCACCACTGCTCGTATGGTTAGTTGACCTTTCAGATTGGTTATGCTTTTGAAATAATGCTGTGGTAGACTTATGTTGTCTTTCCTTCACAAGGTGCTGCTGGTTCTCCGGTTGTGATACAGTTCTTTGTAAGTTATAATTACTCTTAGTCTTCACTGGTTTGTTATTAGTGTTATTTAGTGCCTCCATAGGTCGTACAACCGGAAGCCTAGTTCTATTTTCATTAGACTGTACCTGATCTTGTGGCTGGAGTGGTTTCTTGAAAGTATTTATATTATTATTGTTACCATTATTCATCGGATTTAATATATGAAACATGTTCTTAACACCATCTCTTTTTTTCGAAGAATTAATATCCTTATTTCGTAGCAAGGCCTTATTTATAATACGCCAACTCAAATTTCCTAATCTATCACCTTGTTGTACAGTCTTAGAAGTCTTAATCAAAGTCAAATAAAGATCTAGTGTATCAAATAAATACAGTCTCTCCGGAGTAAACAGATTTGGTGATACCTTCAAAAAATCACCCGTCTTCTGGCTGGAATTAGACTTATCATCATTCATATTCGTTATATTACTGTTTGATTTTATCTTAGAAGGTTTCTTTGTATCATTATTCGTACTCGTATTCGTATCATTAATAGCATTAGTGGCAGGAGGTAGCTCTAAAGAAGGAATATATGACCCATTCGGAAGGCCAGGTGTGGGCATAATGAGGTGTTTGTTATATGTATATCAATGGCTCTCTCTGTTTCACTTTTATTTTTTCTCCTTGTTCATAAAAATATTAGTTATAAGAGATTATTAATCCTTAATTTATTTTTGTCTCCTCTCTTTTCTTTTAAGATTACTAGTTGCCTTAACAAAAATCCCTTTCGCAATCGGAAAAGAAATGCTTTATTATTGAAGTCAACTTAAAGCGTTCAAACAACAAAGCTTTAGTTTCTGATATAGTCAAATTAAACTAGAGATAATACCTTTTCCCCTTCGTAAAAATAACTGTTTTCTTTTGACAGTTGGTTTATTGAAATTTTTTTTTGGTATAACCTTACTTAAAATAATACATTTGAATATTTTTTTTTTTCTACTTTAAATTTTCTTGTTTGCTTCTCGAGAAACACTCTCACGGGGAGAGGGATTGAAATTTTGTACGCTGCATTCTGTGAAACACTTACCCGGATCGAGGGCATCGGGTTGTAATCTCCGAGAATATATGCTGTCATCATAAAGCAAATACAATATTATCATGACTTCTATATTAAAGGATGCTGTATATATGTACTGTAATTGTATTTGAATATTAGGATACCGTACAGTCTTCGTTATTGTTGTATTTTTTTCGTTTCCTGTCATTTTCGGAGCCGCTAGACCGACGTTTGTATTCTTTGAATTCTTTATAGTTTGGAACAAAATCACTTAAGACATGTTCTTCAACTTCAACGGTTCCATCACTATCGCTTATAATGTCTTCGAGTCTCTTGGTGTCGTTAGCGCTCTCTTTGGCAATATTGGGATCTGTGTCTAGTGCCTGTTGAAGTTTAGAGATTGTATCGTCCTCTAGTTTTTCCGGGAATTTGATCTGAAATTGTATATACAAATTGCCGTATCCTTCGATCTCTGTACTTGTGTTCGTGTTTGTAGTACCGTAATTCTTACTAGGTTTAGGCATACCTAGACCCTCAACAGTTTTGAAAGCAGGCGTTTTTAATAGTTCATTGGGTATTATGCTCAGTTTGATTAATTTACCAGAAGGGTGGTCCTCAATATAAACATCACCACCACAAAGACACGTCTTTAGTGGGACCTGATAGTTTCGTAGTACGAGGTCGTGGTCATTCACGAGGTCGTATTTGTTGTCTTCTATTATATCTATGACAATCACGACATCACCTGGGTGTACCTTCATTAATCCATGGCTGGTCTCCAGAACTTCGTCAGCTTCTCCCGGGAGGACTATCATTTGTTCGTTCGACATACCGGGATTTACTTCAACATCGAATATTTTTCTCTCTTTATATACACCCGAGCCTGTACATTTCGGACAAATGTCTGCTTTTCTAATGTAGGTACCAGTACCTTTACAACTATTACAAGTAGAACTGAAAGTCTGTACCATAGGTCCCATACGTCTCGTTTTTACTATCTCTCCCTGACCGTTACACGATCTACATGTTACTGTCTTCACTCCACCTTTCCCATCACACTGCTTACAAATTCTCATTCTATTGAGTCCCAATTTAGTCTTCTTACCAAGATATAAATCAGTTAATGCACATTTTAGATAGTGTTTGATATCAGGACCTGTCCTCATCTCATTACGTGGCGCAAAGCTTCCAGAAGAAGAAAATCTATCAAACTTAGTATTACCTTTGCTACTGCTTCCTTGTGAAAAGCCAAACGATGGACCACTGCTAGAATTGTTGAAGAATTGTGCAAACAAGTCACCAGCCGATGTGCCAAACATATTTAACGGATCACTGCCTGCATGACTGAAAAATGCAGCATGCATATCATCATCGTCATCAGAAGACATCTGATTAGCCGCAATTGCGGCTTCATCAACAGTACCATAAGTATCGTACATAGATCTTTTCCTATCGTCAGACAATATTTCATACGCTTTAGATATCTCCTGAAACTTCTCCTTGGATTCCTCACTATGATTATTCTTGTCGGGGTGCCATTTTAATGCCGCCAAACGAAACGCCTTCTTAATTTCGGACTGTGAGGCCGTCACTTGCACATTTAATAGATCATATAGCTGTGTATCCTTAACCATAAGTTTCTCTTTTGTGCCTTTTTATTTTTTTTATATGATTTGTCGTATTATATTCAATACCTTGACTACCTTGTAACAATATATCTTTTGTATTTTCTCGAGAATTAGGTTATCCTTTTCCGCTTCTTATGGTAATAAGTTCATATGCATGTTATGCAATCAAGGATCTAAATCTGAAAATCCAAAGAGTTTCCAAGAAGTTTAAATTCAGTTTCCTTTATATTTGGCGATGAGCCCTTTTATTTCTTACGTCTCGCCTTTATTTTTACTCACTGTTCCACTTTTCCTTTTTTTTTGGGCCCTACATTTTTTCCAGAATGTTCATGCACATTCCACACAGAACACCCTGTAGAGAAACTGAACTCAGGGGAGATCTACGGTAAGGGCTACAATTGTTTCTGTGTTTTCTTTTGCTTCTGTGAAAGTTTCGTGCTTCCATGGGGAATGCATAAAGAATATCCGGGTAATATTTTAAACCGTATAAGATTACTTCAGAAAGTATATGTATATGTGTCTTATACATACTTAATATTGATAAGGAACGCTTGAAGAGTGTTTTTTTTTATTGCAGGAAAAATGCTAGTTTACTTATATATAAATATGCAGTTTATGTGGAAATATCTAATTTCTATTGTGTTGAGGTCATGTTTGGTCTCATGAATGCATTGAATGAAGTTGGTCTATTGTTGGAAGTGCTTCTTGATGTGGTCATTGAATGGGTGGATGTGTGTTCTAATGGACTTTCAATAAGGTGGAGTCTTGATGATAGCATTGTAGATGAATGCGGGTTTAAGAGGATATGGTCTATTTCACCCTCCTCGGGGATAATGATTGGATCTTCTATACTTAAACCACTTGTGGGTGTCACTTTATAAGACGATAAGGTGCTCATTGTAGGATTATCAGTTATCATAGGAGGTCTTGGCATGGTTGTGTTGGAAAAATAGTTTTCAATAATATCTTCTGTGTCCTCTTCGTCTAACTCGCTTTCTGGATCAGAATCATCCGAGGTCAATGCTGTAGTCATTAGTGACATTCTCAAATTGATCCGCTGATATATCACATACATCATGTATTTTTGCCACAAGGAATGGATTGCCCTTCGCTCTGGGGTCATGTTTCTCATCCTTACGTTTCTATAACCTCCTGGTGATGTCTTGCTTCGTTTCACTATTCTCTGTGGCGTATTTGCTTGAAACTCTGTAGTGTTGAAACTTGGCATGTGCACCACTGGGGGCTGATCATTCGGTTTTAATATATTTCTATCATGTGTCTTGGCCGAAGGAATAGGTCTTTTTATTGAGCTTGTCCTGGAGACCGAAGGAGATATCTGGTACATAGACACCGGTAGAGCATCAGCAGTTGCTTTAATCTGTGGTTTATGGTAATACTGCCGTACTGGTCTGTACATTCTTGTTAAATTGTCTCTCGCCTGCGGAAACATCGCATTAACATTCAATGACCTTACATCAGCATAATTTAAAACTGCTTCCAGTTCAGTTCTGGTCCTAAACCGATTCGTGATAGCTTTGACATTTGGAGTTTGACCACCGGGTATGTTAGTTACAACTGGCTTTTTCTTGTTGCTATTTCTCTTGAAAAACCCTTTATGAAATATGAATCTCTTCTTTTCTTTGAATTTTTGAAGTTCCTGTGTATTTGTAAAATCTGTTTGATGCGTGCCAGCCAATCTCTGTATTGATGGTTGACGTCTTGCAGAACCATTCCTTTGTATCGAAGCTTGTCGCTGAATATATTGAGTTCGGTTCAAGGGTATGTTTCGATTGGTTGTTGCGTTTTGATATGTTGATGGTTGCCTTTGCTCTGTTTGTTCCTTACTAATTGATCCATAATTTGTTTCCCTTGGCTTGGGGTTTAAATTTACATTTAAGCCAAGTAGTGGTGTCCTATTATGAGACGGGAGTTGGGCTTCTCCTGTTTTATATTTTTCCCAATTAGAAACAGCATTCAAGATGTCTTGTTCAACATGATTATTTGATTCATCATTTTGGTTCATTGGGTGTTCATACCTTTGCGTATATTATCTCATAAAATAATTCTAATGAATATAATAATGAATATTGTATAATCGTTATTTCTCAATGATCTTTTCTTATTCCTCTGCTTTCAGGATTAGATATGGTAGGTTTTCTTGTTTTATCTTTATTCTTGGTTTATTAATAGCTTGGGAATTAATTGTATTAGTTTCTTTCTCAGACCATGCTAAATATATAATATATACCACCTCGTTGCAGGTAAAGAAAATAAAAAAAAAGAAATCTACAAAGAAATTAGCCACCTCTCCCTCAATAAGTAGTTATACTAAATATAGGAATTTTATGTTCATGATGAACCCTCAATGATAAAAAGGTACCTAGCTATGTTTGAGTAGGATAGTTATGTAGTACCAAAGGGAGAGGGAAAGGAAGAGAGCCCAGCACAGTTTCAGACTTCGATTGCGTACTGCATCAAAACTGTAGATATAAAATTTCACACCATTTAATTAGGTGACATTCTTTATTCAACTAGAACCCAGCCAGCTTAATTTTTTTTTATAACAAAAAAAAAGGGCATCGCTCTCCCGACTTCCTCAGAATAGACCGCAGTAGCTTACCGGAAAAAAAAAGCTGGGAAACTCAAAAGAAACTCAAGTATATTCATTGGAACCAGCCTTCAAAACCATCATAACATCAGTGTAGATTATTGGTGTTGTAGGAGCTACTACGGACCAGGTTTAGATACCTGCAGTTGTGGAGTAGTACTGGGATTGTGGATTCAATGCTACGTCCTGGTTTAGAAGGAGTCATTATACCCTTCAAATGAGATGCAAGTAAAAAAGAAATGTGTAGATTTAAAAAAAGGTTAACGTCTTGTCTATTTTTAGTCTTGGAGATGTATTAACTTATTTTATATATTTTGCTTAGCTGTGATAATTGACATGCATTTGTATTCTTTGGAGTAAGTTGATTTCCACAGACGTACCTTACCATCTTCTCCTGTACTGCTTAGAATTGTCCCAGTTAAGTTCCAAGACACAGACCAGACTTCGTTCTTATGATCATCGTGTTCGCTTAGCAATTCTACTTGTAAATTGGACTCTCTAGGTCTTGGTGATTTTGCACCATCCATATTCACCTCATCATCACTCAATGCTGGTGTTGTGGAGCCGGATGGTCTTTCGTTAACCTTGAATATACGTACTTTACCGTCTTTGCAGCCGGTAGCTATTAAATGATAGGAACGGCCAATGGATGGTGCCCAACTAATACATCTTATCAGTGAAGTATGGCCTGGAAGTTTCCCAGCTTGATACATGTGGCCATCTTTCGCTCTTTGGTAAACATATGCTTGATCTAAAGCACATACCGCCAGTTTTTCTGGTGAAAATCTGGATATACACCAAGAGAGACCAAAAGCAGATTGTAAATTGTTTGCTGGTGCAACGGGAAGTACATTTATTTCGGTGGTAAGAGTCCATGATCTTAGATTGGAAGGGTCTAAGGCATCATAGATTCTAACAACACCATCATTGCCAATACATGCTAATCTTAACCCTAAGTGGGCAGGAGCAAATTTCACACAATATAATGACCCCTTAGAATCATTTAACGTGCATAATTTAGTCCATCTACGACCTGAACACTCTTCTTGGTCTGGATCTTCTTCCCATATCTTCACAGTCTTGTCATATGAAGCTGACGCAATCAACCTACCGTACTCGGGACTGGCCCAATCCAGGGACACAATACTACTATCATGTGCTCTCCATGAATCATTCAGGACCCATTGAGTGGAATCCCTATCCAACTTGAAAACTTTGATGTGTTGGTCAGACGAACATGTGGCTACACTTCTTCCATAAAAATCATATTGTACATCATGAACTATATCCTCGTGACCAGTATTGAATGGCTGCATGATATGTGGTTGTGGTTGTTATATCTTGTTTTGTAATTCCTCTTGTTTTACTCCAGGTTACTCTCAATTAATTGTTTACAGTTATACTTAATTTGCTTTTAACAAAAGACTGAAAATCCGTTTTTTGTAACAAAATTATATAGTGCAACCAGTTAGAAAATATACATCAAAAAAGGCAAAATTATAATAATTTTGTTTGATTTTTAAATAAATACTCGATGAAACGGAGGATATGCTATTACTGCTTATTAGAGAAGTAAGTTTCACGCTGCTCGATTAGGTCCTTGCACCATTCGGTAACCTCGTCAGTCTTGATATCACTAACTGCACTCCAGAATTGGTCTAATCTAACGTCATGTGCTTGTTCATATTCGAAAGCTTGAACCAGCATCTCAAATTTATCTATATCCTTGACGTAACGTGCCTCAAGAGATGAAACAGTTTCATATGCTACCCAATCTTCCTCTATTTCCTTCGCAGCTGTGGGGTTAAATGGGGAGATTATCTCTTTACATAGGTATTTTATAGTCTCGTACTCCCTTCTATGTTTTTCTTCTTTAGTCATGGGATCATATGGTGTAATGTCACCTACTAGAGATTCGGCAAGGTCATGTACCAAGGAGATTCTTACACATTTATCTCTGTTAACATTCGGATTTGTGATCAGCATAGAGGTAATACCCATTCTGTACATATGGTCAGATATACTTTCTGGTGAATTTATTCCATGGTTGACCCATCCGGTACGTTTTTGAACTTTCAATTGTTGGACAATATTCAGAATAGCTAAAACATAGTTCTTCTTACCACTATTTAGACTGGTTTTAATATATTCGGGGATGTGATCTTCTGGTTTCCAGGTAATACTCATTAGTTATTCTAGTTGTTGTTGAATTGTTTCTCAATATTATGTGTATAAGGTATATGTGAATTGATATTTAGTTTATAGATTTCTTCAGTAAATTTTTCATCTTACAAATAAACTGCAAAGGCCGATATATTTAATTAAAGTGAAATAATAAATTTTCATTTTTATTTGAAAGTCATTAGAAATACACAATTAAAGGAACAGAATATATTTAAAAAAAATGGTAAAAAAATGCTGTTAAAATGTTGGATCGAAAATTAAATAAAGATGTTATACAAAGTTACATTTTTAAATTAATTTAAGCAATCAATTCAACGACACCACCAGCAGCCTTGATCTTTTCTTCGGCCAACTTGGAGACGAATCTAGCCTTGACGATGACTGGGACGTTTGGAATTCTACCCTTACCCAAGACCTTACCGTAACCGGCAGCCAAGGTGTCAATGACTGGAGCAGCAGACTTGGAAGAAGACTTCAAGTATTCGTCTCTCTTCTCTTCTGGGATCAAAGTCCACAACTTGTCCAAGTTCAAAACTGGCTTCCAGAAGTGGTTTTGTTGCTTGTGGAAGTATCTCATACCAACCTTACCGAAGTAACCTGGATGGTACTTATCCAAGTTAATTCTGTGGTGGTGTTGACCACCGGCCATACCTCTACCACCAGGGTGCTTTCTGTGCTTACCGATTCTACCGTTACCGGCTGTATAAAATAGTTTTTCTCCCAATAATGAATAGGTTGTTTCATGGTTTAAGGAAAGAAAATTTGTTGTTAGTAAAAATGATCAAACAATTTGACATTTCAAGTAGAAAAGGTGTTATGACAGGACCCAGGTGATATCAGTGTTTCAAAATGTTATTATCTTCTTTTTCAGTTCATCAATTCTCCTTAAGATAACCTAATTAAAGGGTGTTTAATTCAAATCTTTGAACTTTGCAAAAAATTGTTTCGAGAAACCATTATACCAACAACACTAATCCAATTCAGATATTTCTTGTTTTTATCATACACTTCGATTTCCCAGAAAAATAATATAATCCCGGTGATTATATCCATCCTTTTAAAGAGTAAATCTAATTGTAAAAGAAACAAGTACCTGAAAAGTGATTTTAACGGTTGTTGTATCCGCAATAATGGTTTATTATTTTAAGAAGGAAGAAAGATAACATTCTAAAAAACACATCATCGCCTTGGTTCTTTCATTCCATCCTTTCTTCCATAAAAGTATTTTATCTTTTAATCTGATGGAATTACATACCTGAGACGTGACCTCTGTGCTTTCTAGTCTTAGTAAATCTGGTTGGCATTTCTGATTAACTTGATTATCTTAGTAATTGAAAACTAATGAGAAACAAAGAAACCTGAAGAAATATCAATTTTCAAAAGGTGCTTTGTTAAATAAGTTTACTGGAGAAATTGAAAATTTCCAATCGATGAGGTAGGCAAAAAAAAATTTTAGTTCGAAAAAAAAAAAAAAATTAGTTGCGTCATAGGGTAACCAAACATTTAGTAGGGTAAACTATGTATTCCTGAAATTTTCCTAGAACTTTCTACACTATAGTAATAGACGTTACTAATTATTCCTACTTGGGTAATTATCTTTCCACTTATTGGGATTTTCATATTAACTCACATGGGGTACGGGTGTTCTATGAAACATATATATGAACAGTCACAAATTATTGCAATTATTGTAATCGACTGATACACAGTACTACATACACAAAGGACGCTGTAATAATAATGAAAGTGAAGATGCTTTAAGGGAGTAAGCTAAAAGTGAAGGAAAAAACACTAAAAGATGCAAAAAGGAAACATTTGTTTTTGTAAATATTAATTTCATTTGTATTTTATAGATTTATTGACATTAAATTATTTTTAGTTAGGAAAAGGCACGGAGTTTTATGATTTTGTTACCACACATGTATTATCAGCATTGTAACACTGTTCTTAACGGACAACAGCGTTGGCCAAAGTGGAAACCTTGAAATCATCACCATTGGCGTTAGTCAATTTCCTAATTGGATGTTCTTTGTCTTCTTCGTCCTTGAAGATGACCTTTAGATCACCATCAGTAGTGAAGTGTGGTTGCAATTGCTCCCAAAGCTTCTTCTTTGGGTTCATTTGCTTAACTGGTTCCTCATCACCGTAACCTTCGAAGAAGACCTTGTCACCAGCCTTAGAGCCCTTTGGTGGTTCAACAAATTCGACCTTAGCATCTTCTGGGTTGCTGGCACATAGGACCATAGCAGTGGACTTGATACCTCTCATGTTAACTGGTTTTAGGTTACAGACGGTAACAACGTAACGTTCTTGCATAGCTTCCAATGGGAAATGCTTGACCAAACCGGAACATACGGTTCTTGGACCTTCTTCATCACCGACATCGATGGTTGAAACGTACAAACTGTCGGCATCTGGGTGCTTGATAGCCTTTTGAATGAAACCAACACGCAAGTCGATAATAGATGGTTGTGGCTTCTCTGGGGCCTTGGCTTGTTGTTGCTGTTGTTGTTGGGCTTGAGCAGCCTTCTTGGCAGCCTTCTTAGCCTTTGCTTCTTCTCTCAACTTCTTCAAAGTTTCCTCATCTGGCTTACCTCTCATCTTCTTGTCACCACCTTCCTCTTTCTTGTTCTTCTTGTTACCAGCTTCGGCTGGTGCATCCTTCTTCTCATCCTTCTTCTTTGGCTTCTCGATGATCTCACGTGGCAATTCAATATCACGGTCAAATTCTAGAGTTTGGTCCTTGGACAACTGCAATAAGGATTGCAAGTAGTCAACCCATCTAATAACGTGTCTGTAAGAGGCAATGGTATTCTTAACATCCTTAGTGCTGGAAACCAATTCCTTAACAACTGGCAAAGTTGCTTCAAACAATTCAACATCATGAACAGTTGGTTGAGCAGTAGAGGCGATAAAACTGTTATCTCTCAATTGCAAATTTAGGTTAGCCAAGTTGGCTTGCAATTGACCTGTCTTCAAGATAGACTCCCATTGAGAAACTTGAGCCAACTGCTCTCTGGACAATTCGCTCTCAGCGATAGACAAACCCTTGAACTTAGCTACTAAATCAGACATATTCCTTCGTATCTTTAGCCACTTTAACATATAATTAAAGAAAATATGCTTATAAATAAACGTGAATGTCAAAAACTAAATTATCTCCCCTTGTAAAATAATAGCACTTCATCAATATCTCAGACTTCAGTCCAAAATTTTTTTTCTTTCTCTTTGTCACTTTGAACCGACGGGAAAAACTGCCAGAGACAAAAAGAAAATGATCCAGTCATAATTTACAAACTCATCACGTGTGCAAATAAAACTCTTACAGAAAACTTAATAAATGGTATCAATTAACATTTATATTAGAAGTGTACATACTATTTACTGTCTCAACACATCTTCAATGAACTTCTTGTAATCTATCATACCTTCAGAGTCAACTTCGACACCCTTCAACAGTTCATCAACTTCTTCATCGGTCAGTTTTTCACCCAGACCAGTCAACATATACCTTAGATCACCAACAGAGACTTTACCAGTGTTATCCTTGTCAAAAACTTGGAAGGCCTTGACGAAATCTTCCACCTTACCCTTTGTGGTGGCATCCAACAATTCCTGGTTGCTGGAAACCAAACTCTCGACTTGCTCTAGAGTCAGGGTCTCTCCTGAACCACTTAATATCTCTGTGACTTGCTTGTTAGTGGGGTTGTATCCAATTGCCCTTAGATAGTCCCCTACTACATCCTTTGGAATAGAGCCTTGACCCTTCTTATCAAATAGTGTAAAGATATCTTTGTTTTGAGACATTGCGTTTTTATTTGTTAGTCCTTTCTGTTGTTGTTGTTGCTTGGACTACTATCCAACAATGGAATTGCTTCAGAAAAGGAATATATATCACAATATTAAATTTAAAAATAAAACAATAACAAACAAGACACGGAGAGACAGACACGAGGCGAGGACATAGACCTGGGAAACTTCAAAACAAAAAGCAGATCAATGTCCACCGTTATATATGATCATATTATAATCATGTGATAGTTTTCGTATATAAGTATCGAATTACCAAATTCTCAAATTACATAGGCGGTTAAAGCCCACCTTTTAGTTTGTTTGTTTTGTTTTTTTACATTTTAAAGAGAAAATAAAGTGATACTTGACTACAATAGAGCATCATTTATAGTAGGCTATTAGACCTCAAACTTATCTTGTAAAAGCGGCACTACAAATAATATTTTTTTTTATCTTTTTTTTATTTATAAAAAACACTATGATGCAAATGGATTTGAAATTACCATATTAGGAAAGTGAGATTTGGTATTAAAAGAAAAAAAAAGTTGGAGTAGTATTTTTGGTCTTCAGATTTTCTTAGAAATGTATGTAGTAGAAAGACTTCTTTTTCATTTTGGCGCCGAAAGCACCTGAAAGTTACTAAAAGTAAAGGAGGGGTAGTGGGGATAAGGACATGTTTGGACTACCCCAAAAAAAAAGTATAAATACCGCCCACATTTCTCAAGATCTAAAAAAGTTGTTTCCTTTTCTTTGCTCTCTCTTTCTACGTTTTTGCTATTTTAGTACCATATTTTTTTTTTTGTTCAGGATTTTTTTTTCATTTTTTCTATTTTTCTTTTTTTCTATTTTTCTTTTTTTAGTTAAGCAAATATACTTGAATGATTCGTTATTTGAACCATAATTACTTTAATTACCATTTTTTATTACAAGTCCAATAATATAATACGAATACTTTATATGGTTTGCCGTATATTATGATAATGTTCAAGAGGGGCGAGAAGATGGGCTTTTTCTTACCGTTTTATATAACTGGGGCTATACTGATGAGTATAAAGTTAATACTAACAAGAGTAATAAATTGTAAAATTTGTTAGACACAGTATAATATCTAAGTACCCTGGGAACATATTAACACGACAATGTTTAGATATTTGTCTAGATCTTCAGGTCTGGCGTACCGTGTGGTTTCCACTTCCAAAAGTGCAGCTGTAGCAGTTCATGGATCTTCATCACAACAAGAAGGGAGTACTAATAACAGATATTATGCTACCACAAGAGGTGAACACGGTAGAGACAGGAATAAAAATAATAACGAAAGGAGAAGAAGGAAGAGTGTTAATGGAAGAAATCAGGACTCACTAGATGAGAAGTTGAATAGTATTCTGAGCTCCACAAGAAAAAATAAAACAGATAGTGGTAAGAAGATTTTGTATCCAAAGGATAAATCCTCACCGTGGTATAATCAGCTATGTGCGTTGGATGATTGTTTGACGTCCACTCTTCAGCTATCTACTACGCCCGTTAGGAAGATGCTTAATGATCGAGTATCACATCCTCAACTAGGCGCTAGCAGTACTTTCTGGGATTCCATTTCAAGAGCAGTAGCCTTGTATAATGAGTTAAAAGAATGTCCAGAGCTGAGTAGTCAGCGTGTGGGTGAGCTAGTACATCTATTACATAATGGTTTAAGAACTGATAGACAATTACTTGGTAGTCTGAATAAGAAGCCCGATTATGATGCACAATCTTTTCATAAGGAAATGGTTAACTTTATTTATACTTCTTTGAATCAAATCACAGAAGATATTTTGAATGGTACTGTTTCGATAACTCCCGGTGGTGCAGTTCACTTGTTGACAAGCTATGAGGAGATGGGGTTCCGTGAGCAAATCATTCAAATCTGGAATGCTGTGAACAGTGCAACAGGTGAGACGGGAGCTGCTACCGAAGGTGTCAAAACATTATTCAAGAATCCTATAGTTCTTGGTACGATTTTACCAATCATTTTCGAGTCTCAAATCATTACCTTTGAAGAAGCAAGAAAGTTGTTCCAAGAAGCAGTCAAAGCCCAGACCTATTTCCCACATAATCTATATGTTGGTATGATTTTAACTTGTTTAAAAGCTGATGAAAACATTATGGCTTTAGAACTTTTTGAAAAGTTATGTAACAATTCTACTGGTGTCGCATATGGCTATATTACTGAAACACATTTGGCTTTTATTGGACAATGTAAAGATTTGGATATTTCGGAAAAATTTTTGGATAGAGCTATAAACAATGAGATGCCATACAGAGTAGAGGTTCAGGTGTCATATGTGAATTCCCTGATGAATAATATTTGGAATATTTCAAAGGATTTTGCAAAAATTGAAAATGTCTGGAGCAAAGTAGTTAAGTTCTACACTGACAACAGGCTAAGACTTTCCGTGTTCTCTTCTTTGAACAATGAATTTTTTACCTATTTCTTTGAAACTTATAAGAATGATAAAGAAACTGGTCTAATCAAGTTACAGGAAATCATCTCTCAGTATAATGAAGTTAAAGGTATTGATGAGCCATTCCTAAATGTTATTCTTGCCAAGTGCAGTGTATGGGGAGAGAAGGAGGTTATAAACTACGTCGAAAAAAACTTTGAATTGTTTAATATCCCTAAGACCTTGATTACTCACAGAATATTGTTGAAGACTATGGGGTCAGTAGACGAAGTTGGAACGGAAGAATTATTAAGCAGATGGCACGATATTATCCATAAGATTGATAGCCAAGGTAATACTTACATTGCAAATGCGGATTGGGCTGCATTAAGAGATGCTACTATCAAATGGGCTCAAGAGAATCAAAGTTCTAAAGAAGCAGCACAAGAGAGAGTTGATCTGTATCTACAAGTAGTGAAACAATACCAAAAGTTCTGTAGTGCTGGTCACCAAAGGTTCAGAATTCTGAAAGGTTGTTCAAGAAGTTTCCCAATACTGGCAGACAATCTATATAAGATGAAGAACATTGATGCATCATCGGTGGTCATTCCAGAATTACAAAATTTAAGAATAACAGAATAAGAGCATTAATCCATTGAGCATTCCCCTTTCCCATCGTCTTTCAATTTTATTTTTCTCGAGATGAAAAATCACAAAACAAGCTGAAAATAAAGTAATTAATCTTCAACTATACGTGTAAATAGTCATTATTTCGATCGATGGAAATAACACCATGTAATAACTATATCTATATTTATGAAAATCTATGAAACAAACAGGTTGACTCTATATAACGATATATTTTTCGACCTTTTCTCGAAATTTCGAGTTTTACTCCTAATAGCCGAATTTTGAATTTTTAAAGGGAAAAACCACAAAGTCTAAAAGCAATATGAGGATGAATAGTTAAGGGCAACAATCGGGAAACCTAATTTTACATACAATATACAGGTATCTGATTTTGTGAACCATGGGTCTATGTGCAAGTAAAGAAACATCTAGTGCTCCAAGCTCGAGTGCAGCTCAAAGACCAGTGCAACGGACTGGTCCCCAGCGGAAGGATACTTCGAAGAGCACAAGCAAACCAATAAATAATAATACTACAATAAATGCATCAAAAAATAAATCAAATAAGATGAAAGGTAAGCTGGGTGGAGACGAAGTTTTGGGTGGAGAAGGAGAGACAATAAAGCTATCACCAAAAGAGGCCGCTAGACGAGCGGCTGAGAAGAGAGCTGAAGAGACTAGACAGAAGAACACTAAGGGGGAGCTTGGTAAGAAACTGGAAGAAGAAAAGAATAAGTCACATAAGGCCAAGATGATGGAAGAAGCTGAACAACGGAAAGCTGAGCAGGAGAGATTACAATGGGACTGAAGAAATATTCCTGGTGAAACAAAAAAAATTAGGATTGATGTAACTTAATAACTAAATTGATGTGTAATATTTTTTGTGTTTTTAGATAGGGATTGAGACTTCGTTAATATATTGTATTTTATAATAAAAGTTTCATGAATGGACTTTCTTTTTTTTTTTATTTTCTTCATTAATGCGATGAGCTTGGAAACCCACAGTTACATACAAAAAAATGAAAACGAAATTAGTGAATTTTTGAAAATATTGAAAATTTATAGAGAACGATTAAGACCTAGTTGATTAGGGTTTTGAGTCAAAACTAGCTAAGCAAACTCATAAATTAACTTCTAGTCTGATGTCTAGAAAAATACTTGAAGTTACTGGTGAGAAGCCTATTTGGGAATTACCTATCGTTAAATTCCCACCATTTAGATTGAGAGCATGGCTAATAGAAAAGGATCCTGTTGTATGGGCACATCTGCTGGAGACCTATGTCCAATATTTCAAGTTTTTGAATCACCAAAATAATGTTGAGTTCCTTAGCGAGTCTACCTTCGACCACTTATGCATATTCATTAGGACGTATTTGAAAGAAATGGGTGAGGAAGAAGGAAAGTTACTTAGTCTCGGTGTTAACAGTGACGTTACTGAACAAGTTAAACAATTAAGAATATGGGTTTTTGCATTGATCAAAAAATGTGGTCTAATGCACCTTCAGATACATGGGGATTCAGTCTCGAATTTTGTGAAATATTATGTGACCAAGAACCCCAACGCAGTTAGATCATTGTTGGATGGTACAACCAAACCAGAAGTCAACACAGCTCGTACACAATTGAACTGGTCTAAGCAGATCCAACAGCACCTGAAACAACTATTAGAATCTGGCAAGTTTTCGAGGATTGATCTGAAAAGCTTTGAAAGTTTGTTAGCAGGAGGTGACTGCAGAAACAGCAAATTCCATAAGCAATTTTTCACTTCTAATTGGGTTGAAATGGCTGAATTGCTATGGAATAAGGGACAAGGAAGAGCTAGTGAATTTGCAAAACAAGTCTTTTTGGTTTCATTGCTCTCTTGTCCTGACATGGTTGTTGTGAATACAACTAAAGAGCTGGATATTGTAAGCTTGGAAAGTTTTGTTGTATATCCCCTACTTGGATCATTGCTGTTACATCCTTCTTATGAAAAACATAATCCATTACTCAAAAAAGAACTCCCATTCATGAATATTAATGTCTCCCTAGACTCTGATGAAGATAATCAAAATATAGAACCACAGCCGTTCTCTGTAAGTGAAGATTCTATAAATTCCCTACTAGAAATTTTCCCACAGCTTTCTAAACACCAAGTTTCCGTTTTATTGCACAGATATGATGGTGACATTGAAAGACTAACGAATATACTATTTGAAAACCCATCTATCGTCGATGACATACCAAAGGAACTAAAGCCAACAAAACCAAAATCTAATTTGCCAGATACCACAAGAACTTACCGCCGTGTTAGAAATAGGACTAATAATGAGGGCCCAGACTCGAAATCTAGGCATGTACCAGATGAATTACGTAATAAAACGTTAACACGAGCATTACAACTGTTATATGAAAATGATGAAGATGAACGTGATGACACCTATGATGAATCAGAAGTTGATCGTACCAACCTTTCTGACAAGATAGCAGTTGATGAAGCTCTAGATGAATCAGGAAACACCAAAAAACGAGATGAGACCAAAAACAACATACAAAGTCAATTCGAGGCCAATGAAGGTCTTCTTTGGGAACTTTTGAAACAAGATAAAGAAATCTTTGGTAGATCGAGAAGAGGTACTAAGGAAAGAAAGAATATTAGAAATGCTACCAACTGGTCAGATGAACAAATTGAAGGATGGGCTAGAATGTTGGAAAAATCACCTCAACGTGCTCGTATTTTAGAAGAGAAATATATGTTTAGAGGTAATAGAAAGTCTGGTAAATCTTCTTATATTAAAAATAGAGATGGTACTGGTGAGAATACATTCGAGAAAAAGAAAGGCCAAAATAATAGAAAACCAGAAAAAACATCTGGAAATAAATCAGGCCAAAGCAGCAATGATTCGGCACCTGATCAGCAAAAGGTTAAAAGACAACAAGCCAGAAATGAAAAGAATAAATCTAGTAGAGCCAATCACAATAGAAAAGCAGGTAGTATGAAAAAAATCAGTAGGGCTGGTGGGCCATAGTAATGTTGGCTATAGTTCATGTTTCATGATGTATGCTGATTTCTATATGCATTTAATGAATAACAGTTATATAAAAAATCAATATATACCCCTAATGTACGGTCATTATTTTTGGGTCTTTTGTTTTTTCTTATTTTTTTGATCAAGTTCTGACCACAGCTTTTCTGCATCTTCTTCATCAGAAATTCCGTCATCATCTTGAACCGATCTCTTTCTCAACTTAGGTTGGTCCTCTTTTATAATATGAGCATCGTCTTCCACTATAATAATTTTGTTCATATTGGCACCGACATAAATTTTGTTCACTATTGTACGGTCTTCTACGTTAAATACTCTTAGGTATCTGTCCAAACCACCTTCAAGCAAATACTTCTGATGGTAAATTGAGATATGAGTTGCAGCACCAGTTATTTCTCCTCTACCATACTTACCAAGTAGTTGGCCATTTTGATTGAATTTTATAACTTCTCTCTTGGTATCAGTGGTAACAAATTCAAACTTTGTTAGATCATTTGATTGATAATTCTTCTCAGATGTAAATTTTGAACTATCCTTGTTTGGATCAATGATCTCTAACTGTAGTAGAGGTTCGCGATCTGGTAATAGATCGATGTATTTCAAGGGTCTTTTACCATGTTGTGTTTTGTATATTCCAAGATGAGACCACTTAGTTATAATAACAAATTGAAAATTTGGTCTTGATGAATCGTAGCCTGGGCTCTCTTTTGGTGTTGGTTCAAAAAATCTTAATGCAACAGGCCAAACTGGTACTCTCATATCCAACCTATCATTCTTCACATTTTTAGCCTCCCATACATTCTTCAGCCCCGAGTAGTCACTATTGATTTCAATAATTTTAACTAGATTTTCTTCACCACCGCATGCAAAGATTGGAGCTGGTGTTTGGATTACATCATATAGTTGTACAAACTCAAGTGGTGCTTTCACTTCTAGTGTACTAACCTTTTTTAGGGAATTCTCTTTTAATTGTATAATATGGATTAAACCAGACTTAGTTCCTACAAGGTAGTCACCTGTGTCATTAATAGCTGCCAAAGATAGAAAACCGTCTACGAGTTTTGTTCTCTTCTTACTTTTAGCATTCAAAGGTTCCAATCTAGAGTTATCTAATAGTCCAGAAACTGTAGAAAGTAAATCAAATTCTGATACCTGTGGAGAATTTTCTGGACCATCTTTTAGTTGATGAGAAACAAGTTGCACAACACCATTCTTACGAGCGACTAACATCAAGTTTTCATTAACCTCCTTGATTTGTTCAATAGCTGAGTTCAGTCCTTCAGACATGTGAATTTCAGATAATGATGGTTGTGGAGCAGTTTGCACTGATGTATCAGTTCCTGGTTCACAAACAATTTCTTTCAAAGAACCATTATCGATACAACTGGCAAATAACCTCATTTTATTTTATTCTATTTGGGTTGCTAGTTTATCTGTTATCTTTAATGCAGTTAGCTAGTTGGTATTTGTCTTAATTAAAAGATTTTTATATTGCTATATTATATTTGTAGTTAACCATATCATCGTGATTTTTGCGATGAGCTTAGCTCATCGCAATTTGGAAATTTTTCAATATATATACTTTAGTACGAGATGAAACGTGAAAATATGGCAGAAATGGAATAATTAATCAAGCTTGTACATACATATATAGACATATAGCTCTTTAGGCAGTAAACATAATTGAAGAGATTCATAATAAATATTCCCTCTCATGGAGCAAATAATCTTCTCTTTACCTTCTTCTGTTTTGGAGATACAATACCTTGGCCAGCATTTGTATTGGATCCAACGATACGACTCTCTTGCGAAGGTGTCGAAATGGTTGCCCCTGGAGCAGGAGATTCAATAATTCCAGGTGAAATAATGGTTCTCTTGAGTTCTCTATTATTTCCTTTGGCCATTGGGGTGGCCGTGACTTGAACAAGGTTTCTTTGACTTGATCCTGTAGATAGTTCCGATAATTTTTTGACTGCTTTACTAGAGTTTTGTCTACCAACTCTCCTGAAAGACTGCTGTTTCGTACGTGTTATCGAGTTTCTACCAATTGTTGTGGTGGTTTGACTCATGGACCATTTCAGACTATTGTTACTATTTGAAATTGGATTAGAAGAAATGTTGTCAGGAATAATTTTTTCTTCCTCGACTGGTTTAGGTAAATCCATTGCAAATTGGCGCCTTTGTAAAAAGGATAAATCCGATTTTGTTCGAGAAACAGGGCCAAATTTTTTCAATGGTGGTCCTACAGACTCAAAGAATTCTGACAAATTAGATGCTGTACGTGATACGCCAATATCTTCTTGAATTGACGGAATGCTGTGTTTATACTTTGAGGCACCGCCTAAATCCGATTTATCATCAGATGATAATTGTGCACTTGAAAAAGAATTTTTCCTTGTAGGAACTTCTGATATCGTTTTTGTCTCGCTTAACTCGTAAATATCTGATTTTGTGTTGTCTATATTGGTTTTTGATCTATCCAGACCAGGACGTTTTCTAAGGCTTGGGCCCTTGAGCTTCTTTATGACAAATTTGATTGCCTGTGGAGTTTTCTTATTAAAATAAGGAATTAGAATATAATTAGCAAATCCAACAAGTGAAGCTTCATTGTTTTTATCCATTAACCTGGATTGATAGTCTTTTAGCAGTTCCCAACCAGAGTCGGCTCTGTTCTCTTCCATGTTGTCGGTAGATATTCCGGAAGTAATGAGAATATCAAGGATAGTCAATTTGTCTAAATATAAATCTAATAGCTCACAGTAATCAGTGATTTCATTTGTAGTGGATTCAGATGAGTTTGTTTTCACATTTAGCTCAGCTTGATCCGTTTCAGTGTTTATTATTATCCCTTTTTTACCATTCTGTTTCTTTTGCTTTAATCTGCGAGTTCTAAAAATACCTTTAGATAAGTTTCTTGACCTCTGCACCAGTTTTTTTTTATAATGTGCTTCAAAATCTTTAAACCTTTCATCTAACTTTTCCAAATATAGAATTTCTAATAAGAGAATAATCTGTAGTTTTAATTCTCTTAGCTTTAAAATAGATATTAATAGGTCATTTGTATTACCACTATTAGTGAAGTCAGAAATTTCGTTTTGAAAAATTGAATCCAAGGTCTTTTTGTAACTAAATTGACTCACGCATTTCTTCTGGTATTCACTAATATATGGTACATTAAAGTCAGTTTCTAACAATTTACTTCTGTCATGTCTATCATCAAAAATTTTTATCGGTAGGATATTATTTTTAATTAGTGTTTTGTAGTGATTTTGATAGTCGTTACCTATACACACTGATTTGCAAAGGTTCTTTGTTCTAGAGAGACTAGACTTCACAAAATAGGCTAATGGCATAGTTAGTGTAAATAGATTTCCGTAATATTTTTCCGCTAAATAGACACTTGGATCGCTAGAAGTTTCTGATGCAGTTTTTGAATATTCATCATTTCCTGAGGCTAAGTTATCTGGTAGTTTCATCACTAACGCACTTGAGTTATTTATAGTATCTTTTCTCCCCTCTCCATAGTTATTTATTATTTTCGACAGTCGAAGCTCTTCCCAATCCTTTATATTTACGTCATTGTTATCAAAGTTACCTTCCATCTCTCGATCGTTATTGAAATCCATTGATTGTATTTCATTCATGATTTCGTCATTAATAGTGACCTCCCAAAGGATCCCATAGTTTTGTCCATACCTCTCCAGCACCCAATGCATCCGGTCTGCATCAATAAGTATGTGCTTGCAATAAGTCTTACTGCTCCTTACACATGCTTGTATTTCCTGAGGAAGGGATAATAGTTCTATAACTTTTGGTTGGTTATCGGTATTGACAACATTCTGTGGAAGCCACAAAACGCTCTTAACTATCTTCCATTGTTCCATAACATACAGAAAGAGTTTTAGTTTCTGGAATGTTTCTTGTATGTATTTTAAATGCTTCTAAAAAGAAATTAAATGGGATTTAATAGCTATTACAATTGAAATAAAGAGCGTAATTTTTTAGATATTAGTCTTGAAATTCTAATTAAGTCCAAATTATTGTTGTGTATTACCTTCTTGGTGTGATTTTGGATTTAAAATATCTATTATTAAAAAACATCACGTCATGTTTTTATTTTTTTTATTTTTTGTTTTTTTTTCAAATTTGCGATGAGCTGGAAAACTCAATTGTGAAAAGCAATATTGAATGATCGAAACATTAAAAAAAACAAAACATGCTATAATTTTATGAATATATATCGTAAAGCCTATCTAAATATTAGTACTGATGTCTCCAAGATTTCCATATAATAGTAAAACTGGAAGCCAAAATCTACTCAATAATTCAGTTGCATTTAGAAATGAGGGACATTGAATGTTGTCATAAAAATGTTTAGTAAACTACAGATTCCCTCACCTAGGATTAATCCTGAACTACATACAATCAAAGTTGTCTTTGAGTCCAATTTACCTCTATGTCTGGTCAGCCATAGATGTGCAGCTAGGCCACCAATAAACCTTGCTATCGTAAAACTAGGGGAATTGAAAATACCAATTCCTACCGCAACTCCTGATGGTACATATTTCAACCACCAATACTCTCTCTGTCGGTAGCAATTCTTGATCAGGGATAATACCGCAAATATACTAGCAAGAACGACAGAGCATTCTAATGTTCCTTTTGGTAAGTCCTTTCCTGTGACAAGACGTGCACAATCAATCCAAACAGAGGCTGTTGGAATCCGGAATTGTGTACTTGGTATCGTGTACACTTTATTGTACAACATATACATTAATGAAGATAAAATCATTGACCATGTGACACCGATAAGTTGTGCAATAAATTGAGCCTTCGGAGACGCGCCTAGTAAATGGCCAGTTTTCAAATCTTGCATTAAATCACCAGCCTGTTGGGCCCCAGCCTCGGCAATCCCACCTGCAACTAAGTTGATTAGGACTGCAGCTGGATTATCCTTAGGAATGATCAGTGCAAAGAATAATTGAGATATTTTTCCAATTCCACTAACAGGATTTAAATCCGTCTCACCTAAGGCTCTTATACCGAGAATCGACAAAAATAATGCGGTAAATAAGGCTAGTACCATTGCATATGCAGGTATTACATCAGTACCATATATGGAGATCACTAAAACTACGCACATAATTGATGAAACAACTATACCAGATAACACAGTAGTGTATCTAACGAGATGTTTTTGATCGACTTCATGTTCTACTTCTCTGCTTACCAATCTAACTGCGCCAACGGATGATGATGATCTTATTTTGTTTATGGCTTCTTCTTCTTCTAATATCATAGATTCAAATGAGTCATCGATAATATTGCTTAGCATTCTTCTTCTATCATCAACCATAAAAAATTTAGCCAGCGAATCAATAGTCATCACAATAAATCCAACAACACTATCTGTAATCATGATAGCCAGCGAACACCAAAGAACCCAACCTTGAACCCCTTTATCCCAGTCCTTTTCACCATGTGATGACCAACCTTTGGAAACTGCAAAGGGAGCCAATATTCCCCATCCTAGAATACAACCAAAAAGCATATATCCTACGGTAGGAAGCCCCATTATAATACCTTGGCCAAAATATGCAGGTGATGGTTGTAAATTCCACAAATACTTCTCTGAAAGACCTCTCCCAAGAAATGGAATTTCTTTAACCATTGGAACAAAGTAAGTACCTACAGTATAGATAGACGAAACAACAAACATCTTACTAAGTAGCTTGATATTTTTGTTGTAAAGTTGTGAACCATCAGTACTGTCATCAATAACAGTAGCATTATAGCTTGCAGTATTTTGGTTGGTCAAGAGACGCATCGAGCCCTCATTCTCATTCTCATCAGAATCGGAATCTGGTCTTAATACTTCTGGGCATTCCCTTAGTCTTCTCTTACGCATATCCATGACCTCCTTTCTAGAAACTTCCTGCAGCACCTCAGTACCATTTAACACAGCAATCAAGGTTGCTGTGGCGCTACCACTTGGGAATGGTAACTTTTCCCTAACAATAACTTGTTTTCGCAGCGGAACAGCAAAAAATATACCAAAATAGGTCAATGCAGCTGACCAGAGCAATAGTTGTACCAATGTGAAGGGTTCGCCTTGTGTTCTAGTACCACCGGACTCTTCAAACGTCAAGAACTTCTCGATAGCGGGTATCACACCAACGAAACCCAGCGCTAGTGGACCTGTTCCTATCGCCACAGCCATACTCTGTACATAAACGGCCTCTACATCGGTAAATGGCTCATCGTCAGGTACAATATACGGCCAGACTTGCCTAAATATAGCACAAGCCAGAAGTGCAGACGGCAAGGACATCATTGACACCCACCCAGTCTGCAACCCAAACTGGAAATTTGATATAAGAACCAGAGACCCGATAAATATACCGGCAATCGTGCCCCTAAGTGTGATCTGCTTGATCGCGGGCTTATCAGCCCATCTAGTTGAGTTGTCAGAAGCAAACGTCCTTGTGGTTAAATGCGTAAATCGTCTACCACTTTCATAAAGCATTATATATTATTTTATTGGAGGGTTTTTCTTATTTGAATATTTTAAGTATTGATTATAAGCCAATTATCACCGATTCACCATCGCTTTAAAAAAAAAAAAGAAGGAAAACAGGAAAGGAATAATTATATAGCAAATATTGTCGCTAATTTTCTTTGTCCTTTAATACAGTATCGAAATAATATAAAGTACTAGGGCCCTCTCTTTTAAAATGTAGAGGTCGATGACTTTGTATTACAAATGCATGAATTCTCAACTCTATTTTTTTTTTGGCCTGGGCAGACACCCCTCTCTCTCCGCAACGAAAAAAACCATGTGATTTTTCTTAGTAAGCATACCAGCTGTGAGTACGAGAATGAATAATATTGGCATAGAACTGACAATATTGAAGTGTTGTTCGTATAGTACTCGGTACTGTTCGCAGCCCATTTCATGTTAGTGAGTAAATATAAATAAATTTCGGTGAAAAGCTTTTTTGTTTGTTTTTTTACATACATTGTCATATTTGTACTTATCGTTAGTTATTGCCCAGCAAAATATATCTTAGAATATCGCTAAGAGTCAAGACACCGGTGAGTCTGCCTTCTTCGTCCACGATGAAGAATCTGTGTATTCTTGATTTTCTGATGTTGTCCATGATGGAGGATAGTTTGTCGTTCTTTGTACATGTGTAGACACCTTCGAAGTCGTCACTTCTTCTCATGAGGGCCTCGCCGACACTCAGGGAGAGGTCATTGTATATACCACCTTTAATCAATCCCAGGACATCGTAAGCTTCGTAGACGTTAATCAGCACCCCATTTTCATCAGTGATTGGCACAGAGGAGATACCTGTCTGGGTCAGCAGTTGAATCACATCGATAACAGGTGTGGTCATGTAACAATACTTCATGTTCTGTTCAGAGATTATGTCCAGTTCGCCAATAGGTCTCTGCAACAAGTGTGTCTCTCTACAATTCAGAGAAACAAATTTCAGAATTCTGTATTGTGTGAGGACACTGACAACAATCTCTCTGTGTGTTTCCTCGTCTTCATCAATTAACGGAATACGACCACTACGCGACTCTAGCATCTTCAGACACGCATCAT